>VZTE01004625.1:1200611-1227659 GCA_013397775.1 Eulacestoma nigropectus
CGCCGCCCCGCCCGCCGCCGGCCCCGCCCCCGTTGCCATGGCGGCGGCCGCGGCGGCCGGACCCGGGCGGCAAAGCGGCCCCGAAACAGAGTCCCCGAGGCGCCCCAAGCCTCCCCGAGTTACCCCAAGGTACCAGGTCGGCTCTTTGTGTTCGTCTCCTACCGATGCCGAGGCGGGGACGGGTCTCCTGAGGGGCTGCTCGCCTTCCCCCCTCACGCCTTCCCCTCCCCGCGGGGTCTGTCTGCCCGCTGTCCTCGCACTGAGCCAAATCAGGCAGCTCTTAAAAGCTTCTATTTGCCATGAATATTGTGTTATTTCATAGCTCGACATCCTGGAAGAACTTCTACCCCTCCCGGGAGGCCTTGCCCAGGTCTGCTTGGTGAACAGTTTGCATTTGTGTGATGGGCTCCGAATAAAGGAAACGATAAGTGTGATCTCCTGGCTCCTCTCTGGCAGCCCAATATTTGTAAAGGATAAGGATGACCTCCTCCATTGTGTCTGGCAGCCCAATATTTGTTTATTGTGTTGCCCCAAATTCTGCTGACTTCCACGAGAAGTCAGGAACAAACCCCAGGTTTTTCCTTCCATGCCATGAGCTATGTCGGTCCACTGTGAACAGCAGCCTGTTACAATTAGGTATCACACTAAGAATATAACCACGAGGGGGTTTGTATAGTTAAGAGAGTTACATATTGTGTAGAAAATCATGCTGCAAAAGGCCAGTGTCCACAATGGAGACAGAGGAGTCCTGCAAAAATCAACTTCATTCGAATAAAGGGAGAGAGCCCACTGCGCCATACCCCTGTGGGGTTTCTCTTGACTTTTTGGAGGACGCGTGTTGCCCTCCTCCTTTCCCCGGGTACAGCCTTCCCGAACCATTTACTACATACTCCCCCTTGAACAGGTATCCCCCCGTTATCATGCAGTACATGACCATTAAAATTAGCTTTTAGCCCACTCTGGGTGGAGAAGTTAATACTCATAAGTCTATTAAGTCTGTGCATTTTTCCCTAAAGTTCAGAAGTTCAGGCTGTGCTTGGCTCTGCAACAAACTTGCACGGCTTGATGTTGGTAAAGACCCCCACACCCATTTTTCCAGAACCTCACAGGTCCTTTCAGATCTAGTCTTTTGTAAAGACATTAAATCCATTTCTCCTATCACATATGGATAGATGTATATGTTTATGGTTGTAATTTTTTTTCTACCTTTTATTTTACAGAATAGTGGCAACAACCAGAAATTTTAAAAATACCAGAATATAGGCCATAATATTTGACTCTTTTTTAACCTTAATCACATCCAGATATTGAGAATGAGGAAACAACAGGGTTGTCATACCCAGTAGGACAAAGAGGCTATGGAAACAAACATGGACTAATCCAGTGGCATGCAGCTGTAATGGAAGGACATCCTGGTCACTCGGCACAGCTTTACCTGGGTACAGATTGCTTTCTAATATACATATAATTAACGTTCATATTTCAACCTGCTTTTCAGAGCATGGCATGGTTTACATTGCTGGTTGAAGACAGATGCGTAAAGCAATTGCCTTAAAAGCCTGCACTTTGTCCAGAAAAATTAATTAATCTGTATGTTTTAAATCCCTCAGCTTGTTGAACCCAGCATAGACGGCTCACTAGGGAAACGACCCCCTGTTTCCTGCTCTGCTGTTGGACTTGCTGGGTAATTCTGGACACAGCACTTTACCCACCTGTGTCTTAGTCCCACAAAGCTGGATATGGTACCATGCCACATCATACTAATGCTCATGGATAAAGCATCTGCAGTCTCTGAGTGAGAAATGTTTCATTTTGGGTTCAAATTATTTGTCAGACAGAACGCTTCAGCTATGCCTCCTCTCGTGATGGCAACATTTACTCTGCTCCAAGGCGAACTATGTTTTAATATGGCAAACATGAAGTAAAAAAAGAGCAAACTTCCTTCACTCGCTTTTCTGAGGTTAGATATTCACTAGATCCTTAAATAGATTATATATAACATGCAACTCCTTTATAATAACTTTTTGTAACTTTTATCAGATGAGCCTTTTCCTGCCAGGAATTTAGGCTATCAGTTAAAGAAAATGCTGTATGATAAAGGGTTAGTTTGATAATTGCCATCAGAATTTACAATGTAATTAAAGTCTCTCAATAAATAGCGATGCTGAAGTCTGATAAATATAAATGGTTAATTTGCTGTTTATAGCCCAGCATAAAAATTTCATATCAAAGGGATACAAGTTCTGTACCAGAAGTACCAGAACTTACATCCTGCATGGTATAGTGAATAAATTCTCCACTGTTCTTACTACTAACTGTTGTTGCTGTTAGCTGTGGGATAGCCTTAAAAGATTCTTGTATTTTATTAAATGTCATGTACAGTACAGGAGACAAAATATAACATGGCTTGAACAGACATCTCTTTTAAAACTTATTTTACTGATTTAGTTGAACTGAGATATTACTTCTTGTTTTAAAGATTTTTAAATAAGTGTCTATAGGAAGAAAGTTGCAGATAATGGTAAGAACATTTTCTTTAACAGGAAAGGAAGTTTTATCATGGTCTGTACTGATCAGTGTCATTTGCTGTGAGAAGGATAATAGAGAATCAGATTTATTTTAACTACACCCAAAGTACACAGGAATTGCTATTTCTTTCTTAGGTCAGTCATACGATGCAAAGAAGTGGAAAAGCTTAAAAATCAATGAATTGATGGGTACCATATACATTTGAATTATCTTCTTGGTGTATATATTGCACATAGTTAGTGAAACTTGCTTAGAAGGTTGTAAAGAAATAAGCAAACAGAAAAAAAAAATTCGATTGTTTTCTATCTTCAGAATAATTTTGTATATACACTTCATAACTTAGAGTTTTTGCAGTAAGTTGAAAAGTGATCTTTGTATAATATTGTGTTTGGAAGACAAAGACTTGTCTTCCAAAAAGCTACTGTCTACTTGCTTCTGCTCCTTGTAAAAGCCATGGAGAGAACTATCCACAGTTTCCTAACAGGAGAAGGTGTTGTGACTTGCTGTGACTTTTGTGAGCGATCAAGATGTCATGATAGAAGATAATAAAAGTATGATGACTAAGCAGAGTGCTGAAGCTTATCAGAGAAAGTACTACCTCTGTCTTATACTGAATTTGATAGACTTTTATGAACTTGCCAGTTAAGTGCTCTGTGCTTATCCTAATGTGCAGGCATACAAAGAGAGGCAGGAAATACTCAGAATTAAAAGGGAAAATGAGTTATTGGAACAGCTGTCCCATAGCTCTGCTCAGTATAGAAGAGAAGGGAGGGTCTAGGAGGAACCAGTGATACCTTGCTCACAGCAAAGCAAAGTGTGTTCCTTAGTCCTACCTCCAGTCCCCACAGAGCTCTCTCTCCAGTGTAGGTGTATGGAATTTGGACCTGCAAACTCTGGCTGGCTGGAGAAACTGAGGCCAGTTCCTATGCTGATGAGGCTGGTTCCAATGTTGTATTGTCAGGGCAGGAGAAAAGACACTCTACGTGAAAACTAGCATTAGTCTTTTCTCTTCAATAATGTTTGGTTTCTTATTGAGGCATTTTACCTTTGTCTTGGATTTATTTCATTCCTTTACCAAAAATAAAGACTAGAAATATTCACAGAAAGTGTCCCCTGACTAAATGCTGATCATTCTCTGGATTTATCAAACTGTGGATGCAGTAAGTTAAAAACAGTCTGGATACTTCTGAATAGATCATGGTTTAAAGGGCAGGTAAGCCCTCAGCAGACACACCTTCAACATTGTATGACTACCTCATTTGCATTAAGGGCTCTGACCTTCACCAAATCCTGAATATCTCACTTTCCTGGTTATCAAAGCCAACCACACTCAGGTGCCAGAGGCAGTGTGGCCATGGGGACCAAAGCAGGATAATTTTCCTGCTAAGAAAAGACAACTTGGTTGTCAAAATGCACCAGACCGAGAGTGTTGAGCAGGCCCGGATTTCTGTGAAGGACAAAAGGGTCTGGATTCTCCTCCATGTAAGCACCACCCATTCTGAGTCATCTGAGCTGGAAGTACTGGCATAATTGCAAAACATCTTCACACAGATGGTATGATCCAGTGTAGGTTACATGAGGATTCTTGAGTGAGATATTTGGCTGTTTAATTAAAATACTATGAGGACAGGTTTTTATTGTTGGGTATTTTTCACAAACATTTCTTCACAAGGCGGAGAAAATGTTTTTCCTTTTTAGCGTCACAGGAGTACAGAGAATGAACTTCTATTTTTGTTGGCTCATTTCCAGATAAACATAAGAACACATTGTAAAGGTCACTTTGTGTTTTAAATTCAACAGAAATTCCATTTCATGTAGTATCTCTAGCATATGTCTGATCTGCCATTCAAAACTTTTAAAACTCACCTTCAAACAAAGTTATCTTATAGAGTTCAGGCACTGCAAATCATTGTGAATTTTGACCTCTATAGATGTGAGGATGCTTTGTCACAAAAGCCCAGATCAGTGCAGGGCATACACTTGTGTTGATTTCACTGAAATCTAGGGGCCACATATAGTTTTATGGTAAAGAAAATCTGCCTTTACAGCTATGCATCTTATTTGAAACAGTTTAATTTCTGAGGCCTTAAGATGAAGCAGTGAAATGTGCAGATGAGATGTGTTGGACACTGGACCCATGGGAAACCCCTGGATGCTCTCTCTGGACCCTGTTCTTCATTGCCCTAAGTATTTTGTAGTTGTTTAGGCATGTGCAGTGGATGCAAAGTGTAAATAAATTTGAATTCTCCACTTACGTCACTGGTAACATTTTGAGGCCACTTTCCAGAGAGATAAATGACAACCACTGGAATGTCAGAGTTTCAAAAACCTGATTTCCAGAGTTTTTGACTTCTTTTTATACCAGCTGAAGTGAATTAAACCGTTTTCTGAAAATTGGGTTCCAGATATTAAAGTCTGGCAGGCAAAGCTGGGTTATCCAAAATTAGATGCCAATTCTGAAAAGATAATTGTAAGTGATGATCTCATAGGGGAAGTCTGAGACAGAGCCAAGACTAGAATCTAAATCTTCTGATACCCAGTTCTGTGCATTAACCACAACACTGATTTTTTAATACTGTGAGCTTGAATACTGACTTCTTAAATAAATAAATGCAATTTTCAAAACTCATCCACAGCACATGCAAAATAGCATTTTGACGTAATTTGCTGAATTCTGGTAGCTGAAGTCAATTTGCATCTCAGATGTTCAAAAAAAGTGGTTTCAAATAAATTCATTCTTTATTGTGGTGAAGTTAAGCCCCATATGGGTAAATGTAACTTTTAACAAATTGATTAATGGATTTTTTTTTTTTTACCATTCTTTATCTGTTTTCTGCACTTCTAAAATCAGTTCTTACCAAATACTTTTACGTGAGTGTATCTCTGGTTGCTGTAAAATACTGTACATATTAGAAGTTAGCAAGCAGTGAGGTTTTCTATTTTTCCTATGAAGACAGGCTGAGGGAGCTGGGGTTGTTCAGCCTGGAGAAGGGTCTGGGGAGACTTTCTTTTGGCTTTTCAATACTAGAAGGGGGCTTTATAAGAAAAGTGGCAGAAGACTTTTTACCAAGGCCTGTAGTGACAGGACAAGGGGCAATGGTTTTAAACTGAGAGGGCAGGTTTAGTTTGGACATAAGAAAGACATTTTTTATGACAAAGGTGATTAGACACTGGCACAGATTGCCCAGACAAGCTGTGGATGCCCCATCTCTGTGAGTGTGAAGGGTCAGGTTGGATGAGGCTTGGAGCAACCTGGTCTGGTGGGAGGTGTCCCTGCCCATGGCAGGAGGTTGAACTGGATGATCTTTAAGGTCCCTTCCAACCCAAACCATTCTGTGATTCTGTGATTTTATGAGTTGCAATGACTGAAGCAAGATGAGGTGCAACAAAAATTTCAGAGCAGAGAGCACCACTGAAGTAGGACATGTGGGCTTAGTAAATAGGCCACATGCAAGGATATTGGAGAGATTCAATCCCAATGGATTCAATCCTGCAAGCATTCCTCATGCAAGAAGTTTGGGGATGGAAACACCTGTTGGTTAGCTCCCTGGTCTGTGGGATGCAAGAAAGCCTACAGTGCTGCTGTTCTGCAGGGGTTTTCAAGCTCTCCTGCTCAGGGTCCCGCAATGCTTGGAGAGCTCTATACAATATTTTGAAGACCAGGGAGGTTTGACTAAATGAGAGAGACATTTCTGAATGAAGTGAAATGTCATTCATTAAGTAGCTTTTCCAGAAGGCATACAAATTATCAGTACCTGTTATTGCTGGGAGTTTGGATTGCACCTTTCACTTTTTTCTCAAAAGACTTGGTATTTTTAAAGCCTTTTGTTTTTAACCAAGTCCAAAAACTTACTAAGATTGAGAATGAAAATGGGGAAATAGCTCAAATATGTGGACACACTACTAGCTTAAAATGAGGAAAACCTCTCTTCTCCTGTCACACTCAATGTCACAAACTTTCAACTAGCAATTTTATAGAGATTATTTGCCCTGAATTTCAAATTGAATAAGACAAACAAGAAGGAAAGGAAATACAGATTTTGGGGGAGGTTTGTTTTGTTTGGGTTTTTTGTATTTTGCAGGTGAACATTGGATGTACTTAAAGCTTTTGTTTGAGAATTTTTATGGTTCTTGATTAAGGAGATATTGATGTCTCAGACTAGATAGTAAGAGAGGAACTCTTCCAGTAGCCAGGCTCATGAAGAGAAGGTCTCAGATGCGAATAAAAGACTGTGAGGTTGTTGCCTAATTGATTAGAAGCAAAGAACTGTCAGACATCTGAAGTGTGCAAAGTGTGGCCTCTTATTTCTCAGCTTTGGCAGTTTTGATGGCACTTGTACTTTAAATTAGTATTAATACTTGGGGAAAAAATGCAACCTTTCTCTCTTTAATCTTTCTCTCTTTAATCAGCAGTTTATAAATGCAGTAGCACATTTAAGATGTCAGTAATGTATTTTTATCTGGCAATTGATTAATGTGCATAATAAGATGGATAGGCCTGTCTGCTGAGACGCAGAACAGTGACACACAATATAATGCTGCTTGAGACGGAAATAATCTTTTCTTTATTTTTTTCATTAGGTCTCATAGCTTTGGATATCCATGGAAATCAACAGCTGCTCGTAAGATGGCTACGACATATTGCATGGTTGCTCTAGTTCCTGTACCTTATGTAAATATTTGTTTCTGATTATTTTTGAGGAAACATCCTTTCTACGTAGAATTAGCTTTACAATCAAAGCCGGTGATGGGAGGAACACCCTGATCAGGTTACTAATCAGCCCGTGAGGGAGTGGAGATTTAAGACAGGAGGTGGCAGCCTTGAGTAGCAACTCACCGCTGTCCCTGCTTAGTTAAGCTCAGATCCAAATGGAGTCAGAGCTGGGCACAAATAACTCAGCATCTCAGCCCTTTTTCTTAAACATCACGACGACAAGCAGCCTGGATAGTGAAGATGGCAACAACTAGCTTTGTCCTTTTTGCCTGGTAATTAAAAATGTAGCTAATTAATTTAATACTTTTAATGTGAAGCTTGTATGAGTTTTCCTGGATTTTTTAACATTTGGATCAGTAGTTGTAGCAGGAAAGACTGCAGCACGCTGCAGAGGCTGAATTTAATCTGTCTCATTCTCATCTGGGTCTGTTTCTTCTAACTAGGAAAATCATGTTGCAAACAAGAATAGCTAACAAAATATGGAGTTGACTTATTCAAATAAAAGTTGTGCCTAATTCTGGTCTACTTTTTGGTATCACGGAATGTTGAGTGATTCTTCATCCCCTAATTGCAGTGTACAAGCATGTCATGAGGTACTCCTATCTCCCTCATAAACTACCACACAGTAATGGCAAGATAACCTACTTTTATTAGTAATATCACTAAAATTTTCTAATCCAAAAATCAGCAGAAAACCTTGCAACTACACAGTCTCAGCAGAGAGAGGAACTTGATGACATCATTGTTTTTCCCCTGTGAAAATGCTTAGTTGGAAAAAGACAAAAAAAGATTAAATGAATCAGAGTAGCTCCATGCAACCTCCCACTTCT
Organism: Eulacestoma nigropectus; assembly: GCA_013397775.1. NCBI lineage: Eukaryota > Metazoa > Chordata > Aves > Passeriformes > Eulacestoma > Eulacestoma nigropectus. The sequence continues at coordinate 1,208,685 of VZTE01004625.1, forward strand.
AATCTTTTTGAAGAATGTGAACAGTACCATTCACTGGTAAGAAATGTAACCAAGAAAGTTCTGCAGCGTTGTTCATTTCCGCTGGATATTCATAGTAGGAATTATACTTGTAAATTTTATTATTGTAAATTTTGTGTATCTATTGATTGATTTTTCCCTACAGCTCCACATTTTAAAAATATGTATTTTGGGCCAATTCTCAATTTACAATTTTTTCATTCAGATGCACGTGAAAAGTCTTCATTTGAAAGTTTGCTAAGCAACAAATCCTTCAAATAGAACAGGTTGCAACTCTGCTCTGCCTGGAAAGTAACAGATCCATAACAGAACTAATTTTCTGAGCTTGTTTTTTGTCAGAGTCTGTAGACAAAAAATAGCGTTTTCCTCTTTTTCGCCTGTGGCTTGAATCCTGCAGTTAACCTGTGCGTGCACAGATCTGTCTGCTCCACACAGACACCACGGTCTGCCTGGATGGATGTGAATGAGAGCCCTTGTTTTCTGTAGGAGTTCAGTCCTGTTAGGCACAGTAGCCATTGTCAGGGAACCTTCTGTTTAATCTTTTTATTAAGCAAACATTTCCTTAAGTTTGCATAAGCAGTCGCCCAGCCATGGCTTCCACACAATCCTTTAATAACTGGCAGGGTGTGGTGATTACATTTCCTCAGAGGCTTCTCCTCCATCTGACTACCAACAGTAATTTATTCCTTACTTAACATCACCTACTTGTTTTGTTTCTTCACTTCCTTTGTCTGTCGAAGGCAGGCAGATCTGGGAGTTAATAGCTGTCTTTTTAGTGCAAAAAGCGAGTGGGGGGTGATTCTTCGAGCCCGATTTCCTGAAGAGATAAGGCTCGTGTGATCATTCTCTGCCTATTCCAACATTCAACATGCAACACTAATAACATCGAACCCCACTGGCCATTTCACTTCATGCGGAAGAGAAACAGGGGACTCCAGTCTTCCATCTTCCTAGCAATTTATGAAAGTGGATGGCTGGGGGGTGGAAAGAGAGCCTACTACTGCCTTCTAGTATTAAGGTACTTGTTAATTTAGGAGATACGTGTTAAATTTTGAATATCAAAATACCAAAAAAATTCAGATTTATTTGGAGTCAAGATGAGCACCTCCCTTTTGTGTGTGTTTGGTTTTTAAAAAGGCCTCTGAAACTGTGAAAGAATGTGCAAAACTTGCTTGGTACAGATGATCAGTACTGATCACTACTTTTAGGTTGAAGGCTGAGTCATAACAGTTGTTCTGTGCATTAATTTAATTTTCACTCCATCACAGCAGTTGCGGGATTGGAAAATGTGCCAAAAAGTATTTTGCTCTATGAAGAAACACAATAAACTTGGGCCTTATAATGTCTGTCTTCCTGGAGAAATATGGTTTTCTTTTTTTTGAGTAGGTGGTTTTGGAGTCTTAAAGACTCTCTTTCTGATTTTTGCTTTCTTAGAACAACAATAGCTGCAGCCTTGACTGGCTTAGGACATGGACAGATGTTTTGTTCCAGATACAGCTGTGCAGAGGAAAGAGGTTTTCCATCCACAGCCACATGGGTGCTTCTAGCTGCTCTAAACTGACCTGTCACTGAGACGTTTTTATGGGTTCTCCCTAATTCATATTAAGCACAATTAGGTGTATCATTTTAAGCAGTTTAAAATCCTGAGGTATGGCAGCTGGCTTTGCCTCACCTGAGTTAACAGTAGTGCCATGGACTCTTCTGAAGAGTGGTCAGAAACTTCTGAGGTGGTTAATCCCGCCCACTGGCACTGCTAGATGTAGAAGAAATCACCTCCACGTAGCCTGAAGCCCTTTTGATAATTCACAAGCATATGGCATCACGGGCAGGACTTCTGCCTGCACAAAAGGTGAGTGAATACCATTTGGGGATTTGAGCATCTGAGCTCAACAAACAGAAAGAAAAAGACTGACTCATTGCTTTTACAAACCAATGCCAGTGAGCAGAATCACAGTTTAAATAGGGCCACATGTGAAAATGGTTTCTTATGCTGCGAAAAATTGTAGATATGTGGAAATGGTATTTGAAGAACTATTTAGTGGGGCACTAAGGAGATCTATTCTGAGAGCATAGCTTGGACTGTGAATGGCATGAGCAGGTATTTGGGGAACCCCAGCCCTGTGTGTGGTAGAGAAGTCTAAGAGAAATGAGCAAGGAGTCCGTGAGTAATGGAATCAGTGAAGCCTGGTTTCCAATGGGTTTGTGCTTCATGCAGGTTTTCCCCCTGGCCTGTATGGTCTTTGTCTTGGATCATCTGATGCCTGGTAAGAATGAGGCTTTTGCTACATCCTTTTCCATGGCTGGAGACACCATCTGGATCTCCTCTTCTTCCCAGCTGGCTGCCTACTTTCACTAAACTTGGGAGGATTTTGTGTCTTGAAACCTGTGATTCATTTTCAAATTTAGTTGAAAATCAGCACTGGATTCAAAAGTTACTCTAAGAGGAAGTGAAGACAGCAGAATAGGCACTCATACACAAAATATGATGACAAAGGCCTTTTTCCCTTAGGAAATCAGAACAGTTGGAGAAGGCACTTTCTTCATATTTGGTGATTTCCAGCACTGGCAAGGTCACCTCATTGGGACATAGAAAGGGCAAATGGAAGCAGCTTTCTAAACTTAAACCTGCTTTCTTCTTGCAGCCCTGTTTTATAGAGAACTGAGGGACAGGTTTACAATATTGCACACTTGTGGGGGTTTATTGGCATTTATTTGGAACTTGGTTATTTATTAGGTGAAAATACGCTAGAATTTCAGAAGCTGGTCTATATCTATACGTAGATTACATTTTTTAAACTGTTTCTTAGGTCGGTATTACTGATACGATTCATTTTGCTTAACCTGCTAGTCATTCCAAAATTATATATATTTGTCTAGTGGGGATGAATGAGAAAACAAAATCCAGTAACAGGTGCACAAAGCAATCTACCTGAACATGTAAGTCAAGTTTAATAGGCACATTTTGTGAACCAGAACAATTTTCTGTAGTTCTTATCAACATCTTCATCTTTGATCTTCAACTCAGTAGGTAAGAACTCCATTGTTTTGCTAGTGCTTTGGTTGACTCGAAAAATAATCATCCTTTGACTATTTGAGAACATGTAGCTGAAATATCTGGTAATGGCAAGCTATGCTTTTGTCCCAGGGAAAAAACACAAAAGCTTAAATGGAAAATGAAAGAGGAACCTATCAGAAGAACTGTTCAGAATAAACAGCTCTGCGCATGTCCCCTCTCTCTCTGAAAATTTCATTTAGCTCCAGGCATGGGCTTGAATAACCTACTTCATGTTTACTAGCACCAGCTAAAAATTTATTCTACACAGAGAATATACACCTTTTTATTCTACACAGGAAATGGATACCTTGTATCAGACTTGGTAAGAAAGAAAGGTGGGTTTCATGTAGATTGTGTCATTGTCTGTGAAAAAGGATACAGACTTGACTGCAGAAAACAAAAGTGCTTTATCTAGGTGCTTAGCCAAGTGCAAACATTTTTCCCCAAACACAAAATATCTGTTGACATAACTAGGATGGAAGAATCTATATAGATAGGTGTGATAAAAACCCTTCTTTGCCTCACTGAAATTCTCAGTAAGAATGTACCCTTCAGTAGGGCTTGTAACAGAATAATATTTCAATTAAACAAACTGTAACATGGTTCTAGAAAGTAATAAATCTTCTACAAGAACTATATGTACAGTAGACCCTAGGATGTGTTGTCTGACAGCACAGCTCCTACCTAGGGATAAGTACTTCTTAAATCTGAGGAAGTTAATTCCTATTTTTTAAAAAATTTTATTTCTTACATTATTCTATGCGACAACAGACTTCTGCATTTAATTCCTGCCTTCTTGGCCTTCTCCAGTTTTAAGGCAATGAAGGCATGAGCCCTTCTTTCAACAGTCCCAGTGTGTGATATTGAACAACACTGAGGTAGTGAGATCAGTATTCCCCTCTGTAAGGAATTCAGGGTGGTGTCAAACCTGCCAAGTGACTTTCACAACACTCTGATACAGGTGGTGCGACTGGGGTGTTTGAGTGACTCCTGCCTGAGCAGTCCTGGCCTTGTAAAGTAGCACAGGTATCTTGACTGCTCAGATCTGTGCTTGCATAACATTAGCCAACATCTGAATCAGCTCCAGGGCCAAGAAAGGCAGTGGTGCTGGGTTTTCCAGGCTCCTTGTGCCATTTTCCTGCACATAGTGTTTGCCAGCAGGTTAGAACTGAGCCTTGTGTACCATCTCCAGGTGCTGGGTATGTATGGGAAACAAGAGCTGTCCTCCAATACAAGGCCTCCTTTAGATACCACGAAGCTTAAGTGCCTTCTTTCTGTTAACACCAACAATTTACCTACTACATCTACCTGAATCTAAATGAGTCGTTTGAGGTGATCTTTGTACTTATCACAGGATGCAAATAAACTGGTTCTTTTGATTCTGTGAGGGGAAGGGGTTTGTTCGTGTGACCTTGGGAGCAGACATGGGTATGTCCTCCTGGCTGCAGGAGGAACACGTGGTTGTGGAATTTGGAGACTGGGAGACTGCTTATGAGAAGTATTACCACATGTTCATCTTATCCTGAATAGCCTTTCTTTGGCACTCTATATTGGAAGTGTCTGTACCATGGAAAACAAGATCTAAGCACAAAGGCTGTGTAAAGAGTGACCCTGGTGCCTGAGAGCACAGGCCATACCCAAAGCAGCTGTGGTCTTCCTCTTAACATGCTCAGTGTAAGTCACAGCACCTTGGGTCACATTTTCCAGTACTATTTTCTGTGTTCCTTGGGTAGTATATTGAATATTATCAGCTTAAAAATTAACTGTTACTCAAGAATATTTCACTGAATTCACTGGTGAATATCTAAGAAAATCTGAAGGGTACAGGACAGTCTTTCATTTAATTTTTTTTCTTTCCTCCTCAAAACAATTTTTTTTTCTCCTCGAAGCTGGCAAAGCCCTGAGTATAGAGATTTTTACTCTCTGATCTCATGCCCTGAATTATGACCTCATCATTCCAGACCAATTTCTGGTAGTCATTTAGCAGGACCTCTGCTAAATGGGGATATGTATGTTAACTATGGGGATAGTAAAATTAACAAAAAGAATGTAGTTTAACTTCTAGAACCCAGGCTAAAACTTTAGTGCCAAAGCATGGAAACTCTGGTTTTTTCTTAATGAAAATGAACAGACTGGATTATTGAGACAATAAAGATTGAGTCTCATGATGGTATTGTACACAGCTTTGCTGTTTCTTATCACACAGATTCACTTTTCTTACTGAAGAGAACAGAAGTAATTGAGAAAGTAAAATGAACCAACCTCTAAACACCAGCCAGCTTCTCTCACCAAATGGTCAGTATGTAATAAAGAGAAACAGGCAATTCAGAAGATAATTCGTTCTCTCCATCTTTGATACCCATTTCAGGAGAGAGGAACTTGTCCCTCAGAAGGAGGAAGGGATGCAGTCCTGTATGTGCAGCTACCATTGCTTAGATTTCAAATTAACACTAACAACCCTATCCAACCTGTTTTTGTGACTGGAACCTAATGAAAATGCAGTCAATATTTGCAAATGCAAAGCTCTGCAGCAATGTAAGTCTTTCTACTATATTTCACCCTGCTCCACAGAGCAGCAGAAGAGATTTTTAATTTACCCACTAAGAACAAAATGCTGATTTGGCTCTGTGCTTCTTGGAAACCGTCTTTGCTCTGCTATTTCCTGTTATTTTCTCAAGTTTTGTATTTCAGAAGAGAACGGGGACCCACTCAAAATCTCTTTATGTTTGTGGCGGCGTAAGGTGATTCCTCGGACAGACGTAGATGGGTGTTATTTGCAGGTAAAAAGGGGATGAAGAGCAAAAGCACGGCACAAAGTTTTCTCCTTTTAGCTTGTGAGGCTTTGATGCCTGACGGCCAGCACGCCACGGCGAGCAGCCGCCCGCAGCGCTGACCTTGCCTGACACGTTCAGCAGACGCTGCTAAATCTCGCTTCCTCAGACTTTCAGCTTTTTTCATGACTGTTCCTCCTTCCATCCCGAGACACGAGCCGGGAGCCGGGTCGTGCTCGCTCTGGCAGCTCCTGTGACACAGCTCTGCTGGGCTGTCTGCGGGCCAGCGGCCACTTCGGAACAGCCCTTCTGGCTGCATTAGCAGATGTCTGCATTTAAAGACGAGGCATTGCCACTGCATTTGTTTGAATGATTGTGGTGCTGCAGTGTCTGCTGGTGTTTGTTGACGCTGAAATTTATGCAATTTTGTTTGTGTGTCTCGTGAGAGGGGAATATATCACTGCAGTCGTCTGAAACCTCACCTGTGTTGGTGGCCTTATTTCAAACCTTTTCGGCAGCCAAGTTGAATAAAGTGCTTTCAGAATCTCTGGATGACCTGGCAGGAACTGAATAATTGTCCTTAAAACCATCTGTACTTTCTGTTTTGTGCCCTTGACAGATCAGTGGTTGGGAAATTTGTTCACATGCCATCTGCACCTGCTAGCTTTGCCATGCAGGAATAGGTCATTTCCTTTCCAAACATGACTGGCTTCTGATATCAGAGGGAAATTGGCAGCTCTTATATGAAAGCAGTAGATTCCAGTTTCCTCTTTTCGATTTTCACTGAGATAGGAAAGGAGTTGTTATTGTTATGGTCTCAGTGCTCTGTCCAAGTTCTCTTCCCCACATAACTGCTTTTTCAGTCATTCAAAACCAGTTTGTCAATAGTACACAGCATCATATCTTTTACTGATTGTCCCAAGGTAATTTTTTCCCCAATATCATAGGCTTAATTGTAAACAGAACTGCACAACCTAGAGTGAAAATACATCCTTCTTCTTTTGTCTCTTGGTCTTTCTTCCTCATTTCTGTCAAAGAATAAGAGAGTGCAGAATAAAGTGTCTATCTGGTGCTGGTGGTAGGGCTTAAGAAACAACATCATGTTTCCTCCCTAGTTCTTTGTCATATCAAAGCCTTGGATGCCCAGTGTCACGCATAGTGCTTTCAGTTCTCTTCTCAAATGGCAGAAAACTGTTGCAATAACTTCTTTGTAAGGGGTGTATAATCAGCAGATAGGGAATCCGCGATGTTGGGCAGGACGCAGGCAATTGCCTCATCTCCAGCCTGAAGTATCACCTTTGCAGAGAGCTACAAAGGAGTTTTGGTGCTGACAATGAGATGGAGAATTTTGTTTCCATTCTAAACAGCACAAAGCAGCTGCATTGGCTTTACAAGTGATTCAAAGGTTTGCTTTCCCTGAAAGTTAGGGTAAATTGTTTCTGCATCCAATGTGTGCCGTGTGTCTTTTTCCTCCTGTCAGTTACTGGAGATGGAGATAGAATTGTGGGTTTGTCTGTGCTTTCATGTAGCATTATTAATGAAACAGGTAATCCTATTTGTCTTAAAATCGAGGCAAAGATCTCTTGTGTTCTGTCCATCTGTTCCAGACACCAACAGCATGCTCATCACCATGGTATTGGAGCAGCCTGGTACACAAACAGCAATCAGCAGTTTTTAACCTAATATTGTTACTTGGTCCATAAAGCTAATATTGGCAGAGATACAAGACATCACTCACTATGAGACAGTTTCTTGGGTGATGTACTTTGTTCTGCCAGAATATGATAATATTCTGTATAAAAGTCAGTAAAAGGATGCTTTTTTTTTTGCTTCATGCAAGCAGCAAAAAATTGCCAGTATAATATAAATACATCAAATTTTCTCTTTACATCCAGTAATTTACAATCCATCATTATCTAGTCGTAGAACAGTATTCTATAGAAAACAAAAGGGCTTTTTTTTTAAATACATATTAGATCAAATCAAACCACTGAAAGGTCCCCTTTCCTTCCTTTCTTCCCCAGCTGCTGATATAGACTGATACAGGAGTGGCTTTTTGCATGCAGAACACCATTTATCTCAAACTGGACCTAGACAAGTTCAGGTCTATTCAGCAAGTGATCTGTAGTGCTGAAGGAGTGGCACATGGTTGCAGCCCACCAGGAAACTCTAAGTCTCCCAAAACATCCTGAACACCCACAAAATTTGGATATTCATTATTTGTCCTTACTCCCTTTCATACATCTCATTTATACACGTTCAAAAGTCCAACTTCAAATGCCTCCTTTCTGTTTGGTCACTTTTCCCTCTGATACAATGTAAGGATTTTTTACAGAGTTGAACAGACACCTTTAAAATCTCTGGTATTTAAATTTCTGGTTAAAAGGAGTATATTCCTCTGAAGTGGCATATTTGTGCCAATCCAGTTAAATTAATAGCCCATCTATACATCATTTTTCTTCCCTTCTTAATCAGAATATATTCCTGGGAGACCTATTTTGTAAGCTTGTCTACAGAGACTTCTATATCACAGCAAGATGGAGCCTTTTCATCCTGCAGCTTCACAGTTGCAGTGTTGCAACCACGAAACAAAAGTGAAACCAAGGCATCAGGGTTCCTAGGTTTTATACACAACAACTTTTGCTTGCTTTAGAAGGCAACATGCTATCAAATTAACATTTCTGTAAGCATTATACTGCCCATACAAGTACTGCTCTAATGAAAGGGAACATCTTTATGGTTGTGGTGGTGTCCGTAGGGATGAGCAGATTGTGTCAGCAGTTACTACTCTTTCAGCGAACATGAAACTTGCATGGCTATGATGTTGGTTCAGTCTCCATTTTTATATCAATAGCTTCTTTTTTTTTTAACTAGAATAATTAACTACTATTAATAATTAACTATTAACTATCATGATAAACTAATTTAAAAATGTAAATGGATTCTTAAGAACATTGAAGCCAAATGGAGCCATCCATTTGTTTGGAAAGGCCAACAGTATATTTTTATAAAAAAGAGGATCATTTCCTGCAGGTCAGCTCTGTCTTGAACACTTTTTGTGTTTAAAATTAATAAAATTAATAAAAACTAGCTTTTGGCTCAGCTAAGGGAAGGAGTTCAAAGTACGGAGTGACTCTCGTACATGTCTAGATACAATGAAGGGCAAAGTGCAGCCTTTTTATCCTGTCATTCCCTCTTATCACTCTCAGTTATTAAGCAAGTGGTGGGTATTAACATCAACCTTGCCTCAAACATTTAATAGATGTTACTTACTAGACAAACTGCACGTGCCCCATGTTATTTCTCTCAGGGCCTGTCTCTCACAGATGCATGCCAGACTGTCCTTTGGGATATAGCCCAGTGAGCAGGAGAAATGGTTTGAACTTGGCAAAATGGCAATAAGCATAAAGGTATAGTTGGAACTTTCTTGGAATACTCTCTCCTATCTCATTATCCTAGGCCAGTGTCTTGGTTCTCTGCAGCCAAATGCTTTGGAGCAATGTTATGGAGAAGAATGAATTTCTGGTTCAGTTTAGTGGGTTTATCAGGACTGAAGAAGCTATAGCCGGACTAAATGTCGTGTCCACAGCTTGTTTCACGTAGCTCTTTTTGTCATGTACAGTGACTGCCCACCATAAGAAAATGAAGATGCATTGCTTCAGCTTCTATAAGAAAGATCCGTGGCAGGTTGTGTTGTATCCCTGAATACAAAATGGTGCCAGGGGCCATTATCTATCTCTGCTCCTGTGTCTGCAATGTACATTGCAACAGTACACGTTGCCACTGCACAGTATCCCCTTGTCCTCTTATTTTAGATAGGCTGCATCCTCCTCAGTAATCTTTGAGATTTATGACTTAGAGCATAAAATGTAACCACTAAAATAGGGCAGATGGTTTTTCTGCAAAATTTTGAATGACTAGTCAAAGCAGAATTTGGGGGAGAATGTGTCATAGTTTTGTAGAACTGGGTGCCTTTCAAAATAGCTGCTCCGAGTGGGGTGCTCATTCAATTCACCACGTGTTACACTGGGCACACTCTAGAAAAGATCAGACACTGTTTTGAATTAACAAGGAGGGCTGGGATCTCTGATATTGTTAATTATGTGTTGGTGGAAAGCACAGTAGTCCATTGTTCTTTCTGAACCAGAGTATCAGAACAAAAAAAAGCAGTGAAAAGTCAGCACTGTGGAAGCTGTCACCCTTGTTCCCTTGTGTGCTCCATCTCTTCCACGGGGAGGTCTCATGGATACCAAAGAGCAAAGCAAATGTAGTTGTCCTGATTTTCATTTTCCTTCAAATCCCATCACACATAATAATCCTCTGTGGCTTTCTGCCCCACACGATGTTTTGATGCTCCTGATTTAGGTATGATATTGCTGTGTCTTTTGAACCGCACATTTTAGCAGATTTTGTGTTTGTACGTAAGAGCCCAGATATGGAACGCATATTACACAGGGCAATATTGTGTTAGAAAACAGGCAAATTTAAATAGTTAATCTCATGTACTCAAAATGTCACCCTTTTTTGTAGGGTACAAAAGGAATCTCATTAGTTAATCAATATAGGCAATGCATGCAGCATGTAAGGAGTGACTGCATTTAACCATGACTTGCATTTAACTATTAATTACTTGATCTTTGAAAAGCTTTTTTTCCTTAAGGTAAAAAGAAAAATTTCAGTACCTTATCTCAAATAATATTATTTGTAATTATTTTTCATAATAGCAAATGGAATGTAAATCGGTAATGGTGAATTCATAGCTCCTGAAATTATATCTGTTCTCTGTCCTTTTGCTTGCTTTTAGGAAGAAACTGGAGAGCTGCTTCATCAGTGCCAATCCATGCTGCGGCTGGTCTCATGAAAAGGATCATATTGATGAATTAGTGCAGCTACCCTTCCAGCCATGGAAGAATACCTCATACAAAAAAATCCATAGGCGACTAGTAGGTGTGGTAAGCAGCCTTTGAAATTTGGGAGAAACATTTTGGTATACCCGGAAATCAACCTAGATCTAAATTACCTGCCACTGTGGATATTTTAGTCTTAATTCATGCTTTTCCACCACATTTCAGAACCTGTCCTTTTATCTGAACAGCTTAACTTTCTTGTTTGTTTGTTTTGCATGTTTGTCAGTCATTACACAGTGCTATTTAGAATCAATTTAGCACCCTTCCATGTGTTGAGTGGTTGTGGTGAGTGATGATTGCAGGATTAGACTGCTAGTAATTAAATGTTGCTGCCTCTTAGCTTGAAAATGACACATCTCTATGGAATTTAAGAGTTTCTTGCTTTATTCAGGTTGTGCGTGTCTAAACAGCATGGCTAGGTGTACCAAGTCAGAGCAGGCACAGTGCAATCTTAAAAAAAAAAAATTCAAAAAGCAAAAAGAAAAAGGGGGAGGGGTAGAGAGAGAGGAAGAAGAGAAAAAGAAATTGAGAGAAGCAAAACAAATTCAACCAATCATTAAAACTTTGAATTGTATGGGAAATTTTCCACGCTTTCCTGAATCCTGGGTGTAATTCCCTAATTTTGGCTTTGCGCAATCCAGGTAAAGGTTTCCTGTCTGGACTCATTTTTACTCACAGATGGGTCTTCAAAATTTGCAAGTGTTAAGTTGTGTAAAATAGGATGTTGCCTGTTTGTTGAAGCCGAGAGGGGTACCTGCCTTAGTAAAGCAGAGGCTGGGTTCCTCACCATTCATGGACCCACTGAATGCTTGATCTCCATATTGGCTTTACCACTATGAAGAGCTTTACCCCTTGAATTCACTGATTAATGTTTTAAGCAGAATGTAGCCTTTTTAAATTTTATTTTTTTTCAAAATCTGCTACCAAAAATCACATTATTTCACCATTCAAAGACAGTTCCTTGCTTTTTCAAAGACTTACTAGACTGATCTGTACCATGCTCCTCACAGGACTGTAGCAGTGTAACCTCGTATGATAAAAATGATGAGCTTCTGTTTGAAATAATAGGGATGATGCCTAATCCTGAACAGACATCAGAAGGATTTTAAATAAAGGTTGTCACTGAGAGACCTGTAAGCTAACCTCACTTAGTTCTGTCTGGCCGATGTTAGGGTGAAAATGAAGGCATTTGAGTCTCTTAATTGGAGCAGAGCGTGAGTTTTTACCTTGAGCTCTTGTTACATTTAAGGATTCATGCTGAATAACAATAATAAAAGATGAATCCCATCTGTTTTTCTGTTGATTGTTAGTTTAATTTAGTGTATGACGACTGAAAGTTTAGTCTGCCAGCCAAACAAGGTATGCAGTTATCAACATTACTGATAGGATAAACCAATTATGTAAGCTTATTTTCAAATCTCCCCAAATCCCATCAAATTAACAAAGTAAAACTCTTGAGCTGAAATGTACCTGTTTACAGAAAGAGACAGCATCAAATAGAGATTTCATTCAGAACTTTGGGTAGACTAAGTGGCCTTGGTGCCTGCTTTTTTTTCCTCTGTTGCCATTTTTAGACATGAAATATACCAAGAAACTGGAAAGACAGTATGGACAAGAAAAACATAGTCATAAGAAAGAATTTTGAGAGTTTTCAGAAAGACTTCTTTGCTTGCAAGGCCGTGGAGGCCCAAGCCCTGAACAGTATGTTCTGTGTCTTGAGTGTCTAGTTAGTGCTGCATCTTTGAGCTCTAACAGTATTTCCCAAACCCTGTGTCTAACCATTGCCTTGGCAGGACTCCAGATTAAGCCTGTGGGGAGAGGAAAGTGCCTGTGGAGCTTGGCAAAAGTTGTTTGTCCTTTCCTTCTGAAGATATGCATTTGTTCCTGGGTAGTGTGGGAGGTGGCTCCTCCTTCCTGCATTTGTAGCCACCATGGAAACAGATAATTCCAGAAGACGGTCTAATAATGCAACTGCAGACCCAAACGTCATTACAGAGGTCTGAGACTCTCTCCTGACACTAAATTGTACATGCTCATGCAAGCAGTTTCACAAGCCTGCTCATGAACGCCCCAAACCAAGTTAGACGGAGATTCCAAGGGATGAATAGGGTGAGAACAAAATGCCAAGGGCCAAGAAAGACAAAAAAGCACTAAGAGATTCAAAATTTAGATCATGGCAAGTGTGAAATGATATTGCCAATGCCAGGCCATGAGACAAGGGAGGCATTCTGTTGTTGAATCGCACGTTGCAGGCCCCTGTAAGCGTGCAATACAGAAAGTATGGAAGAAGCTGTGCAGGGCAGGTGTGTAAACAGGATGAGCAAACAGAGGAGGACCGTGAGCAAAGAAAAATTCAGAAGAAAGTTTCTGAAAGAGGAAGAGGTCAGAAGAGAGCCTGGTGGCACAAAAACTGTAAGGGAAGAAAAGGGGTGTGACAGTAGAAAGAAAGCTGAAAGAAAGTACAGCCATTGATTTAATTTGCTGCTTTTCATTAGAAATGTATCCTTTTGCCACTTCTGGATGCCATGCACATGCATAAGAACATACAAGCTTTTCAGCTTACCAGGGTGAAACTGCCTTCCAGAACTCTGGCGTCAAAGGCACCTACAAAACCCAATAAAACAACCTTCAGTATTAAATCAATGTCAGTGTTCAATAACATCCGGTGCCAGGGAGGGAGATGCCAGCCCAGCTGGGTGAGTACGTGCCAGAGCATTTGGATGGTAATTGGCTGATGAATCGAACTCCTAAGCAAACAGATACCTAGGCAAAGAGCAGAGCGGCCAAATTCCAGGGAGCACTACCCTGCTATCTCCTATCTCCGCTGTGTTGCAAAATGCGTGAGTCAGAGGGAGAAGATAGCCCTGGGCAGTACCTGCAGGGAGTACTCTGACCCCCACTTCAGCAAACCTTATGTTTCTGGGCCCTGTTCAAGTGTGCTTTCTAGCAGGACTCTGCCCCAGTGTCTGTGAGGAGGTGAACCAAGGTCTGCAGCAGGAACAAAGGGTTCATTTGCTAGCAGGAGATGAGTGCTGCGAGCAGGACATCAGGAGACAGCACCCTCAATCCAACCTCCTGTTGCAGAGCTGTCCAGAGACTGAGCTGCCATTATAAAAACAGTCTACATCCTCAGCTGGCACAGAGCCGCAGAAACTCAGCATATTAGCTCGAGCTGTGTCTTCTTTATCGCTTTTGGTGCTGAAGATTATTATTGAAAAGATGCCCAGGATATAACAGATGAACTAAAGTGTACTGAAATTACCAGCAACCTGAAGTAAAAGCCTAAGTTGCTTAATTTATCCTTGGAATCATTTTAGCAGTGAGCTTTTTTTACCTTTCTTGTGGGTGCTGTCATAAATGGCCTGTGGGAACAGTGGAATTGTCGTATCTGGACGTTTTCAAGAATATCACTATTGAGATTCAAATAGATGCAGCTGAAGCAGAGGAACTGACTAGATCATCTCTTGGAGTCTCTTCCAACCTTCTTTTTTCCATGATTTTAGCAAATCTGTTCAGTTGCTGTCCTAAGCTGGCAGTATTACCCTGCTACCAGAGGCTTGTGTCCCAGAAACTCCAACTCCCAAATCCCTCTGCTTCCTCCATGGCTACTCATACAATACAAAATGTGGTATTGTCAGTTTTGCAAAATGCTGTGACATCAAGATCTGAACCATGGCAACAGTGTAAAGTAAAAAAGGATATAAAAGTTAATAGGTAAACTGCTTATTACAGTGTTTCATGTCCTGCTTAACATAATTTTCTACCTCAAATTTGGGTGACAGTTGTCCTAAAAACACAGGTGTGCTCACAGCAATACTGAAGCAAACTAGGCTTGAAGAAAGGAACCAGAACAAGGTGCTAGAGCTCCTTCTAGGAGTTTCCCAAAAGAGATTTAGCTCACTAGGGTTGGACATCTGCTCCCGAGCATCCTGCTATCACTTCACATCCAAGTGCTCTTGACACTCCATCCTGCCTGTACCTCTTGTCTCCTGCCTGTGATGGGGACCAATGTGAAACCTCAGGCTCCATTCCCCTCACTGTAGGATGTGAAAGCACAGCCAGATGTCCAGTCAAAGAGAGAGGCAGAGCTGGACATCAGCCAGTTCCTGGTGATTCACAGACCAGTAAATTCCCTTAAGCAATGTATGATAGTGGACCAGCTCTGTTAAAACAGTTCCAGAACACCATTTCCATGATTTCTGAGTATGGGTACATTTGTACTTTCCCTCCCAGGGGTACCACAGGTCCATCAGCAACTTACTTTTCCTTTGCCCTTTACTTCCTAAATCCAGAATTAATAGCAAGAATTTGTTGACCCCATTTTAGGTGTGCTGCCAACACATCCGAAATGGCCTGGTTGTATTGTCTAAAAACACTGGTAGCTGACAAGTCCTGCAGAGAAATTATGCACATGGGAGGACTGTGAGCGAGGCGAGAGAGACACGCTGCTGTTGATAAGCTGAAATCAGTGTTTGTTCCCCAGCACTCCCAGTATCCAAACAGCCAGTTGCAATGTTGTGTGCTCCTGGTGCCTGACCTTCTTCCGAGGCTGCTGTGCATCTATCAGCCTGAGAGCTTCCCACTCCACGGACCAGACACTGAGAAGGGGGAGGGGAAAGGAAGGGCAGAGGAAGGCAGGAAGGCAAATAAATACCTGTATTTTTTTTCCCTGATTTTATACATAGTCCGGGGAAAAGGACCCAGCAGGGGGCAAATGATTTCTGAACACTGCTGTGCTAACATGACAGCTTTATGGGGAGGCAGTTCTGGGTCAGGAGCCCAATTCCTCCTACCTTTGGTTCAAGAACGGTTATGGAGGGGAAAGAAAGACATTTCCAGGGTAAAATTGTGGCAGAGTGTCAAATAGCACACCTGAAGTCTTCCTTTGCCCTGTGATTGTGTGGTGTGGTTATATAGCTTAAAAATATGGATGATTTCATAAAAATAAGGGCAGAAAAAAAAGGCAGAATGGATCCTGTGCAGGTTGCTGCTCTATGCAGGTGATCCCGTCCCACTCCCACTGACAGCCCTGCAGCAGGGGGGAATGGGGGCTCCGTCCTGCAATGCAAAACCTGAGCTCATGCAGCTGTAACATTCCTCCTCCATCATCTGTGCTGTTTTCCCTCCTTCCTTGCCCCTCTTACACCTGACTGCAGCCACTGCAGCTTGCTTTCTCTCTCCCTCGCATCCTCTGTCCTCTAGTCCCCTCATTCCCCAGGGCTCCTCTGGCACAGGCCTTTTGTGGCCTGGGGAGGAGAGAGATGGGAGCAGGGGAGGACAGATCACCTGAGTGGAACCAGGAACCAGCAGAGTTCAACCTCAAAAACACGAGTTAGTGGGTCAGGATGCTGCCCCAGGGTGGACAGGACTGAGGAAGTTGGTTACGAGTCGAGCCAGTCTGTGCTCGTGGCTCTTCCTTGGCTGCTCTGGTAGACCACTATAGCCCAAGCCAAAGGAAATTCTGCAGCTGATTTCACTAACAGGGCAAAATAAACCTCTCTTTTCACAGGCAGAATTCAGCCCTGAAGGTATATGAATAATGTCCCCCTAACTGGCATCTGATACTGCTCCCTGCATTACGCTCCTGTTAGCGAGAGACCGGCGAGGCCCCTCTGACCATCCAGTGATTCGTGGTGTTCAAGACAAACCATGAAAAACCCCTGAGGGCAGGGGAGGGGCAGCACAGAACGCGATAGCGGGTTATAAATCATCGCTGCGGTCCCAGATAGAAACCAGCCAGGGGTCCTGAGCCTGCTCATCCGGTCAGACGGGCACCCGAGCAGACACTCGGCTGCAGATGGTGACACAATGGCAGCAGGTGACACAGTGGTGCAGGTGACACCACAGCAGCAGTGACCTCAGCTCGCCACAGGGGAAGCAGAGAGCCCCCCTGCACCTCCCGCAGAGCTGGAGCAGACCCACTTCTTCCCTCCGCCCTCGCACCCTGCGGCCGTGGGTTGCTACGGCTGCCACGCCGCCCGGACAGTCACGCAGATTATCTGTGCTTTCAGACATGGAAGCTGTTTTCTCTGAGGTGAAAACAGCTTCCCAAACTCTCATTAACCTGTGCCCTACTTCAGAAGTGAATCTAATTTGCAATTTCATAGTTAGCTGGTGCTGGTGTTGGTTTGTCCCTGTGTCTACTCTGACTTGGCTGGGTACATTCATGCAGCGCCATGTGGCAGAGTCCTATTTATTGTGGCTTGTGAGCATTATTCCTCACAACAGAGTAAGGAATTGGGGTGGTTGGAGATTTTGTTTCACTGGGGTAGAGAAAAGTAAAAGCACAAATGTTAAAAATGT
Source organism: Eulacestoma nigropectus (assembly GCA_013397775.1). Classification (NCBI taxonomy): domain Eukaryota; kingdom Metazoa; phylum Chordata; class Aves; order Passeriformes; genus Eulacestoma; species Eulacestoma nigropectus. The sequence continues at coordinate 1,225,739 of VZTE01004625.1, forward strand.
TAAAAAATCAATTTTTGTATTCAGCAGAGAATTAATTGCTGTCTGCTAAATGAAGTTTGTCATCTGGGGTATTCCTGGACATCTGGTCACCTTCCACGGAGTGCCTAAAGAGAACTACTGCACCAGAGAGGAGAGCACGTTTCAAAGGATACAGTGGATTTCTGATGGCAAACATCAAACAGAACGGGCATTGTTTCACAGATACACAAAGTAATAGAGAAAGGGAAGTGGAAACTTCAGCGATGGCCCCCGCAGAAACAACAGTACGTACAGCAAGTTATGTGGTCGATTCAACTGCAGATTACGTTACCTCCAGCAGTGCGAGAGAGCAGAGGAAACCCAAACCCTGTGTAACCAGTGCTCAGCATTTCCTATTGCAGCCAGCACAGTTTATCGACTTTTTGTGAGGAACTGAACGTAACTAAAACCTCAAAGATGTGTGGAGCATGAGCGGCTTTTCTTCATCTTATTGTGGGGAGAAAAAGGGACAACAGTGCAATTTCAGTTCCTCTGGGGCTTCAGCTCTATTCTGACGCTGTCCAAGTGAAAGACACCCATTCCTGCCGGTTATTTCAGTAGTCCCTAGGCACAGAACACGTTTAACATCCAGATGTCTGCAATAACAGCTCCCAGCTTGTAGCCCAAGTCCTGCACACACCCCCCTGCACTGAACATTTCAGCGATCTCACAGTTCATTTGCGGATTGCTCCTCCTGTCCTTTGAGCTGGTTGGAAGATAAACTTTGGTCAGTGTATTATACTATGCCCTTTGTAATGAAATAATGTCGGATAATATGTGTTTAGTGGGGATTTAAATTCCCGAGCTGATTACACGGAGCTGTTAAGACTAGTAAGGTTTAGCAGTGCCCTGTGTGCGAGTCTGGAATGATGTGTAGCATTGCAGCGCTTGTGCTCTCTCTGATACTGTTGAAAAGGCCAGGGCTTTGCTAGGAATAAACCTGAGAACATCAACAACTAAAGTGTCAGCAATACAATTCGATATTCAGTGAGACTTTGTTAAAAGTGGTTGACCAGAAAACTAAGCTCCTGTACTGTGAATTATTCCAGCTTTAACAGGTTGCTTGCTCTGAGATCCCAGGCGTGTGGCAGTCTCTCCATGCCCGCTTCCCAGCAGCCAACAGAGCGTACAGATATTTACTGTGCCCAAGGAATGTTGTGAAACGTGATTAACGCTTGTAAAGAGGTCTTGATAAAAGATGCAACGGCAGTGCAAAAAAGGGACAATGACTTAATAATGCATGTGAAGAACACAGGCCTTAGAGGGGCTAAAGATGCCCTGTGCTGCTCCAGATGCGGCCACCCCAGTTCAGTGCAAAGCCTCCAGCGCTACCCCTCACCGGCACGGAGGGGAGGGGCTGAACGAGCTCCAGAGCGGGGTCTCCCTTTCCTCCCCGCCTCCCTGCGCCGCAGGCCTGGCCGCATTCCCCGGGAGCCTCGTCCCGCACCCCGTCCCCTCCGGGGCTGCCTCGCCCGGCCCTCCCGCAGCCCGCGGCCACAGGCCCCGAGAGACACCGAGAGCCCGACCGGGCCGCGGGTGTGGGACCCGGGGCGGCGCTGGGGCTCCCCTTGTCGCCCGCTCGGCGCGGAGCAAAGGGAATCACCGGGAGAAACAACGCCCTGCCCGGGGGGATCCGGGATGGAGCGAGGGCTGTTGGCAGAGATGGAGGGAGGGATGGAGGGAGGGACGGATGGAGCGATGGAGCCCGGGATGCAGGCCCGGGATGGAGGCCCAGGATGGAGGCCGGGAAGGAGCCCGGGATTGAGCCCGGGATGGAAGGAGGGACGGAAGGAGCGATGGAGGCCGGGATGGAGGCCGGGATGGAGGGAGAGACGGAAGGAGCGATGGAGGCCGGGATGCAGGCCGGGATGGAGGCCCGGGATGGAGGCCCGGGATGGAGGCC
>VZTE01004625.1:1228525-1249107 GCA_013397775.1 Eulacestoma nigropectus
CGGGAGGCAGCGCGGCCGCCCGGGGGTGGGTCCCGGCGGGGCTGTGCCGGGGTAATGGTGTCCCCGCCGGGAACCGGCATCCGCCGCCCCAGCGCCCCGGCAGCGCCGTGGGGCGCAGCCGACGGCGATTTTCCCGAACCTCGGGAACGCACATGGGGGCCTTGACTCCAACAAGTGACCGGGGGGACACCGGCTCCCTGTGAAAGCCGATCCCTCCGGCCGGTGGCGGCTCCGTAGCCAGGGGTCCACCCTTCGCTTTAGCTGCAAGTCATGTGTGTGTCACATGGCTCTTGCAAAACACTTCTTGCCTATGTAGGTTTTGCAACGCTGTGACTTGATAATGAAACGCTCTTGGGGCTGTTTCGAGCTGAAATAGCACTTGCCTAGAAAACTTGGTGATGACACAAGGGGTTTTTGGGAGGGTCGTTGTGTGAGTATGGCTTTTTTCTTTAGTTGGCCTGCTCGGGAGTCGGGCTGTCCGAGTTCTCTGCCCAGGGGTTGTTCGTGTCCTGGTATCTCGGGGAGCTGTGTCCTGCCTACCAGGCTGTCGGGAACAATAAACTTTATTTTGCTCAAGGCTTTTTTGAGTGAGTAAGAGGAGGGACTTAGGCTTAGTTTTGAAAGCATTTCAAAAATCAGCTGCTGTGCTTCCAACTCTTTAGCCTTGTAGGGTGTGTTTAGGATCCTTTCATAGATGCTGGCTTTGCTGGCACCCCGGTTTGGGGTGATGAAGCCACTGTCCCATCTGATGCCACTGGAGTGGCTCTAGTACCGAAATGCACGTGTGGTGTGACATTGCTGCTCTGGATATCCATGGACTCTGCTCTTGGAAGACACCTACAATTTTGTCCTCACAGCTCGCTTTTCCACACAGCTGAGGCTCCTGACTCATGTGGCCATGGCTCTCGTGTTCTCCGATTATGTCAGTGGAGTTGGTTTAATGGACTCTGAGTCCATTAAAATCACCTGAGGAGCAAACAAGTAGTCATCGACTAGTGAGGGAGTTGGTGACAACCAGGAGGTACAGCCAGGAACTCGAGTTACATCTTGGTGAGATTACATCACAAACTTGCTCGTGTAGCTTTGGAAAACACCAAAACAGTAGCTGGAGGTGGGCGATGGATGAAAAACCAACAGACTGCTGGAGCCCCATGGTCCTAATGGCTCTCAGGAGTTTAACTCAAATTTATCTTGCAGACTGTTGAGTTTTGTCGTGGGAACACTGCCTGAAGAGTGTTAGGCCACTAAGACAAATGAGTTGGAGGGGGCTTTTTCCATAGATTTTTTTTTTCCTTTCTTGCAGTCTCTCAGCCGTCTAGACTGAGTAGTTCCCTGCAACGAGGTACTGAGTGCTGAGGACAGTGTTTTGAGAGAGACTCATTGTCAGGGAAGAGTGTTCCTGGTGGTGAGCACAGCTGAGTTCTTGAAAGTGAAACAAAGAGGAAAAGCTGTAGTTTCAGATTAACTCGTAGTGTTAAATTGCCACTTCCTGAGAGGGTGGCGACAGCAGGATGAGGGGAGGAGATGGGAAGGGTGTGGTGAGATGAGCAGAAAATACCTGTCACTGTAATGTGTGTACTTGGATTCATGTTAAAACAGGAATAAGATTTAAGGGATTATGACATTATTCCTTCTAGTTCCCTGTAACAGATCCGTCCATTCGTTCTTTCAGAAGTGGCTTGCCTGTAATGTAACACATTCTCACTTCCCTATCACAGCTTCAGATCAGGCTGCAGCCCCAAATACTCTCTCCTGGGCATGCCAGAGCTCTGTCAGAAGTCAGTGGGATAGCTAGTTAAAATTTCTCACCAAAGGCCTGCTTCCTTCAGCTTTCCTGGTAAAGCTACAGGGTTAGATCCTGCTCCTGCAGAGGTTCGAAGGGGAGTTGTGCTTCTGAGAGCTTCCTTGAAGCCAGGCCTGTGGGACAGCCTAGTGGACTATTAGTTTTTATATAAGTGAAGGAGCTGAAGAGGGGTAGATGAGATATTAAAATTAGTGTTTGGAAGCTAAATTCTGAGAACACCTGCCCACCCAGCACTGGGATGTGTTCCCTGTGTTCCTCCCTCCCTGCCGGTGTTTAAGTGAGCAAAATGTCAATATTGACTCTGTTATGACTAGATCATGTCAGGTTCAGCATTTCCTGCCCTTCTGCAGCTTGCATGGAGTGTGCTGACCAGCATAAACACGCTGGTTGGGTGCATGGTCCATAACAGCCAAGTGGTATCAGGAGTTAATATTGATCAGTGTTCTGCCTGGATCTTGTTCTGGATACCTTCAAGCACAGATGAGGAAACTCAGCGGGTTTTGGAGCAAATCTTGGGGAGTTCTTTTTTCATTCTTCAGAAGTATTTGGGAATACCAGTGAGATGGGTTTCAGTCTGGTGTGATGGTGGTTAGTAGATGACAATTGAGTGACAGCTCCTGGGTTGCTGGAATCATCTGATATTGTTTGTGTTCTAACCTTTCTAAACAGCAATCTGCCATGTAAAGTGGCATCGTGTCTTCTGGATTCTGTTTACTTACACAAACAGTGTGTAATCAGAGTGACAGTCATGCTCCTCTTCAAAATTTCTGGGGTGGTAGAACAAAGACTGGGGATTGAGGCTGCCATGAGTACCTGTTTACAGTAAACTTGCAGCTGACATCAGTGATTAAAGCCAATTCCAGCAGTTCCTTGTTGCAGACAGATGACTACCTAGCCTTGTCTGTTTTGGCATAAAGCCCTCCTGGCATTTAAAAAATCCCCACATGCCTCCTTGTATAAATTATATAAACAATGGTATCTTAGAGGCCCACAGGTCCCTTGTTCCACACAGCTTTGGCCAGGTCTGTCCTCAACTTGATTTCCTGGCTTTCTGCTGAACTCTCTGCTGTGGGGCATGTGTGTATCAGGAGGATGCGGCACTGCTCAAAACATCAACAGGGCTGGTTTGGAGGTGCCTTTTTTTTCTTTTTTTGGCAAGAGGCAGTTGCATTTAACATCTTTGTCCTTTATCTCTCTGGCAAGAGAAGTTATGGGGAGGATTTGAAAGCCTCGCTCTTAACTCACTGTACCCACCTGCCTTGCTGCACATGCTCTTCCAATGTGCTCTTTTAAACACCCCAAGTCTGACTGGCTTATGTAAATGGTGAGAAATAATTGAATGATTAACCTGAATTCCCACTGTCTCCCAAGGAGCGTGGAGAAGGCTGTGCTGCATAGCTCAGCCAGCTTTATGAAGGCTCCCTGAACTGGAGGAGCTGATGAGTTTTACATCTTCAGGTTTAAAGAGCAAAATTCAGTGGCCTCAGAATGTTTGTGTGGCTCTTCAGGAGTAAATACCAGATAACCTGTGTGGTTTGTTGGATGCATTGCTGCAGTTGAACCCCTTTACCCAAATATTCTATTGGTATGGCTCAGTCTAGAAATAGGTTTTTGCAAATTTTTGTAGCTTTTTAAAATTTTATTTGATTTACACTGTTGCTGTACCCAAGAGCTGTCTCAAGCATCGCACTGTCTAACAAACTTCGCATTTGGTTCTTATGGCCCTAAATAGGCACCTGTTCTATTTTAAAAGGTCTGGAAGCTGTATCTTTTAAAGCTTTAAGCTGTACTTGGAAAGGAAGGCACTATAATATTGGAATATGGAGTGTTTCAAAACATTAAAACCCTAAGTTCTTAGAATCTTACTTCTATTATTCCTAAACTGATGAAAGTCTTAACTGCCAAAATTAGGTTTTTGTGACACAACAGCCCTTTCAAAGGTCAGAGACAGAGCTAACTCAGTAAAGGCTGTTTCCAGCTTTGCTGCAGCTGGACTGGTGCTGCAGACCACTGTTTGACTGTGTGGTTCTGGAAATACTGAAGCCCAAAGTGAGGGGACATCTGAATAGCAAAGATATCAAACTCGGTATTTAAGGCTTCTGAGTTCTTGTTGTGTTAACTTAACATCAGTTCTGTGTACACACTGTTATTGTTCTTGTTTGCTTCTGAAGAGTGAGAGATTTAATGGGTAGGTCTGGCTGGGAGCTGCTCTTAGCACAAGGAGTAACAGAGAAAGACAAGTTTTCTTCATGTTTGGGGCCTGGGGGAACCTGAGGTACTCTTGGAAGCAAGTGGAGGTTTTTAAGTGGATCTCAGAGTTACAGCTGAAGCCTCACCTCTACCAGGAAGGAGTTACTTTTTTCCCCACTAATTTTAGTGAAGACAATACAGTGCTAATATTCGTGTGTTAATATTCTCAAGGGGATTATAATGTGCTTCAAGCTGTAAGTCATAATTTGACTTCAGGATTGCTGAAAATTCTGTGTTTGTAGGGAACTGAACAACCCAGACTTCCTGCTGAAGCTGGAAGGAGCTGTGTGAAAGCTGAGGCACAGTGGTGGGGAAGAAGGCACAGGTGTAACAGTGGACCAGGTCCTGGAGTCCTCGTGCTTCACTTTGGTCTCCAGGTTACAGAGTTTCTGCTGCTCTTGGGGACCAGACTGGTATTGGGGGTGAGAAGTTTTCTGGTCTGTAATAGTGCTTCAGCCATCTTGAATCTACTGAGATGTGTGGGTTGTGGGGTAATGTAACTTAGGTCTCCTGAACAGTTTGGGTTAATTGTCATTCTCCTAAAGCTATCTTGCCTTGTGTTAGTACAAGACTTGACAGGTAGAGTGGTGAATTCTGTGACTGCAGACTGCTAGGTATCCTTTGACTTTTTTTTTCTTTGATGCCTTTAGTGCTTTTAGCTGTACACTGTAAGGGAAGGTTGCATTTTTAAGGACTGGGTTATTAGTTGGTACACTTAGCACTTCGGACTCCTCTCTAGCCTTGGCAGAAGTGCTGCAGAGACTGGTGGTTTCAGCCAGGTGTGTTCTGCTGCCTGGGCCCAGCCAGGTGAGAGGCACTGGGGCATTTGAGCAGAGGAGTGGTGAAAAGCCGTGGTTGGCCATCTGCTTGGCTGTTATCAGCTGGGGATGGATGCAGTTTCCTGGCTGGATTCCTGCCAGCCAGAGGCACTGGTGATTCTAGGGAATAATAGGTGGGGACAGTTGACTTCAGGCACTGTCCATACCCTTAATCTTTACTCACCTTGTTTAAGTGGGCATAAAAATATGGCTGTTGAACTGTTGTGGTTAAGTGAGAGCAGGACTTAATCCTGGCCATTACAGGGCTGAAGAGTTGTAAACTGAGAATGAGTTAGTGTAGTACTTGAGAAGCAAAATGACTTGTGTAAGTGCTGGGTTGTTTTTCTCTGTTACTTGTTCTCTAGCATGAAATTTCCCCATTAGTCTTAGGACTAACACAAAAACTCATATTTTGCCAACAGTGAAACCTTCACTACTCTTTGAAGTGTAAATATAGGCTGGTTGGTGACACTGTGCTTATTCTTTAATGTTTGGAAGACTCAACATTAAGCAAAAGATTTGTCAATTCTTCCAGTGTATCTTGAGAGTTACTAATGTCACACCTGACATCCGCCCGAGATGTATCCTCATCTGGAAATGACTTGAGCTTTGCTTTAATTCCTGGAAGGCAGGTGTGGTATTGGTCCCTGCTCATAGTCTATTGTGGAAGGTGGGTATTCAGTTGTGCTGTTGCATTCTGCTGGAACTTAAATATGAGTAACTTGAGCTGAGGAAAGAAATGGCTGGGTTTGGCAGCTCCCTGGTGTTGGTCAAGCTGGGCAGTGGAATGAAACCTCTGAGTCTAGAGAAGCAAAGATAATGGCCCTGGAGGGCAGCAGGCTGTTACCACCACCTGTGTTACTTGAGTTACTCAGCCAAACAAGGGAGCTTGCACTCAATTGCAAAGCATGATTTTCATCTCAGCTAGGCCACAAAGGGCTGGGGGAGGACTGTGGTACTCCTGCTGATAGTCCCACTATTATCCTCAGAGTAACTTCCCAGGAAGGCACAGTTCCACACAAAAATGCTGTGTTCAGAGCATCTACCTCACACTTCCCTTACCAAGTAAATTGTGAATTTTTAAACTACCAAGTAAATTGTGAATTTTTAAACTGAGTAGAGGAGCTTGGAGTTGTAGGTGATTACCCTAGCAGTGAATTAATTTACCCTTCTCAAAAGTCATAATATACTGGCTGTAAGGAACTTCATTCTTGACAGTATTTTTCATTAAGTGACCTAATTTTTTTTTCCTTCTGCAGTGACTATTTATTCAAGCTACTTCTGATTGGAGACTCCGGTGTTGGGAAATCTTGCCTTCTACTTAGGTTTGCAGTAAGTGATCATGCTTGACAACTATGGAAAAGACGTACTTAGCAAGAACTTCCCTTTCAGGTAGCAGGGCTGATGTCTGACAGGCCTGGTACTACCAAAGAATAAGTATAGTATTGCAAACGCCTCCTGTCTTCTGAATTTGTGCCTAGCTGATGTATTTGTTTGACTAAATTGGAAAGAAATATTATCAATAATATGTCCAGTTAAGATTAATTCTAATTTTCCTGTTACTTGAGAACAAAAGACCTTAATTTAACTTCCAGCATTACAGTAGTGGTAGAATGCTGAGGATGGAAGGAATTCTGGGGCTGTGCCCTTAGGCATGAGGAGTACAGACGTTGATCAGTTATACTTGATAAGAACATTTGCAGCCAGATGAAGTTTGATATCTGCAGTGAAAAGACCTACCAGTGGTTTAGTCAGAGGTAATGTAAGTAATACTCTAGGAATAATAAGGCCTTATGCTTTCTTTAGCGAATGTTAAAATTGCTGGTGAGCTGTTCTGCCTCTAGTTTTCCTGTCAACAAGAAAATGTAAAATGGGTTTGACAGCTCTTAGTAGAAAAAGCTGAAGTCCGGTGAACTTCTTATCTCTGTCTATTCCAAAGTGCAGCTTTACGTTGCCATGGGAGGAGAGGAAGGGAAGCAGAATGTGGGGCATGAGCTTAGAAACTTGAGTGTGACCCTACTGCAAGGTGATGGCTTCATTTTCACAGCCTGAGCAATTGCTCTGGGCACCTCTGGCAAGAGCCTGTTGTACCTGATGTTACTAATGTGGAATGGTGATCTGGGGTGGACGAACAGCCTCAGTTAAAGGCATTACGGCTGCTGTTGGTACCGCTGTGAACAGTAGGATGATGTCACCTGCTCTGCTCACAGTATGGAGGCAGCGCATTGGAAGTGACACCACAGCTGGAGCAGCACTCCCAGAGCAGTCTAGCCTGCTTCTCTGCAGATACTTTTGAATTAATTTTGGCTTCATGTGAATAATCCCACTTTCCTTTTTTGTTAGCCATCTTAAGTTTGTGCTCTGTTATCTGGTGTTTCTTCAACTGAGTAGCTTTTTCCTTTGGAGATGTGTTTTTCCAACTAATGTGTTTTACCCTGACATAAGGAATTACCACAGCATTCACTTACCTGTGTTCTTGCTGCTGTAGGTTAAATTTCTTCAGGCTTTTCAAATATGCCCTTTGGAGTATTGAAATGTTAAGGAAATAAATGTCACGTCATTCTGAAAGGTTTAATACTTTCTTCTTACTTGGATGTATTACCTAAGATGTCGTCCATTTGTGAATGGAATTTGTGAATGCCCAGAGAAATCCCTTGCTTTTGTCATACCTACTGGTTGCATAAAGCCTTTTGTGGTACATTGTACTTGAAGTTCTATCCTTTGGGTACTTTAGGAATAGAAACTTCCTTCATGCTGACAAGCTGACAATCACTAGAAGGTAGCAAAGACTGAGCCAGCAGTTTCTGTGTGCCTTAAGGCCTGTTGGAGACTGCAGCCAGGTCCCTGCAAGCTGCTGAAGCAGTGTTTTCCCTCCTGTATTGACACAGGAGGAGAGGCCTTAGCACAAGTACTCCAGCTGTAACTCTAACCTGCCTTAGCAACCAGCTGCAGCAGCAGAGGATCTGACATTCATGTGTGACAGGCAGAGCCTCTGACTTGTTCTCGGTAGCTGCTGTGTAACACAGATGAAAAACCATCAAAGGAAAATAAAAATCTGGTGTGTTTTAATAACCTTAGTGGTTATTCTAAGTAGCTCTTCAGTCTGCCAACATGAGCAAAGACTGTTTTTTACACTTCAGCTCACAAGGACTTGACACTACAGGATTTCCAGAAAAGAGGCTTTTTTTGACTGGTTTTTGAAACACAAGTCTGGTTGGTGCTTTTAAAAGCTGCAGAGTTCTTGAAAAGTAAACACTTGGTGGAAGTGCTTGGCCACCTCCTGGACTTTGCCATGAGAGATCAGGCTGGTTTTACAAGGAAATTAAGTGCTCTGTCTGACTGGTGCATAATGAAGTAGGTGACTGCAGAAGAGGTGCAGCTGGCTTGACTTATGTTCACTCTCTCTCCTAGGATGACACGTACACAGAAAGTTACATCAGCACGATTGGTGTGGACTTCAAAATCAGAACTATAGAACTAGATGGGAAAACAATCAAGCTTCAGATAGTAAGTAGTATTTCTCAACTCCTGGATGCTTCAGTCTGTTGGAGCATAGAGTTATATTCATAGCTATTGGTGGTTATCTTTGTACTTTAAAATACATGGGATATTTTCTCTGTTATAAGAAGTGAGGCAGCATGGCCTGTCCTTAAAGAAGGGTGTTTATTATCAAGGCTGTTTGCCTGGAAGAGGACATTCTGTGCTGGAGTGCGCTCATATCAAAATTGGTGTAGTTCTGCAGTATTTAGCTGGGATTTGTGTAAGTGCAGGAATACCACACAGTTGTCCAAGATGCTTGAATTCCACAGCAGCTGTTAATACCAGGCTGCGCTGTCTTAAGTGCTGGAAACTCTGCTTTTGTTGAGCTGAATGGAAAAACTGACACAAAGGCTTGTAACTGGCCTGGCTGCCTTAGCACTGGGCGGTGTTTTCTGGTTATGCTTTTGGCCTTTCACTTGGAATAAACAGGGGAAGAGACTTGGCAGTTCTTTAATCTTGAAGCACTCTAAAAGGGTGACTGGTGTGATGAAATCTAATATCTATGCAAGGTCAGACAATCCTTGTCAGCCACTGCTTCCAGCGCAAGCAGAGGCTCTCAGGACTTGAAGGCAGTGACTCAGGGATTCAGTGTTGTGGAGCAGAGTCCAGCTTACAGGCAGAAGCCTGAGCCTCCAGACTCTAATGTAACTGTCCTGAGTATAGAGCAGCCCACTCGGAATGCTGTCACTGCTGAAATCTTCTGTGAGTCTGTTTTTAATACGCAGCCTGCCCTGTTCTTGACACGGCTCCAGGGAGAGAAATGTTTGGGCGAGTCCTGCTCCCGTCCTGGGTGGGAGAAGAGGTCAAGCACCTTATGTCCCTCCCTAACCCTCCCAGCAGGAGAGGGGGAACCAAGTTCGGTTTGAGCTGTTACCTTTAAATACCTTTGCTGGAGCCTGTCTGCCAAGGAAGTTGAAGGGAGTGGTCATGTTGGAGACCTGCAGCTCTCTGACCTTATTCCTAACAGGTTTTCAAGCCCTGGCTTGTGTTTGCTCTTCTGACCACTGAACCATGGCTTCTTCACGGGTCAAAACTGCTTAATGTTTTCCTCAGAGAGATCTCTTGACTATACTTGGCTGAAACCAAACAGATGAGCACTTTAGAAAAGTACCTACAGAGTGTAATTCTTAGTTAAAATACATTATCTCCTTGAATCCTGTTTGATGCATTCCACTTCAGAGCCACTGCTGTAGCTGTGGCTTGGATATGGTTGTAGTTGGATGGCTGCTCTGCTGAGCTGTGTTTCTGGAAGCTGGTGTAGAGCACTGGCTCAGCCACGCTGCAGTAGCTGACCCTGTTACTTGTCTTGCAGTGGGACACGGCGGGACAGGAACGGTTTCGGACTATCACTTCCAGTTACTATAGAGGAGCTCATGGCATCATAGTTGTGTATGATGTTACAGATCAGGTGAGTGTTAAACCTGTGCCTGCAGAGTTTCTCCAGGCTGATGAGTAAATTGGGAATTTAACAACTGGGCACATCTTGAGGAGACAGTGACACAGTTCTACAGGCTGTGTTAAGGTTTATCGAGCTAAAAGGTATGTGTTTGCCTCTGGTTTGGCAGAAATAAAACACAAAAATAAAGGGAGCAGTGGGATTTGTGGCTCCTAAGCAATTGTATCTTAGGCTTAGCCTAAAACTTGGTGAGCAGGTAACTGATTGTTCTCTGTGAATACTTCTCACCCTGCCTTTGGTAGCAGGAAGTCTGAGTTACTGATGGAAGTTGTTGAAAGATTTCTGAATGTACTTTGAACTGTGGTCTACAGTAAAGACCAGCATTTGGAACAGAAAATTGTCAGCCTGTGTGCAGGATACAACTGAGCCAGTGTTTTCTGTGAAAGGACCTCTGAAGCAGTGGTGCAATTGTTTGAAGGGCACTTGGGAAGTATAGGGTTTCCTGAATTAATAGAAAAAGAATGCTTGTGTTCAGTCACTAACTGGAATATTAGTCCAGCATTTCTGGAGTCAAAGGTTTTTCCAGCATATCTACAACAAGGTGGCTTGCACCTAATACCTGATGCTTTGTAAATATGTGGGATGCCTCTGGTTTCAGCTGTGTGCCATGTCTTTCATCTCTGCTACAGAAGGAGGAAGAAGAGCCCCAGATCATAGAACATCTTGAATATTCAATATATGGAGCAGGGAAAAATAATAGGGGGAAGAGTGCAGGAAGAGCTGATTGTGTGGGGCTGGGAAGAGGAGCTGTATGGGCCCTGTGGTGACTGGCCCGAGGCCATCCAGGGGAGTTTGGCAGCACTAGAGAGTCATCTCCCATGGTTGTGAACATATAGATAAGTGCACTGCTTCATACTCTTTCCTGGTCATGACCAAAGGGATAGTGCTGAACTTGCCTCTTTATCAAGGGCCTTGCTTACAGTTCTCTTGTCTCGTAGGAGTCTTTCAATAATGTCAAGCAGTGGCTGCAGGAGATAGACCGTTATGCCAGTGAAAACGTCAACAAGTTGTTGGTGGGGAACAAGTGTGATCTGACCACAAAGAAAGTAGTAGACTATACAACAGCAAAGGTATGTTGGGACTCATGTGTTTGCTTGGCTGAGCACTTGCTCTACTTTGTCATGCACAGAGGTTCCAGTGCAGGGAGGTGTCCTGGTGCCACAAATGGGGGCAGTTTAATGACCCCCTGCCCTGCAAGTTGTCGTCAGACTGGAGATGGGGTGTGGGGTGGGATCCAGGAACTTATGGGTTATCCAGTGGTGCTCCAGGAAATGAGGTGAGGTATGAACCTGTGTATGAGCTTACTGTTCACTGTTTCTCGATTTGCAGGAATTTGCAGATTCTCTTGGAATTCCGTTTTTGGAAACCAGTGCAAAGAATGCCACAAATGTAGAACAGTCTTTCATGACCATGGCTGCCGAGATTAAAAAACGAATGGGTCCGGGAGCGACAGCTGGTGGTGCAGAGAAGTCCAATGTTAAAATTCAGAGCACTCCAGTCAAGCAGTCTAGTGGAGGTTGCTGCTAAAACTTGCCTCCCCCCTTTTGTCTCACAACAATGAATTTGCAATCTGAACCCAAGTGAAAAAAAAATTTGCCTGAATTGTACTGTATGTAGCTGCACTACAACAGATTCTTACCGTCTCCACAAAGGTCAGAGATTGTAAATGGTCAATACTGACTTTTTTTATTCCCTTGACTCAAGACAGCTAACTTCATTTTCAGAACTGTTTTAAACCTTTGTGTGCTGGTTTATAAACGTGTAATCCTTGTTGCTTTTCCTGATACCAGACTGTTTCCTGTGGTTGGTTAGGATGTATTTTTGTTTTGATGTTTCTATTGGCATGTTTAGATGTCAGGTTTAGTCTTCTGAAGATGAAGTTTAGCCATTTTGTATCAAACAGCACAACAGTGTCTGTCACTTTCCATGCATAAAATTTAGTAAGATATATGTAAGATCTGATTTGCTAGTTCCTTCTTGTAGAATTATAAATGGAGAGATCACACTATCTGATTAATAGTTTCTTCATACTCTGCATATAATTTGTGGCTGCAGAATATTGTAATTTGTTGCACAATATGTAACAAAACTGAAGAAATGTTTAATAAATATTGTACTTATTGGAAGTAATATCAAACTGTATGGTGATAAATATTGTCTTAATTTGTATGGCTAAGGGGGAAATCAGGCTTGCATTGTGCACAAAACAACATATCTGTGTGTGCAGCCATGGCTCTCAGACCTTCCCTGCAACTCGCCCAGTGACTATGGCCCCAAAGCCTGAGCTGTCATGGTGCTTAAGGCACGTGTGCTGTACCAGAAACACCCAGCCGAGGTTCATGAGGCATAATGCACTCTGAATGTACAACAGTTCCCTAACTTAGTCTTGGAACTTAATTTATTTCTCAAGGACTCTATGTAGGGAATTCCCGTCAGCTTTGCATAGCAGGGGAGAGAACAGTATTTCCCTAACACCAATGATTTCAGCGTAACCTTGAGGAGGTATAACTTTCTACCAGTATATTATGTCTTTTCTATATACTGTTAATTCCATCCTCTTTTAATCAGTCTCTTCTGACTTAGTGCAACAGCTTAGCTTCTATTCCCTTCTGCAGTGAGGCACCAGGAGGGTGACATGGGGATAGCAAGACCCCCACCAAACTGTTGCTCAAAGTAGGCGCTTTCTCAAACAATTTGGAACTAACCAGCAGCCAAGAGGTTTTGGATGGTGTGTGATTCTTTGTACAGAGCTAATCAAATCATTAGTGCCTGATGTCTAGCTAAAAGCCACAGGAAAGCTAGCCTATAACACTTCCTATACATGTAAAATTGTTCAGCTTTATCTAAACTCAAATGTTCAGCCTATTCTGTAAATAGTCTCATGTTTGAAAGACCATGTAACATTCCCCTAGTAGTAAATACACCCTGTGATAGTAAAAATATAGCCTAGGTATGTTGTGAGGTATAAACTAAAACTGGTGCAAATATCCTCTGATTTTTTTGGGGGGGGGGGGGGACTTTGGCTAACAGCTTTCTTCAACATAGCTGCATAAATCAACAGGCAATTGTAATACATAAAGTATTGTCATGGTTAAGTTGAACTCTTCCACTTGAGACCTTCACAATAAAGTGATGTGCTTTCTAGTAGAGATGTGCTTGTTGGTATAATTCATTATAAATGTGACCTGCTGCTCCTTGGGAGCGGGAGGAGCAGTGAGTGCTGCTGAGATCAGGAAGTGAAGCAGAAGGAGGTGTGTTGAGGGTAAAACATCTTCCCTGCAGAGAGTGCACAAATGAACTTCAATGTCGAGCTGCCTGCTACATACTATCCAAACCAATGTTAATATATACAGTAATAAAAGCATTGCAAAACCAGTTGGGCTACACCAGGTGTTTGGTGGTTCTTTGTTTCCCCCTCAGTCACAAATGGGTCGCTGGGCTGGTGATGTTCCATGCTGAAGCCTGGGGTTGTCAGGCTGAGCTGTGTGATGAGGGTAGAGCAGGCCTAAAAGTCCTGGAAAAAGGCACTGTAGTTTCTTATCTGTGACCTGAAATACTGAATACTTTTAACATAATGGACCAACACAATTTGCCCTTCAAGCCGAGGATGTAGAAGATGGGAGAATATCACCCCCCCCCACACACAAACCCCAATGAATTATTTGCTGTAACTGCTTCAGTTTAACTTTGCTTTTGCCTTCTACTTGTGCAGAACAGAAACTTCTCTGTGTTCTGTTCACAGGAATGGGAGGAAATGATGTATTGTGCACAAGAACACGATGATCGCCATTCAGGTTAAAGGTTAATTAAAGCCAAGTAACAACATTCTGTAACTTTTTTTGGCCACGTACCTTAGGCTGCTTCAGAGCTGCCCTTCTTCTGTTAGGGAGAGGGTTTGGAAACCCTTGATGAATGTTCTGAGCAGTGATTTAAATGCAGTAGCTGGAAGGGGGGGAAGGCACAACTCTTCACCCTGGGAAACCAGCACAGCACTAACACGGCTCCTGCCAGCAGCAGGTACCAGCAGGTTACACAGAACCTGGCTCCTCCCTGCCTGTACTTGCTTATTATTTTATTGGGATTCAGTATTACGGCTTTTTGTGTTTATGAATAACAAAATTGAAAGTTAAGTAGGCTCTGCTTCAGCAGGGAGTGGTAATTATAAACAGGCCTTCAGTTTGCTCCCAAGAACCAGAAGGAGCTGCTATTTCTTGGCTTCTTGCACCTATTTTTGACGAGCATAAACAAACCATGAGAACGGGGCTATTAAAATCACACAGCTTTACTTAGCGAGCTCACAGCACACTATGGATTACTCAGTTAAAAAACTCTGTGTTCCTGATGTTTTGCTAACACAGAACAGCCCACTTCAATTAAAAAAGGGAAGCTATATTAAAAAACAAGCCAGAAAAGGCCAGCTGTACATTCCTTACACAACCCCGGACATCCCAGCTGCTGTACAGGGCACCTTTCTCAAGCCATGGCACAAATCCACGCCGAAATCAGCCCCGTGGGCAACTGGACACAGATTTTGGCATCTCTGGAGAGGTGATGGAGGTGGCTTGGTGCTTGCTGCAATTCTTCTCAGCCCTCCTGAGATGGGCTAATGCAGCCTAGGTCTGACAGGGGCAGCACCTGAAATAAAATGAGGTTTTTGGTGCTGTGCTTTGCCTGCAGTCTGACAAAGAAAGAAACCCCCATGCTCTACTCCCCATCTCACCAGTGTAGAGGGTACAGCTGGGTAGAGGCAGCAATTCAAAAACCACAACAAACCAAACACTATTTAAGACATTGTTATCCTCTTCTAAGAGGCTGGCACACCTGAAAGACTTGCTCCCAGTTTTCTTTGAAGGGGGATGGTCAAGAAATAAGCAAACAAGTTTTCTAGCCCCTGTTTTATACCTGAATTCACTTGCTTGCCTTTCCCGCCATTATACAGCAACCAGAATGTTTCTGAGAAAATACAAAGCCAAAAAGTACCCCTTCCTCATCTTCCCTGTGCTGTGCAAGGGATCTGGGGAGAGCAGGTGTCTGTGCTGGACTGCTGCCGTCCCCCAGCCTGAGTGACAGGGGCCTGCCTGCTGGGTCGCTATGGAGCTGCCATCGCTTCCCTCGGGTTCTTGGGTTTCATCAGCTGGTTCACCCGCACTGCTCTTTCCCTGACACGGTTAAACGTGACAGAGCACCTATTTTGAGTCTCCCTGCTGCCTTCTCAGGCTTTCCAAACAGATTCAAAGACATAACAATAAAGCATGATGTTTGGTGTTGGCTAATTCGAGTGTTTCTCTTCCTGTGTTTCCTCCCCTCTTTGCCCACTGCAGCAAGGCTGGTTTGCCCCCTGCTTACCCATGGAGCAGCCGTGTGCTGCACCCGCCTCGTCCTGCACTGCGTCCTTGCCCCGCACAGCAGCCAGGATGGACTCGTACAGGTGCTCTGCGTGGCTCTCGAGCTCTTCCGACTGTTTGGCAATCAGACCCAGCGTGTCTTTCAGAGCTGGAAAGCAAAAACGTCTGAATGGAGGTGACAGGAATGCAATCATTCAGTGTCTGTCAGAGCAGAGTTCTGCTCGCCCAGGCAGACTTTGGAAGGAAATGGAGTGTTAAAAATCAATAATGTGCTGTTCATCCTAGGCTCATTGTGATGCAGCATTTGCAGGGGGTGGGGACTGACCCAGGAGGCTCCAGGTTCATCATGAAGATGCAGAAATAGGGGTCCTAAAGAAAACCTTTGGAACTGTGCAAGAAAGCCCATCCATAATGCAGCACTCGTCCTCTAAAGCTGCTTTGGTGACTGCAGCTACAGCCCACCCTTTAGAAATCCCTTCTAAATCACCAGAGCAACCACTCTACGTGTGCTGTGGCGCCAGCCAGGCTGGGCCAGGGATTTTGGGGGGCAGATGCCTTGACCAGCATCACCTGTGTCCATGAGCAGCCCCACACAAGTGCTCCTCCTCACCTGGTGAATTTGATGCCATGCAGTCCAGGAGAGCTTCTCCCCTCTCCAGCACGCTCTCAGTCAAGCTCCGGTGGTCGGCCACATCCTTCCTGAACTCCTGGCAAGGCAAGGAGAAGAGCAGCGTTGCTTAGAATGGTTTTTGAAAGAGACGCACCTGTGGCAGGTTGCCCAGGGTGCAGTTTCCCCTGAGCAGGTTCCTGGTGCTCCCAAATTTGGCTTTGCGAACCCAGTGCACCCTGGACCATTCCAGTGGTGCCTGGTTTCCCACTACTTGCTGCCTGCAGCACAGGAGAGGGGGCAGGAAGCAGAGCACGGGTGACACCCACCAGGTAGCGGTGCAGCGATGCCGACACGCTCTCGGCATCCGGCGAGGGTGGCACCCAGCTGCTGGTGACATCCGCCACGTTGTACAGCCAACGGATCAGCTCTTCCAGCTGGCAGCAAAACATCTGCTCAACAAAGCATAAAAAAGGGGTCACGGATCTATTTCTGCAACAGAGACGAGGCAGGGACAGGAAAAGGTGAGCCAGTGGTGTTTTGGAAAGCACCTGTTCCCTGTTCCTCTCCAACCCCAGCACACAAACATCCCTAAGCTTGGGAAACCAAGGGTCAACAGGAAAAAGGCAAAAATTACCTTAAACTCCTGAACAGCTCCAGCACTCACTGTGTGGCAAGAATTGAGGGTCACCATGAAATGTCTGCACAGAGAGGTGCTGGAGGCTGGTAGCATCCAGCCTGAAGGAAGAGGTTGGCCTCCACCACCTCCCAGCCCAAGAGATATCCTCATCCTCATCCTCCTCACTCGGAGCCCTGCAGTTAATTTGCAGTTGCTTTTCCCCAAGGGACTGTCTCGTTCAATTAAGTGCTTTCATTTATTTTTAAAGCGTCTCGGTAAGGGATTATTTTTGTAAGATGCTGCATGAAACCCAGGGGCCTCTGCTGGTACCAAAATCAGGCTCAAGACCTGCTCCTGCTCCTCAGGAGTTTGCCATAAAGGTGAGCTGCTTTTTCCTGGCACTGCAAATTGGCATGACAAATACAGAAAAGACCCTTTTAAATCAACAGAGTTATTTCCATACCAGAGGAGGGGATGAGTTTGCAGCTATGTGCATAACACTCTTGTGCACACAGCCCAGCATCGTTTCCAAATTCATCCCAGCACTGGGGTGGGAAGAAGATGGAGAGGAGGGTGGGAGCACAGTGCTGGTGGCAGGATAGCCGAAATATAAAAATACACAAAATAATCAGGAAACCCTTCAGAGCTGCTGCAGCTCCCGCCTCCTGCAGCAGTGCTGCGGGATGGGTGGGCTGGGGGACCCAGCTGAGTGCCACATCTCCACCCAGCCTGGCCTGTGACACTGAGCCCCAGGGAAAGCGAGACGGGCTCTTGCTCCATCAGAAGGAATTATCTGCTCTGGTGAGCCCCCCTGCATAAATTACCACCAGCTGCCAGGCGGGACACATCATGCAGAACAGGAAGCTTTAATTAATTGTGCCATAAAGACAGGCACGTTTTATGTGCGATCTTCCCAGAATAAACTTGATTTCTGGTCTCAGCCTACCTTAACACACTGGACAAGGGACTCGCTCTGCTGGCTCTTCTTTGGATGCCCCTTGACCCGTGGTTCATTTAGGTACATCCCATCCAGTGTGTCCCTGAGACCAGTTGGTAGATGAAGCGCCTGGAGAGGATCCCTCTGGATCCAGCCATATGATTCAGTGTTTTCCCAGCTGGGCTTTCGGGAGCTGCAACGTTGCCACAGCCCATCATAACCCTCAATATTCCCTCTGTCGTCCCTGCCTCTCACTTCTCCAAAAGGAGCCAACCTGGATGAAAGGGGCTGCCTGCTGGTGCTGGGATGTGGAAGGTTATGGTGGTCATGCCTGGGCGTCCTTATAGTTAAGGAAAGATTGGACAAAAACTGAGCCAGTCTTTCCAGCTCCTGTAATCTTGGAGGCAGGGAAAGAAATTCTTCATCACCCTCCCACTCTTTCCTCAGGGGGAGCACTCCCATGGTGGTTAAAAACCTACTGGTGCTTTTTGCCTGCCCTGTGTAATTTGGGCAGGGGCTCCCTCCAGTAGCCCAGCTTCTCCCGTCGGCAGCAGGGTACCCAGGTGAGCTTGGCCCAGATGAATCCACCTTTACATCCTTAGCAAAACCTCTGGAAGGAGAGGAAGTACTCCTTGCAAATGATGCTTTGGCAATAGGTAAATGTTCATAGCACGAGCCAGCTCCTGAGTAGCCTCTTTTGCCAGGCTTCGGGGTGGAGAATCTCTCTGAAGAGGCCACAAACTCCCAAAGTCCATTTTCTCTGCTTCCCCGAGCCTGCCCAGCTCGGCCATAGATGCTGGTGGACCTGGATATGCCCTCAGGAGAAGTAGAAAAGCTGTCCAGACCTATTCCTGAGTCGTGGAAGAAAGGCTCGGGCATCCTTCCCAGCTTGTACCTCGGCTTCAGCGGGTAAGCATAATCCAGCAAGTCCTCGTACTCTTTGTTGGGGTTCCAGTGGGGTGAGCTGCGGTCCGGAGATGGGGGCAGTGAATCCGGAATGGCACAGGCCCAGTAATCGGCTTGGTAGGAGGAGACCTCCCGGATGCGCCCCACGGCGCTGCGGTAACCGAGCAGAGGGCCCAGGGGCTCCCGCCTCTGCAGGGCCCTGCCCTCTGCTCCCCATCGGCAGCACAGGTCCTGGGGGGCCGTGGTGGCCGCAGGAGAAGGGACACCCGTGCTGGCTGGCAAGCTTCCGGACGGCTCCTCAGAGGGGCCGTCTCCTTCTGAGGACAGAGCGGAGAGGCTCAGCACGGAGCGGCTCCGCAGGGCGCTCTCGGGGCTGGGCGGGGTTTGGGGCCGCAAGAGCTCTGGGGTGGAAGGACACGGGGATTGAGCTCCCAGACTTTGTCTCCGATGGCCAACATGGGCATCGTGGAGGCTACCAGCAAGGATGTTCTCCTCGGCAGAGCTGCGCCGGCTGGGAGGGCTGGACACCGGGTCCCAACAACCCGATGCCTTCACCTGCTCAAGGACGGGGTGGAAAAGCAAAGGGAGAGAGATATGCATGAAATGAAGCACAGCATCCAGACAAAAGGCTCCTTTGTGCCAGGATATGGAGATAAAAGCCCAACCCTGGACCTGCCATGAGCTGAGGCTGGAAGTGGAACTCTGTTCCATCTGTGGGATGGCCTGCAGCTGCTCAGAATAGGGCTTGTTTTTAAGGACAGGCATCTCAAGGGCTTGGGAAGCTGCACGAGTCATTTGGCAGCAAGGGGCTCATTTAAAGAGCACTGTCCTGAGCAAGTTCCCAGCTCTGCACTGGCAACATGGGAATGGAGGCAACAGGTCGGGTGTTGGAGCCCAAGCCCTTCCCCACCACACATCTTAGCCTGGGCAGGGGTGGGAACACTCTGGCTGGGAGAGATGGAAAGTCCTTGCTGGGACAGCCCTGACAAACAAGTCCCCACCTCTCCTGGGACTTCCTGGTGGTGCAGCAACACCTGCAGGTACAAACCCTCTCACCTGCTGTTCTTCTGAGGAGAGGAACCAGTGGCCAACTCGACGAGGCACAGGGCCACCATCAGCAGCTCTATCCATTAACGCCCCTTTCCCTGAGCGGTTTGCTCTTGCTCTGGGAAATCCAGGTGCAGATGCTGAAGACACTTCCGGGTGGCAGCTTGAGCTTCCCTGGGTAACACCAGTGGCCAGGTGGCTGTGTCTGCTCACTGCCACGCTCTCTGTCCCCTGCAGGCTGGGCTTGGCTTCCTCTGTCCCTAAAAGCCGGTGCAGGCTCCCTGCCAGCTCCGGGAAGTCCGTCTCCACGTCTGTGCTGTCCCACCTCCCATTGCCCTCAGCCTTCCCGCTCAGCGAGGCTTCAGAAGGTGATTTTCCCACATCCACGGCCATCAGCACAGAGCTTCTTCCGCAGGACGATGCTGAGCCTCGGGCTCTCTAAAATACACAGTACACAGCAATGGCATCTCACCGTTCCCCCTTGTCTCCATGCCAAAAACTGGGTTTGCCCAATAACAAAGAGCTTAAGCGTGATCTGCGTGAGACCCCAAAATTCATAAAGGAGCATCCTGGTACGTCAGGTGGGACAGAGCAAACCCTCACATCTCAGCAGCATTTCCTGTTTTCGAGGATGTGACACAGGGAAAATCTCATTCCAGCCCTGGCCATGCCAGGAACAAACCTGGGCTTTACACCTTGCTGGCACCGGAGTCCTGCACTGATGGCCAATGTCATTAACACTTTGTGCACCATGAGGTCACTGGGCCTGAATGAGACATCATTAACTCGGACATGAAGCACCTACTGGTGTGGCTGAGCCCTGAAGGCTGTTGGGGTGGAAAGCTGAGCGTTTTTTAAAGATACAAGCCCAAAACCTTTAAGTGGAAGCCACCCAGAAGCAAGAAGCAGCTATAAAAAGTTAGAGGGGGAGGTGGGAGGCTGTAAAACTCAAACCTGGAGCTCAGCTCTGCAGCTTCTACCTCAATTCATGGAATTAACTCTTTGGGAAATTAATTAATGGAAATACTTACACTCACTTGGGCGTGAGTGAGGAGCTGCTGCAGGACAACCCATGAGCCAAATTAAGGAGACTCAACACAGCCTCCTTCAGCAATTCCAGCCCAAACCAAGGCGCTGGCATCAGGGAAACGTCAGCAGAGGGGTTTTGCTGGTACTCCCCCAGCTGCTGCCAGTAAAGAGTCTAGCCAAGGGAGCATCAACAGCAAACTCAACTAAAAGGAAATTTAAAAAAA
>VZTE01004625.1:1251308-1293450 GCA_013397775.1 Eulacestoma nigropectus
GAGCTCGGGGCGGCCCCGCCCCGCGGCCGGCGCTGACCCCGCGCTGGCCCCGCCCCCTGAACGTCCCCGGCCCCGCCCCCTGAGCCGCCCCGGCCCAGCCCGGCCCAGCCCGGCCCAGCCCGGCCCGCTCCCGGTCCGGCTCCCGCTGGGCACCGCGAACGTGAGGAGCGTCCCGGGACGCCCGTGAGGAGCTTGTGTCAGCCACAGCGTGTTTCCTTGTACCTCTGTATTGGCCTTCCCGGGGCGTTACCGCGCTGCAAACCGACTGAAACTGGCCCTGCGCGAACCGCGACTGCCCGCGCCATGGCCAAGGGATCCCGGTGTCCTCCAGGCACGGCTGCAGGAAGCGGTCCCGCTGCGAGACCTCCCTCCGGTGGTCTGTCCCAGGGGTGATTCCTGATCCCTGTGGGATGCCGTGCCCTGCCCTCGGGGCAGCTTTCTGGGAAGATCCCCCATGCCACGCTTTAAAGCAGGCTGCTCTGGGGTTTGTGCCTGGCCAGACCCTTCTTTGGTGGCTGGAGTGGACGTATCCTGACAAGTTCCCATGTCATGTAGAAATACAAACCTTTCCCCTCGTTGCTGTCTGTTGGCTGACTCTGGTTTTTGTCCGTGTCACCTGCTCCTGCAGATTATTTCTTAGATAATGCTGAGATTTTCTAGAGGTCAGGTATCTGATACAGTGCTTTATGGACAACATTGTTCCCAGCTTTAGGCCAGGAAGGACCAAAGACACATCCTGGGTTTGTTTATCAGTTTGGCAGCAGGGTGATGGGAAGAGCACAGGTATCCCAAGTCCCTGGCTAGTGCTTTGGTGCTGGCCACACTCCTTGGCCCTGCAGCCTGCTCCAGCTCTGCCATCCCAGCGTTATGGTCCAGATTCCCAGTGGCTATGAACTGGGTTTATTCTGCTGCACCCAGTGGAACCAGCCCCGTTTACATCCTGGAGGATCTTGCTTTTTCTCCCTAGAGAAACACAGTGGGAATGTCTTTTCCAGGGCTGCTTCAAGAAGCGGAGCTGTAACACTGCAGTATAAGATGGTGGGTGCTCTCAGAAGCACTCACAGCCAGGAAAAATCCCAGATCATCTCTTTTCCTGCGTAATATTTCTGTATTTGGGGTTTCTTTGATGAATGTTACACCAAGTCTTCCGGCAGGCTGCACATCCCTCTGCCCCGGATGCACACCTTCGAGAGCTGGCTTTTTATTGGAATTCACACGGGCAAAGCCCTTGTGAAAGAAAATCTCTTTAAAATGTTGTTTATTGCTTATTCTCCACGGAGCCGCTTGCCTGCCAGTAGAGGCCGTGCTGATTTCAGGCGAGTGGAAAGGCGGACGCAGACACGGATGGGCCATGATTCATCCCCAGGCTGGGCTGTTTTTAGCCGGTTTAAATTACTCGGGAGCTGCCAGGCATTGTTCTAGGAGCTGAATAGCACCCGGCTGCGGCCTCGGCCCCGGCAGGAAAGGTCCGCGTCCTGTTCCGCCCCCGATCAAACGAGTGCCAGGATGTCTGCGGGAACAGCCAAAGCGCCGAGAAATCTTTCCCCTCCCCTTGGGCTTGGGCTGAGAGGGTGTCAATAAGCAAGGGAGGAATCAACTGGTGATCTAAAGGAGAGATTATTTAAGAAATTCAGGGGGAAAATACAGATTTTTTTCTGCTGGCCTCTGGCTCTCTGTTAGGAACTTTGCTGAAGAGAAACTGGCTTATTTGATCTATAATATGGGGTCAACCCAGCCAAACTCCCACCCGAAGTCACCCAAGGCTGGCAAAGATTAACAAGGATATTTTCTTGCTGATTTGAGACCTTAGGATTCTTTCAAACTTGTTGTTTTTGGTTTTGTTTTTGTTTTTTTTCTAGCAAAGACAACTTATTTCTCTGCACCTGTGGATTTACCAATTCGGCAGTAATCTCCATATCTATGACATGAAGTAGAGCTTCCTTATGATGATCAGATTTGAAAGCAGCGTGTTTCTGATATACGAGAAGCTACCTTTTTGGTGGGAATATCCATGTTTTTTGTACACAACTGGATCCATCATGAACACCAGCTGTATGTATTAAGAGTTTTAATATGCCCCTAAGTGCAGTGACCTGCAGTTATCCAGAATCTTTGGCACATCAGTTTGTTACTTCTTTCTACCCTGAATGGTTTCACGCTACAAGCCAGCCAGCCAGCTCTCTGGGATGAAACCTGAAGCCTGGAGGTGCACCATATGTTCTTGTATAGCATCTGCACTATCTTCAGCATCAAATTTCAGTCTCGCAATGCAAACGTTTGGGACGGATGAGATGTCAGCAAATGCAGGGCTTGGACCTAACCTATCTGTTCCCAGAGCATTGATAACAATATTAATTAGTCTTCGTACAAACTGCTCAGGACTCTGTTTGCTCTGCCTAACCCTTCTCTGGAAGATGTTTGCAGGTGTTTGTCCTTCTCTTCTTGAGGCTAACAACCACTTTCCTTTCCCCAGAGGTCAGGATTTCCATATCTTGGACCATTCTCTTTGTTCTCATCTTGATTCTCATTCTTTGGGCCACATTTCTTTGAAGGTCAACACTGGTCCAAAGCTCCAGCATGGGCTTGGCTGTGCTTAGGCAGAACCGGTGTGGTAGTCCAGGCTATGATCCTGCTTACACACCCTGGAACGGGATCTGCCTTATTCACAGCACAGGAGTCCTGCTTCTGACTGCCCATAACTTCCTGATCCTGCTCCTTAACCTATTGTTTCCCACCAGGATTAGTGCAGGTAATTACTCTTATCTAGATTAATTCTTTCCAGCCTCTGTTTCCCAGACTGTCTCTCCATTTTTCTGATGTTGCTGTGAATTTCAGCCCTACACTTTTCCATTTTCCCAGACCTTCTTCTCCAGGTAGCACCTGCAGATTTTCTCTGTTCTGGTTATTTGAAGTCACTAATCAGCTACTTATGGTTTTGAACTACAGCAGGCTCCCGAGGAATCCAGTCATTCAGCTGAACAGCTGCTCTGGTAATGCTTAAATAAGCAGGTTCAAGCTGAGCCACGTTGCTTTAGCTCCTTTGTAAAGCCATGAGAAGACTTGCCGGAAGCCTACACACTTCCCATCACTCTTCTAGATCATCACTGCACTGTTACTGAATATTTCCTAAAAAAGGTAGCTGCTGCTTTTTCTTCCTGACTTTGGAGAAGCACCTGAAAATATGACCTAAGCACACCCGTGGCAGCTGATAAATGAAACATGTAAGGCAGGATTAAGGAAGAACAGAGGGAAAACTAGAGTGACAAGTATTTTAGCGTCAGCATAGAAGTGCGGAGTTGGGTGTGTTGTCCAGTGCTAGCAGCTGGGCAATTTGAGTCCTTTTACAACTTGTTTGCACAGCTGGACCGAGTGGTAGGATTTAGCCCAAGGAAAAGGTCACACAGAAATTGCACTTCTCCTTTCTGGCCACACGATGTGCCCATCACACCACGAATAGCCTGGCCAACCCGCCAGCAATAGCAGATGTAGCCACAAAGGTGGGGTTCCAGGGGTTTGTATTCCCTCACAGCACCTCCTTACCTCTACCCAGGCCCTCTAAAACACTCACACAGCGGCAGACCAGGGCCAGGCGCCGTGGAGCAGAGAGGCGTGAATGGGATGGAGTTGGTGTGGTCCAGATGCTTTGCCTTTGAGGAAGGTGACAAGTTGCTGTGAAAGAAATAGGAGCCAAGTGGTCAAGAGGTAGTGACAGCTTTTCATCCATGTGAATTATAACGGGCAGTGAATAAATCGAATTAAGTTTTCTTATTAAATGTGAGATTTTACTTCTGCTTTCGGTGGGGAAATGTGAGCGACTTCTTTTTCGTTCCAATTGCTGGGGTGTTTAAGCCCTTTGTCTGAGCAGAACCAAGAAGCTCTTCAAAACCAGAGCTGGGATCTGCAGGAACCAGTTGTCAGCACAGAGATTTGTAAAAGAAATATTGAGATTGGTACAAATTAAAATCTGTTTATGTAAGTGCCAGAAGAAATAGCAGAGCTGGGGGGGTAAGAACAGCTTGAATTTATAACAAATGACACCAGAAAAAAATTTGGGACTGATAATTTGAGCCATTGCTAAGACCACAGCATGCACAACTCACTTGAAGGAGAGCCTCCTCTCTGACAGCAGGAGGATGGCAGTGTATCTCATCTCCCACTCTCCTCCCTTGCAGCCAGGCAGGAAGAGAGACTGCAGCAAAGGATGATCACAAAACAACTATCGATTGTTAAAGATAAACAACTACCCCAGAACTGGGAGGTTTAGTGAAGAATTCACAGGCATCATCCCTTATGTTGCACACATGTGACTGGGGCTGGACTGAACTTGTTGCTTGAGAGTGAATGAAATCTGAAGTGCAGGTGGCTAAAATGAGCTTAAAATGTAAATAAACACCATATTCCCCTTCTGTAAGATCCCCTACAATGATTCAATGATACTTCAATGCTCATAATGGGGACATAGCAAAGATCTGACTTTCAACAAACCTACACATTTTAAAGGTGACCAGGTAGTGCGGCTGTACCACACAACCTGTGTGAATCAAACCATTCATTTCAGGGCAGAACAAATGGTATTGTCTTCTGTTTAACTCACAAAGCACTTCCCTATAATTCTATCTACCTTGATCAGACAAACTGGGCATTTAAAAAAAGGACTAATCTGCTCGTTGGCCATAATTAGATTTCCTCTGCAAATATTAAATTAGAACAATAGCAGTGGCTTTGGTAATAAATTTACTTTTAAATGCTTTTCTTCATGTGAATGCGAGAAATGTGTGTTGCCTGCCTAGAGCTTCTTAGAGGAAAGAAGTGAGGAGCATTTTCCCAAAAATACTTTTTCCTCTTAAAAAAAAAAAAAAAAGAAATTAAGAAATTGGAAAGCAGGTGGCCAGATTTGTAGGTGGTGGTAGAAAACCAGAATAAAGTCTTTAAACTTTAATTAGAACTTATCCAACTTTTATCTCTTTGTTGAAACATCATAAGAAACTTTCTCTCTTTATCCATAATAATGCCTAACAAGTGCTAATAATGTGTGGCTGGAGGCAGCTGGGACTCAGTTTAAGGCTTAGCTCAGTTCTCATTAAAGACAAGCAATCATTCCACCTTTTCGTGGGTCTCATAAGGCTTCATGGGTTTCAAATGACAAGTCACTATGGCTCTGACAACCACTTCAGAAGACTTCAGAAAATCTGTATGCAAAGCTGACATGTGAATGGCTCCAGGCTCTGGTCCCAGAGGACATCTCCCTGCTCTAGCATTCCTCCAGGTATCTCCTTAGGGGGTCAGCTAGGAAGTGAGAAGCCAAAGACACAACCGTGGGGTCAGACAGGCTTTTGGGAAACCACGACACTGATGGTTTTTGTAAGATTCACATACCAGGGCGTAACACCACTCACAATTTGTAAGTCATATATGAGCAGGTCATTCAAATTATGCTTCTTTCTTTTGGTGCTTGCAATTCTTGCAAATTTTGCCCCCTTGTTTATTTGTTCTGGGAATTTAATGCTCAAAACTAACCAACTTGCAGTTACATAGTAGATGTTTTTCCCTGGATTTGTGATGTTATGTGTGTGCATCTCAGGACAGAATCCAGCCTTTGGATATATATAAGCTTTTAATGGAAAAGCTGTATCAAACCCACTTAGATGGCAAACTCAAGCCCTCAGTTCTGAGACCAGCACACTGCTTGGATGGACTGTGTGTGGCAAATGTAAAATTACCCTGAACTTACCAGCCTGGCTGCCTATTGAAAAGTATTTCCTACTGATTACTCCCACTCCTCAATCCTTCTCCAAGGAACAAAGTCGGTTGGCTTGGCAGAAGGGCAGCAGGAGTGTCTGTTAGCTCTTCTACCCCACCACTGCATAACTGCTAATCCTGGCTCACCCAAAGCCCCTTCAGAGCCCAGTACCTGAGCACAGGGCTTGGAGAAATGCCGGCAGGGAAAGGGTTAACCGCTGGCAATCACTGACACCGGCATGCCGACAAAGGGCAGGGTCTGGGAAAGTGGAACCAAACACCAAGCTGCACAATTCTCATGCAGGGGCATTTCCAAAGCAGTGTCTGCTCAGGCTACAGCCTGAGAGCCTGGTCCAGCAGGATGTCCCAGTGCCTGGGCAAGGCTGATCCAACTAAAAGGCCAGGTCTTCTCCAAACAAAGATGGAAACATGAATTCTGTTTGGGGTGGTTTTTATTTTAGATTGAGAAGCTACACAAAGAGGGAACAAATATACATTTCCATGAGAGAAGGGAAAAGAGAGTATCCCGTTGTGTCACCCTCCTAATAAAACAAACCATCCCAACCTGAGCCATAGGAGTGGTTGCTCCTCAGGTAGGCAGGGAGTTCTTACACAACAAACATCTGTAACATCTGCCCCAGGGTCACACACCCCCAGACACAGCAGTATGGTCTTTTTTTTTGCATATGTGCACATACATCTGTTCTCGGTAGACAGTGGAAAGGCTGATACAGAGTCACAAGGATGAAACCCACAGCTTTAAAAGAGGAACAGCTACAGATGTTCACAAGGATCAACACAGCCACCCGGCACAAACACTTCCTCAATGGAGTGGTTACTCTTTTAACAGATACGTTTATATCAGTGATACTCAATTGTACTGGAGTGGATGGCAGTGAATTTCAGAGTTCATCTGTCTTTTTATTAAAGTAATTAATCAAATGGTTTAGCATATAAAAATACAGTAATTCTCCCTCCTAATCAGAGCAATTTGTGTTCAGGTAGAAATAAAAGCACACGCACACATACACACCTCAAGATTGCTGTCAGAGAGCTCACAAGATAAAGAAAAGAAAACCAATTTCCTTGTCTCACACCAGGACATCACATTCTCCCTTCCTGTATCCAGGGATAATGGAGTCTTTCAGCTTTGGTGCATAGTTATATTTGAAAGCCAAACATCAACTTGGAATTTGTCCTGAAGGGAACCAGGACAAGGCACCTTTAAGGATAATAAGGCAGAAGGGGACTCCTCATGTGCAGGGGTGGTCCTGCTATCCCTGAATCAGAGGGATTAATCAAAATCTAATCAAAATCTTCACCCTCACAAAATGTGAGTGAGTCAGTCTCAGTTTGCTGTAACCAAGAAGCAGCTCATGAGCAGAGGTCTGCTCAGCTATTTGCGGTTCTGCACATGGCCTCCATCCCATACAGCACGACCTTACAGGAGTGCAGCCAGGATAGTAACTGAGGAAGTCTAAATAAGGTAGTGTTCTTAAAAAGAATGGAATGCTCATGGATGGCAAACACATCACCTCCACAGTGGCCTTCAGGGAAGACATGTCAACAGAGCATCTGTTGTGGAGCAGAGCAGGGACGCAGCAAGGGCTGGGCCACCTTAGTCACAATTATTTGGCTGATAAGGTGTAAAATATCCTTAAGGTATTGCCTTAATGAAGCAGGGTTTGTCCAGTCCAGACGCTCTCCAAAGCTGAAACCATGTCTTTGTCCCCTCCTAACAGGATGTGAACCAGTCCATGTCCTCACATGGGGCCAGAATATCTTTAAGTTTGATCTACGTACTTTTGGGAGCCTGATCCTGCTGGGATCTGGGCAGACTCCAAGGAACACAACGGACTCTGCAGGAGGGATACAGAGAAGGCAAACTGAACAAAACCTGAGGAAGTTTCCTTTTGCATCAACACTGACCACTGGGAAAACACTTTTTTCTTATTAGAGGCACCATATCACAAGAATACTCTGAGCATGTAAAATGCCTCTAGTTACAGCCAAGAAGTTTTAAAAACATTGCTTTACTGCTGCTTTGCTGATCATGATCATCTTAAAATGCCCAGACCAATCTCCAATGCTGCTAAGGAGGTATCTCCATCAGAAATCCAGAAGCCATGGAAAGCTCAGGAAATTACATCAATGTACATCAGTGAAGGCCCTGGCCTGTCCTTTCTGCGGCATTCCTTCTGGTTCTTAAAAAAGCTACAATCCAAACCAGTCACTATCTGGAGTATTTTTTATGGTTAAGCACAATTCTTTCTGTGGGAATGTAATCTGAGGGATTCAGACACGTGTAAACAGTTCCTTGAGAGAAGAGTTCCCTTCGTAATTTCCTTCTGCAACATGTAACTGCAATTGAGTTGCACGCACATGCCATATGCAGTTTAGTTTCAATTACTAAATACATGCTTGGCAAGGAAGAACATTACTTTCTGTGTGTTGTTTTACCAGAAGGAGCAAGTGAAAGCTATCCTAAGGAACATCTAATATGGAATTTCATGGTCTCTGTGGCTTAAAACCACACCGTTAACTTTGCACTGCAACAGAGTTGGCTCAAAATCCATTTCCTCATGCTGGTTCCTGTTGTTAGCCCTGCCCGCCTTGCAAGCAGCATCCGTGGCCTTGGGAGACAAGTATAAATGTTTCTTGAGCAGGATTTTACATAAGAGCTGTTGGCCTGCTGAAATGTCCACAGTTCTCACCTCCTGCTGACACCGAGATCTGAGGTTAAATCCAAATGAGATCTCCTAACTGTTAAGGATGATGCATCTGCTGACACTGAGATATAATTTGATAAGTAACCACATGTGAAGTCTTGAATGAAAGAGATTTTCTTTTTCCTCTTCTATTAAAAACTCCATACAGAATCAAATATATTTCTAAATCCTCAGGTGTGGATTTTTTTAAGGAGGTGATAGTTGCTAGCTAACAATGAACCTGGCTTTGGGACTCAGGGTCTGCTCCTAGCCTGCTTGGCAACTCTTCATGTGACTCAAGAGAGAGTTCTTTCACCTTTTTCTCTATTCATTCACTTGTTCAGCTGTGAACCGATGCCTGCTGGTCACATATGTCTGTAAAGACCCCAGGGAGAGAATGAATTCTGTGTTAACATTAACTTCCCAAGACAGTGCTCAGATGCAAAGACCTATGGGAGCCAAATAAGGCTCTTGATCACTTATTGTCAGAGTTAAAATATTCAGGGGCAACAGTCTCAGTGTGTTGCCCAAAGTCTGGAAAAAGTTTTAGATCATTTGTCAAACCCTTTTCCCTCCTGCCAGAAACTGAAGCAGCAAGTGAACATGGCTTTCATCAATATGCTCCCACAGATAACAAGTTAGTCTTTGTCCTCGGAGAATAATGGTCTCCATGCATTTATCTGAGGAGCATTTGTCCCAGCTATCCTGCAAGGAGGAATGTGGGTCAATCCCTGATCCAGAACTGTACGGCTATTCCTCTGGTCATGGCCAGCAGCCAGGAGCAGCTTATCAGAGCTCCATGCTGGCCCTCCGCATGTTGCCTTGTTGCTCAGTGACAACACATTTCAGAAACTTCAGCACTCTCCCTGCCAATCCTGCCCAAGCAACATGCCGGACAAATGCCTGCAGCCTTTTCCATCCTATCTATATCAAAATGCCAAGGAAAAGATGCTTCTTTATCTTCTTGCTTACCCTGTTTTCTGTGACGGTGCCCCTGCAGCCTTCCAGCTCCTCCTTCTCTTTCTCCACCTTTGTCACCCACACCGACAAGACAACTTGTTCTTTGAGTTGAAAAGCTCCTTCTCTCACTGAGACTTGTCAGGAACTAAGCTGTCAAGACTCCTAATTTAGATGTTGAATCCATGGTGATGTCTGTTAATTTACCTGAGCCTAAGCTTTCATGGCATGTCAGGTGGAGATGGAAGGGGGCAGATAGAACAGGGCACTGTGTTGTCCTTGACTAAGTCACATCCCTTTTCTGAACTGCAGCTCGCACTGACACCAGCTCCCCTGCTCCCCCCCGAATTAGCCCAGCAAATGCATCCACCTGATCTCCTTTCCATCAGTCATTCCTCCTCTAGCACAGTGCAACTCTGCATACTTTCATTATTTGATTCCTTTCATATTTTTGAGAAGTTCATTATTCTTCAAGATTTACTGGTCTGTGTCTTAAGAGTGCTTTCCAAACATTGCGACTCTCTATCTTCCACACTATTGCCTGTGAGAGACACGTAAATATCTGTAAACCTAATTTACAGAAAAGGAAGCACAGGTATAGAACTTATGCAACCTGCCTAATTCTGTGCTGTTCATCTGTCACTGGATCAGTCATTACAGGCAGCTCTGTGATTATGAACTGCCAAGGCTCTGTTAAAATCAGTGAAGATGTGACAATTTTCCTCTGGTGAGAGTTTATCTTTTGGTCTTTTGACTTGGTACCTGAGGCCCACTGCTCACTGCCTCTGGGAGGATCAGGATTAAAAATTGTAATTTCCAACAGGGAATTATAGCTTTACAGTGGCTGCAGAAATGCACTGTGCTAGCAGAGGACCAGAGTGAAGATTTAGCCCAGACTGTTGATCAACACTGCAAATCTTTACAGGTGGTTTTGTCCCTTTTGCAAGCTCTTGAGGACACAACCTACAACATATGGCTGGGTGGTCAGTCACAGAGATGACAGGGACTTTGACTTGACTGAAAGAGGAACTGCCTAAACTCCTCAGATTTCACTATTCTTGCTGCAAAATGAGGAACCTCAGGAGAATAAGAATGGTGACACTGGGTCATGTCCATCTCTGGCACTGGCCACAACAAATGCCCAGGGAGGAGTACGGGAACAGAGCAAGCACCATGAAACCTTCCTGCCCCTCATACCATCCCCCCATACCATCCCCCCAGTCTCTCACCACCTCCAGCTCAGGGCATTGCCTCCTCAGGGCTGCCCAGAGAAGACAAAGCAGAGATTGTTTCACCAACTGATGCGGTACTCTGGCTGGCTCCACATCTCTGTTACGTGCAAAGGACACAGTCCCGTTTGTGGCATCCCTGCAGGGGAAGCCCTGGGATTGGCTCTAGTCTGTTCTCAACACAAAAGCCATCCTGATTGCAAGAGACATCCCCAGACGGGTTTAAAGTCCTTTGCAACTACCGAGTCTTGTAGCACAATTACTGACACCAAGACTCAGCTGAAGCTCAGTTCTTAGGAACACAGGATCTTTACTGAAAATACCCTAAAAGCAGTCAAGTCCTGGCACCCTCCACTGCTCGCTTACAGCTTTTCAGGCATCTACAGCCACATCTCACAGAAGCAGCATCTTTCTCAGTGTGAGAGACACATACTGCTCTGCACTCTCAGAGCAACTCTAAATTACCAAGGCTCACAAACTTCTGCTGAATTCAGGACAGGAGCAAGGCAGAATGCAAACTGGAGCCCTCAAAACTCTGTCCACTCTCCCATTTATTCCTGAGCCCCTGAAACATAAAAAGAACATAGGGTATTCCAGGAAACAAGATGAGATCAGGCAGTGATAGATAAAGCATGGAGTGAAAAGTCAATCCCAGAGAAGAAATAAAAGATGGTGCAAAATGGTCAAAAACTTCACTGAAAAAGGTAGAAGTGGAAGAATAAATGGCATCTTAGACAAAGTGGGATTGCATATGCCAAAAGCTTGCAGACTCTCCAATATTTCACAGAATCATAGAATCCACTGAGTTGGAAGGGACCCATGAGGATCATTGAGTCCAACTCCTGGCCTTGCACAGGACACCCCAAGAAACACATAATGTAATTTCCATATCTTTCTCTCAAAAAGCAATTCCTGTACTAGAGGGTAGGACACGAGCTGAGGAGAGAACTCGTACCTTCCAGAAAAAAACCCAAAACAACAAAAACCCCAACCTAAAATCAAATAAAAAACCAGTGTTTTCTAGATGGCATTTATTTCCTCTTAAAAAAAAAAAAAAAAAGGCAACTGACTAAAGGTTTCCAATTTACAGTTATGTCAGGAGAACAGAAATACATGTCCAGTCAAGAGACATTGGAGTTAAGTACCACACTGGCACCAGATTTGTGGAGTGCCTGGGTGAGAGCAGAGCAGAGCAGGTACCCCTGGCTGCACCTGCAAGGCTCCTGAGCACCTTCTCAGCTCACAGCCTCCCAGAACAGGAAGCTCCCAGTGTAACACATTACACTGCAGGTCAAGAACAGCATCTAAAACGCACGTCCCTCAACAGCCCTTTCATTTTTCTCCCACTGGCCTTACCTGAAGACCCTGACCACTTAAAGGAAATGGCAAGTCTTCTATCTCATCAGGCTTTCCACCAGGATCCACATCGTTACAGGGGCAGTTGTTGGAACGTGTCACATTTTTTAGTCTGAGAGAGGGCAATACTGGATCTCTCGTATTCCTACCTTAAGAAAACAATCCGGGCAGAGAGTTCTAGAATTGCATCATAGCTATCTGTGAGGAATGGGAACTTCACAGAAAAACAAGAAATGTAAATTCTGACACAAATGATAAAAAAATTACCAAGATGATATTCTGACGAGCAGTAGTTACCCAGCACTCCTGCCTCCATAGATCCCTCTTGTTCTGCACAAACAAAAGAACTGGCACATTTTTAAGTCTAAAGTAGGGCTTCTGTAAGACTAACAGATTTCTGGCAGGTTAAGCGCTGAATACTCATGGTTGATATAAATCCAATGATATGTTTCCAAGAGAAGAAATGTCAGATTTCCTTGATTAAATTCCTGCTATGAGAATGATTTGGCCTCCTTAAATCCAACTGCTCTAATAAGCTTTACATGGGACTAGACACTCATATTGATGCAAAACATGGCAATCCACTAGTGGAGACTGGGAGAGCTGTTCAGTCAAGACTCTCAGCTTCTGCATTGCTATTGGAAAATACTAATACCAGGCTGTTTGCTTTAATTTTCCATTTCCTGGGATCCCCTGTCAGGAACAATGTGCCACAGCCTATGGCACGCTGCTACAAGGACGAGGCATGCTCCAGCTGCAGTACCATAGGGAAGAAGGATCATATGGCAATGGCAAGGTGCTGCCTACAAGGAAGCCCAACCTTTGGGTTTGCCCAGGTCAATACTTTTACCTGTTGGCAACAACAGCTTCAGAGTGAAAAAAAAATTAAATTGAGATGTGTTCCATTCTGGAATGATGCTGTGATGCTTCACAAATTGTCACTTTAGTGCTGCCCTTGTGTCCTGATCCTAGCTGCATGTGTCATGGTAAGGGAGAGCATCATAGAACCACAGAACATTAAGGGGTTGGAAAGGACTTTAAAGGTCATCCAGCCCCAACCCCCTTGACATGTGCAGGGACACCTCCCACTAGACCAGGTTACTGAAGACCTTATCCAGCCTGGCTTTGAACACTGTTAGGGTTGGGGCATCCACAACTTCCCTGGGCAACCCGTTCCAGTATCTCATCAAATTTCCCATCTTTCAGTTTGTACCCATTGGTCCTTGTCCTACCACTACAGTTCCTGAAAGAGTTGCTCTCTGGCTTCCCTGTAGGCCCCCTTCAAATACCAGAAGATTGCAATGCAACCTTCTCTTCTCTGGGCTGAAAAACTCCAACTTTGTCAGCCTGTCTTCACAGGAGATGTGCTCCCCCCTCCTCTTCGTGGCCCTCCTCTGGACTTGCTCCAACAGTCCCATGTCCGTCTTATGTTGGGAACACCAGAACTGTACGCAGTATTCCAGGGGGTCTCACAAAAGCACAGGAGCTAAATGTCTGATGGGGGATAAAATGCAACTAAAGAACTGTGTTGGTTTAACACAGCCTGGTTTTTGGTGGGGGTGGGAGAAAAGCTCCTTGAAACTTCTATGTCTGGCACAGAGCCAATCACTGAAGGCTTTGACGATGGGCAGGTTACTGGCCCAATTAGACAAGTTGGTAATGCCTCTGTGATGACATATTCAAGAACGGAAAAACCGCTGGAAGTTCTCTTTCTTCTCCTGCAAGGTGGTGAGGTGGCCGCCGGGACCCATCCCGGGGGGACCGCCAGGGGCCGCGTGGCCAGGGCCTACCTGAGGCCGGGACCACCCGTGCAGTGCCAGTGAGGACCATGTGGCCAGCAGCAAGAGACATGGTGAGCAATTCCCCGATGCGGAGCCTGGACAAGATCAACCTCTCAACTGCAACTTACAGACACCAGCTTTCTTCCAAGTCAGAGAAAAAGGAAAAGTGAGGACAACGAGGAAAACCAGCATGGAGGCACTAAGGTCAGTGGAAAAGAAGGAGAGGGAGGAGGCGCTCCAAGCGCCGGAGCTGAGATTGTCCTGCAGGCCGTGGTGAGGACTATAATACAACAAACTGTTTCCCTGTAATTCATGAGGTGCATGGGTGCACGGGGGGGTGCAGAGATCCACGTGCAGCCCATGAAGAAGAGTACTCACGCTGGAGTGTGTGGATACCGAAAAGCTGTAATCTAGTGAGGAACTCAAGAGAGAGATGACCTTTGCTTTTAGAGATAGAGGAAGAAAGCCTTCGCTTCCAAACTAGAACAGCTCATCCTTAAAAGACTAAACCCCATGAACTAAAATGACCCAGGCTAGGCAGTTGTGAGAAGACTGCTTGACCCGTGGGAGGGAGTCACGTTTCAGCAGGTTTGGCCGGGACTGCTGCTTGTGGAAGTTAAAACCACGTTAGAAAAGTTCACTGAGAACTATCTCCCGTGGGAAGGATCTCATGGCACAGCAGAAAAAACTCTTTTCCTTAAGCGTACTGTAGAAAAATTTTTAAGAAGTGAAAGACTGACCAAAACCCTATGGTTTGTTTCCTTGCACGGTCAGTGGAAAGAGAGAGGGACTGGGAAAGAAAGGTGTTCTGGAAGTTTGCTTTGGTTCTCATTCCCCTTTTTACTTTTAATTCTGTTAATAATACATCTTCTTTATAACTGTTTAAGTTTTAAACCTGTTTTGCCTTAAAGTGTTTTGTTTTTTTTTTCAATAATCCTTATCTCAACTCATGAAGTTTTCAATTCCTCCTCCTCTGCTCAGCTAGCCAGCGTCAAACCACGACAAGAACCCAGCACACGGCATAGTCAAGATTTTCAGCTTCCTTGAGACATCCATATACTGCTTTAAAATAAAAGTGTTTGGGGTTCTGGTGCATTCAGATTTTTCAAAGAGATACTTAGACTTGAAAGCGTGCTTTTGGTTTCCTGAGTTGAAAGGAGTCAGGATGATTCTAACAGGAAGAAATGCAAAGTTTATCTGCTGGGCAAAAGATGTCCCTACCAAATTGTGTTTGTCTCCTTCCATTTTGAAGATGAGCCAAGGAATGACCAAATTTTGTGGATACGGTTATAAATAAACTGGTTAAAAAGAAACTCCACCTGCAGTTTCCCAGTGGGCTGACTAATCCTTTCCTACTTGGATTGTCTGCATGGCTCCAGTGCACAGGATTAACCAGACAGTCATGACGCGCACTCTGCGCTCTCCCTCAGGGGTGGGGCCACATCTCGCTCTGAGCGTCTTTCTGCAAAATTCATTGTGTCCCTTTACCAGGAGGGATGCTTTGCAAAGGAAGGCAGCTGCTGCTATGGAATTGGAGTTGCCTCTTCCTAGTGCTGTTATCTTTCCAAGATAGATTCCTCTGAAGCAAGAGAGGAGAAAGAAAAAGGGAGACTTAGCATTACTTTATATCAAAGCTAAGTGTAAATATATATTGCTGAATTAACAGTGTGGAGATTGACCACATGCAATCTCCTCCTGAAGTAGCCAAGGGAAAACATCACAAGCCCAGGCAAATCTTGGCATGTGTACAGTCATAATTTTTTAACTATTAGCATCCAAAGAGCCAAGATAAATCAACGGGATCTTTGCAATGAGTTTGCCAGACTTTGTTCAGGTCTGGGATGCAAATTCAGGAAGGACGCTGTAAAGGCAAAAAGGAGGAGTAAGAATCCAGAAGCATTTGGCTGAGCCTCAAGCAAAGGTTACCATCTGCCATCGAAGCATTACCCTGGTCCAGCACCACCCAGAATTACTAAAAGTAAACTGCTGCCAGAAGAACATTTACGGCAAGACCAAACTCCTAGCAGGAACAGGTAGCCAGCTCCCACACACAAATCACTGAACTACTTGGGGTTATAAACTCACCTCTTCTCTTCCCCTTTCAAGCCAAGACTCAGACTTGCCTGTCATCAGTTTCCACATGATGTGTGTTCAGAATTTTTCCTCCCCTATTCAATTTTTCTGGAAGAGGAGTATGACTAAAGTTGTTTGGATTGACCCATGCAGTAAACATAAGCAGGACATGGTGTGCTAGCAGAGGACCATGTTTTCATGAAGGGAACTGACTTCTGGATTTATGGATGTTGTCACAGGCAAGCCTCTTTCAGACATACTAATGCTGGAACAGACTCAACATTTTTTTCAGCCCCAAAGGGATTACTTTAACAAAATTTGTGTTTCCTCTGGATTTTTTCCTTAACAGCTTGGTTAGGAGGAAAGGAGGAAACCAATCCTTGATCTGCACGAAGATCTCCTATGTTTGGTCCCACAGTTTGGGAGTTACTCACCAAAAATCAGGAAAGCTGCTATGAGCTGCAATGTAGTGGGAGAATGAAACAAGTTCCTATAAGCTATTAATTTAGGTATGAAATGAAAAAAAAAATTAAAAATGGAAAACAGCTAGTTTTAAGGACATATTCAACATTTTTAATGGATCGGAGAACATGAGAGGAAGGGGAGTGGGAGAAAAATGTTGCTTCATATCATGGCTGTAATGGGTGGTAAGTGTTTCCAGGCTAGAAAACAAATTTAAGCAACATGTTCACCCACTCTGGAGTTTCTAGACTGCTTCTCCATTCAAACAGCAGCAAAAATAAGCTTACTAATTTTCCCCTACAATAAGCACATACTGGGTTTGTCTACCTCCCTACCTCCAACCCATCTGAGCCTTCACTAATGGAAGCCTTGTTACACCAGAAGCCTCAATGGCAGTTCTCACGTACATGTAGACAAGTGTGCACGTGCAACATGTATACACGTACACATATAAACTATCAAAATACTATTATAAAGCGAGTGTTCCTTCTCATTACCCCTTCTCTGCCCACCCCCACCTCCCTCCCCTTCCCCAGGCCAGCATATTTCAAAACAGACTGGAACTGAGCACTTCCAAGAGCCATCCAGCCCCTGGTTGCACTGCAAATGTCTGGGTGCGTTGACAAGTCACTGGGCC
This sequence comes from Eulacestoma nigropectus, assembly GCA_013397775.1. Classification (NCBI taxonomy): domain Eukaryota; kingdom Metazoa; phylum Chordata; class Aves; order Passeriformes; genus Eulacestoma; species Eulacestoma nigropectus. Next base: position 1,268,251 of record VZTE01004625.1, read on the forward strand.
ACCTCTAGGACTGGTCTTGATGAGTGGCCTCGAGTTCACAATACTGATTCCTTGGATTCAGGCTCTGCTGTGCTGGTTGTGTTGGAGATTGGGTTTTTATGGGTTACCAAAGGTGACGTTTCCGCTTCAGACTTGCTGTTAGCAACTGCTTCTACGGTGACTTCCTTTAGCTCCTGCTCTCTGTCTTTCTTTTCTTTTTCATTCAGGTAATTAAGGATGCCCGCTCCCAGGGCATCCCCTTCCACATTCACAACTGTGGTGGTTCGGTCCCTGGTGAAGATCAGAAACAAAAACCAAAGCAGCAGGCTTTTAGTTGAAGAGTTACAACACAAAAGGAGCCGATTCACCCCTGCTGAACCACTAACATATCAGTGGAGCTAGACAAGGGAGATGTAGTTATCAGAGGTGTTTTCCACAGAAGCATCATCATTATTTCAGAACTAAAAATGTGCACCAGAGCAGGTCAAACTGTTACTATCAGCTGGTTCTGGTCTCTCTGTGGGTTCCAGAAATGGTACTACTCCTTCTCAGCCATCCTGCTTTTCACAGTCCACCTCCTTCTTCTTCCCTTTCCCCAGGCCAGCATTTTTCAAATGCAAGTTCAGAGCAGGACTTATTTTGGGCTTATCCACAAAGTGACTCAGAGCACCCAGCTCTCTTTTTTAACTACAGTGACTCGTACCTTAATCCAAGCACCTACTTAAGGGATCCTTCCAAAAGCAGGCAGAATGACTTGTGTTCTCTGGATTTGTTGCCCTTAGCACCTGCCCTAATTTTTGGTCCTACAGCACAAAACTAGTGTGCCAGGATGTAATGGAGGAGCTTTATGGGTCATAAAGAAGAACAATGTTTTCATGTGCCTTTTGAGACTTGCTAGTCATTCTGCAGCCTAACTTTAACAGAGGCTCAACTTGTAATCGTGGTCCTCTCTGGTAATTAAACAGCTGGCAATAAAGCAAGACATGGCACTCCTTCCTCCCTCCTTCCCCGTTTTGTTACCACAAGGCTGAGCTCCTTGACTAGAAAAGTGTTGACCACACAGGGATGTTACATATTTTAGAATGAAGGCAGCCAGCACAACACAGGCCAAGAGCAGCCCAGAGTGAAAGGAAAGGCAAGTTTTTCACTCTTGTCTCCAAGCGCTTGCAAGTACAAGTGTGGAACGCACAGCTACTACTGTACTTCCTTAGGAAGACAGGACAAAAAGGGCTAGCCACTGCTTTGCCTGTCTCTCCTGTCCTTTGGAGGTGGCTGATCCCCAAGAGGTTACAGTGAGAAAGAGTCTGATGACCCTAAGGAAGCTGTAGGAATATGATTATGCTCTACAGACACGTGTTGTGTGGGAAAGGAAGGTAATATAGCTGCCACCTTCTCCAGTCTCTGAAATTCAAGGGTGTCCTCAGGCATCCTAATTTCCACATCTACTGTAGGAATGCACCATCTATACAGAGAGGCTGGTGTTTCCAAAAAGCAATGCTGAGGGATTATGTGCAGTCTAAACCAGGAACTGCCCGATAACCCACCAACTGGAAACAAATTACCTAAGTGGGATTCAGATCACTTGACCCATACTGACGTCTTACTTCTTTCCCAGAAGATGGAAAGGAAAGGTGGTAATACTGTCTACTAAACGTGTGACTCTCAGCAGCCATGACACTGCCCACAGCAGTGACGAGTGCCACAAACCCTCTGTGTCCCTGTCGTGCCAATGGACAGCACCTCTCTGAGACATTTGTGTTGGTGCTTTGATCAGTCTTGAAACTATAAAAAAACTATAAAAAAAATTCAAACAATAGCTGACAAGAGCTTCTGATGAAATTGCTTCCCGCATGTGACCAAGGAAGCTTTCCACAACCCATATTCAGATTCCATTTCCTTTGTCCTCCCCTGCTCTTCTAGTGTCCAACTAATTTCCAGCAATATCAACACCCTCTAAACAGACTTTTAACAACCCTTCCGAAGGGAATTGAAGCCAAGAAGAAATACATTTCTGTAAAGGTTGAATAAAAAAGCTGAAGAGGAATTTTAGCATACTGACTGCCTTAACTGGGAAGGCACCACCTTTTCCCATTCCCCATGATGAGTTACCTGTCCTGTAGGCAGGCATCTTGTAGGGTCTTATTTTCTACTGGTTTTTTTTTTATACTGGGTTATATTCTGTACTTTGACCACGTTTCCAGCTGAATATGCTACAAGGATGCTGTAGTGAGGTGGATGTCACGCTCTTCTCTCACGTAACAAGTGACAGGCTGAGAGGAAACAGCCTCAAGTTGCACCAGGGGAGGTTTATATTGGATATTACGAAAATCTTTCCCATGGGAAGGGTTGTAAAGCATTTGAATAGACTGCTTAGGGAAATGGTGGAGTCCCCATGACACGGCTTAATGGTGAGCATGGTGGCGGTGCTACACTGACAGCTGGACTTGACCATCTGAATGCTTTTTTCCAACCTTAGCCCTTGTTTCTATGTTCCATGTTTCTATGCCTTGCAACAGCAGGTACATGAGGCCTGCAGTACTCACACAATCCAGTCCACGGCCAGTATGAGGGACAGGTCATTGGTGGGCAGCCCGATGGCCTCCAGGATGATGGCGATGGTGAGGACGCCTCCGGCAGGGACCCCGGCTGCTCCCACACTGGACGCGGTGGCCGTCACGCTGCAAATCAATGTCCATGCCTGGTTAGAGGAGTTCCCAGCCCTCCTCTGCTGCACTGTGTCACGTGTTTCCCCACTATGGGAACTGTAAACAAACACTCCAGCACAGGACACACGGAATATTTGCTTCCCAGGCAAACCCCTTCCTGCCTGGTGATGCAAAGGAACGGGTACAGAGGACAGGGGCTCAGCAGGGATCTGCAGCAGTTACCATGGCAATGGCTCTGGGTTCAACACCAGGACTGCCTTTTCAGGATAAAAAACAACCAACACAACTGTATCCTGCTGCCTTACTAACATTCCCAGCTCCAGCATGCTGAGTGACTGACACCTTCTGACCCCACATGTATAAAGGCAAACTGTGCCATGCAGGCCACAGCATCTTCTCTGTGTCTCGTTTGCATTTCAACGCAGACCCTAAATCAGGAGCTGGAAACCTGCAGTGCTTGTGCTCAACACACCTTTTTGTGTGCAGATGTCTGCAACTGAGCTCTCCTTGGGCTATCACTACATCATCCTCAGGCCTGTCTTCACACCTGATGCACTGAGAGTACCTGAAAAGCTAATTTGGCTATCCACCAAAAAAACCCCAGTGCCCTAGCCCTGACTTAAACAGACAAACAACATACTGGGAAACACAATAAGGAAAGAAATAAAACCCGGCCAGGGAGGGTAAAAAAATACCAGGAACCAGCCCTAGGAGGCATCTGGTGGAAGCAGCTGTGGCTGCTGGGCACAGTGAGGAGCCAGAACTGCTTGTAGCATCCTCATTTAAGGGATTTTGAGGAGAGAAATGAAGATAATGACACTTCATGGGATATGGGACATCGGAGGATATTCCAGGCATAGAGGAGAAAGTGTCTCAGAGAAGGAGGTAGGACTGAGGTTGTGGAGGGGATAATGGAGCAAAGCAGTTAGGAGGGGAACAACAAGAGATCTGAATCAGGAAAGCCAGCAGTGTGATGGTAAGAAGGACAGAGCCAAGCAGGAACAGAGTCTTTAGTATGAAATAGATGCATAAGGAACCGAGGAGCTGGCAGGAGAATTTTCCAAGACATACAGAGGAGGAATTCTGGGCAGAGCAGAATGCCTCAATTACCCAGCCTAATGGTGACTGGAGGATGGAGGAGTGAAATGCTTAAGGGAGGAGAGGAATTTCATGTGAGAAAGAGCTTTAAACAGCTCAAAGTCTGTTTCAGAATTCAATTACCTCTTCCAGGTTCTACCTTTTATTAAATCGAGACTCTGGCAAATCTTGTAAAGGTTTAAAGACTCCATCCTTTAATCACCCTATAATTATGTTACATAGCAGTTTGTAAGCTTTAGGTCAGAGATGTGGAATGCACACTGCTCGTTATTAACAGAGAGACCACAGCTTGAATGTGTCTGGGGGCCAGAAGGATGTGGTTGCAAGCAACTTACAGAATTGTGAAGATCTGCCCAGGGTTGAGGTCAACATTGTTCAGCTGAGCAATAAACACAGCTGCCATGCACTGGAAAATAGCAGCTCCATCCATGTTTACAGTGGCCCCAATGGGAAGGATAAACCTGCTGATCCTCTTGTCAACTCTGTTGTTCTCCTCAATACACTTGATCATAGACGGGAGCGTGGCTGAGCTGGAAACAGAACAGGGAGAAATGAAACACAGAGCATTAGGGTGCTCTGAATGCCCCATTGCTGTATCATGGCTTTCATATTTCTAACATGCTGCAGGCAGGACTGTCAAGACAACAATGCCATTTTATAGTCCCTCTCTGTCATGATGGCAATGAGAGACCCTCCTCGCTGAGTTTTGAGGTATTTAATAATCTGCTTTCATCCAGAAATAGCTGATAAGGACTTTAATCTCTCAGAAACAAGAACTCATGACTTAACACGGTATGCAGCATTACATGGCTGTGGAATGAACAAGTCTCAAACTACAAAAATACAAAAAAGATGCAAATATAGCAGGGGAGGTTGGAACTAGATGATCTTTAAAGTTCCTTCCAACCCAAACCATTCTGTGATTCTACGATAATATAAATACAACAGATGCAAGAGCAATCTCTGTTAATGCTGTATAAGTACCTTCTCAAATGAACAGAAAAATAATTAAAAATGAAACATCACTCTTGGATTTATTTCTTGCATTATAAATCACATGGTTTTATTCATAAACCCTCTCTTACTATGCAGAAGAAGAGAGTTTATGAATAGTATTTCAGCTTCTTTGACAGACATGCATCTACCTTTGGAGAAGACCAAAATGATTTTATAGAGATTTAATGATTTTATATAGAAATATTGTTTGTTAAGGTGTTATAAATATGTTATTTGATCGGATGTTTGTACTTGAGAAAAGCGTAAATGACATGCTCAATAGTTTGGTTATGACACATAAAAGCTGATCAGGCCAGATCTCTGAAATCAATAATGTTAAATACCTTTACACTAGCAAGCAAGTCCGCTTTGCTCCTACAAAATTAGTCTGACTTTGTTCCAGGTCCTTCTGAACTTAAAAAGTAAACTTCTGAGGACAAAGTCCCTCACTACTGACCCTCACTTTACTTAAAATTGAAAGGACAGCTGGCAGGATCATTTAAAGACAATAATTTTTTTTTTTTTTCCCCCAAGATATTTCCAAATCAGTATCATGCTACAGTCCCAATATTCTGAGGAATTGTTTTCAACAGCTAATTAACAGCATGTGCTGTGTAGCAGGCTGCTGACAGCAGTGAGACCCTCTATGCTCAGAAGTCTCTTTTTGCAATCTCAGGAACAATATTCACACCTAAAACTAAAACTGGATACAGCCAGTTTAGGGTGACAAACATAACCAGGCTACAATCCCAGAAGTGGCACAGAAACCCACCTGGAGCAAGTGGCAAAGGCAGTGGCAAGTGGTGTGATAAGTCCTAAGAGAAAACGATACGGATTTTGCCGTGTGGCTGCAAAATAAATAAGTGGCAGAATGATTCCTCCGTGGATGATGTGGCCCAGTATAGAGGCGAAGATGTATTTTCCCAGACTGGTCACCAGAAGCACAATATCTTCCATTTCCACAATCTTGCTCCCAACAAGGAACATAATGCCAATAGGTACGTACCTGTGTAAATGAAATATTGGCTGTCACTAAGTACAAACAAAAAGTCTTTGAAAACATGACATTTTCCATCCTGGAGATAACATTCTGCTAAAGAATCTGCTGCTCCTACTGAAGGGTGGTTCCTTATTCACCACACGCTCAGGTTAGGCAAATTTGGAAGGCTTTTCTAAGACTCTTGTTTGGTGGATGGTAAGCAGTCAAATTTTAAAAGGTCTGTTCACTCATGCCCTCAGAGACAGAGCTAGGAGAGTGCCAAAGGGAATGTGAGAAGGAAGGAGAAATGCTTCCAGGAGCTACCAGGACAAGACACCGGTGGGAAGGGGAGGGGAAGGGGAGGGGAAAGGAGCAGTATCTCATCACTGAAGTGGAGAGAGGGGTGAAAGTGTTGGGTCTTACACATGCAGAAACTCCCAGCAGGAGTACAGAGTCAGGTCATCAAAATCACAGACATACTGGGTGCCAACACAGTGGAGGTTAAGAAAAAGCCGTGCACATACCAGAGAGCTCAGCTAAAGGCTGCTGATGCACGTGCCAAAGACAGCAATTAACTCTGCTATTTGCCTAAAAAGGACTAAGTTAAATGATCAGGCTTCCAGAGCTTCCCCCAGGCCAACAGCCAGGCACACACACACATCCATGCCTCCCATCTAGAAACATGCCACATCAGCATTTGTTTGAAGTTTCCTTTGTCAAGAGCACCTGGAGCTGCTCCAGGGGAAGGGCCACCTGCATGCCACAGCCACACCTCTGGTCCCGGTAACATAGCTGGGATCAGCCCTGAAAAGACTGAACTGCCCTTTGCACCAACAGCACAGCAGCTCTAAACAAACTGTGTGAATCACTGCAGGCCCAGGGCCAGCTCCTTCCTAAGCTCTGCTGGGACGTTCATGTCTGAGTACCTCTGCTGGTGCTGTCCACGCTCCATCCCTTTCTGCTTCTAAGATTAAGAAATACTAAAAGATCACCCAGCTCCCCAAAATCTTGCCCCAGGAAATAATGCAACTACAAAAGATTTCCCTGTACATCTCAGGAATAAAGAATCCAATGCCCATGTTCAGAGAAGCTGATTTGTGGAGTCAGGACAAACTTCAGAAGGTTTGGTTAAGCATGCAAAGGTCTGGAAAGGTGGGCAAGTCTTAAGGCTGCTCAGATCACTCACTTCTTCCTGGCCTACCTCTCCCTCAGTGGTTCTGCAGCTCCCCTGTTCCATGCAGAGAGCTCCTCCCTATGTCTCAGATCCATGCGAGCATCCTCTGTCCTCCCTTAGCCAAATCTCTAGGGGGCCCTGTGGAACACTCCCCACTTAGCCTCTGCAATTCTGCCTTTGAACTACGTTTCTGAGGACCCTGATTAGCCAGATTCACCCGAGCCTGGTCCTGCCCAAGCCCCACGTACATTAACACTGATTTCCTTCCCTTGAAGAGGGAGGCTGGAGAGGAAAGAACTGCAAGTTGAGACCAAAGTGCTGCTAAACACAAGAGTGGCTGTTGAACGGGACCAGATACGAGCTCAAGCTGCCTTTGCTCCTGCTAGTATGATTTCACCATTCCAAAGTATCCCTTGGGAAGCACATGCAGCTTGACAGATTTTGAATAAATACCAGGACTACACAAGAGCCTTAAAGGAAGGAAAGAGAACAAGTAAGGGCTACACTTTTAAGGGTCAGCAGTGGCCCCCATAATCCACAAAATAAAGGATTACATACCAACTGATTGGCTTGAAGTGCTAGCGCTGTAATAAGCTGAATACATGAACTGCCTCTTATCAGTATTCAATGTCCAAGGAATTACACTCAAGAGCAAAAAGCTTAAGCTGCTTGGAGACCGAATTTTTCAATCCCTTATGATAGCAACTAACACAGAGATCTGCCTGTGTAAAATCAGGTGTTTTGTTAAAACCCTTCTACTTCTTAGGGAGAGGAAAACAGTAGGAATGAAAAATGCAGAATGAAGGAAGAAAAAAAATACCTCTGCTAAGGTACATTTACAGGTTTTTCACCAGCTTTGGAAAGGGAGTGAGAAATGTCCCACTGTTAATTTGCTTGCTACTTATCCTTATGAATATTTTTAATTTTTTTATGTGAGGTATTAGTACTGTTGGTTTCACAGGAGCAGCCTAAATCCATACAGCTACACAAGGACAGCCATGATACTGCTCTGAGGCCCAGGTTCATCCTACCTGATAGAAAACCCAGCCAGAAGGCTGCTCCTACCCCAGCTTTGGTGGTCTGAACCACTCTCTAGGGGTGCCTGCCTCCTCCAACGCTCGTTTCTTGCCTAATGAGAAAGTTCAGTGGGCTCCAGTCCTTAACTAAGACTTTTTTGGCGTCGAAAGCTTCGTGGGATTGATCAGAGAAACATTCACCCCATAAACTTTAGACTCCAGGGAAGTAAGTAAAATAATGTATTTGCTCATTAATAGGCAGAAGGAAAAAAAAAAAACCAATCAGCCTTAGGATATACTGAAAGTTTTCTTTCCACTAAATAATCAAAAAGGAGTCCTGGAAAAGATTTATAGGCAACCCTTTGAAGTTCTCCAGACTGATACCTTAAGCAATGAGTGACTGTCTCATTACAGGGCACAAGAAGCAAAGAGAAAAGACCCCATCATGTGACACCACAACATTCACTTTTGCTGTGATGAGGGATCACCCAGGAAAAAGCTGGACAGAGAGATAAAATGTGAGTTTGCTGACCTGAGCATAACACTGTAGTGCAGATGTATCTGCAGTCACACACTTACCACATAATCCAGGTAACCAAGACCATTGTTGCCTCATTGAATGAGTTAAAAAAGCGAATCAGATCTTCCCCCTCCTGGCCAAGCTTTTTCAGTGCCACTCCTAAAACCAGAGCGAACAGCACCAGTCCCAGGATGTTCATCCCTTCGATCTCAGTACCGACAGGGATCTGCAGAGACAAAAAAAGAAGGCTTGTTACATGTGAGAACAGCACAAAACTTAACAAAAGGGTCACTTCATTTTGTTGCTTCCTGATTGATCTGCAATCAACAAGCAGAAACTATTTCGGAAAGGAAGAGCCTATTTTGTTGGAGGGAATTAAACAGATCTGAACACAGTTCAGATACAAACCTCCCTAGCTATGAGCTTGCATCAATTCAGTGGAGAAGGAAAGGGTCTGCTACTACCTCCCCTTGTGCCCTTCAATATAATACTCGTGTTCTCGTGACCTGAACAGGAAAACTCCCCAGTTTACTCAGGACTTTAATGCAATGATGATACCAAGGTGAAAAACCACGAGAAAACAAACAACGTTATGAAGCAGAAAGAGGGAAGAAAGGCAGAGAAAGGCAGCTGTGATAAACAAGTTACTGAGAGTTGGCTTTCGCCATATGTTATATGGGTTATGAGTTATAATATTAAATATTATGGTATTTTCCTTGGGAAATATCAAGATAATAGTACATGTTAACCTGTTCAATGTTGTTAAAATAGTCTGGTTGTGAGGATGGGTTTTTACAAGGGTTGTAGATTTGTGTGTTGTATTGGTTTGTGTGTTGTGAGGTTAGCCTTGTAAGTCTGCCTGCAATGGGCTGTTGCTAGCCAAACCTCGAAGACACAACCACAAAAGGAGTGGGATTCCATCCAAGAAGGACCCCGACAACCAGAGCGATGGAACTGCGCCAGCGCCTAAAAGAATGACATGGGGTGAGGCTATGCAAAACTAAATAAATCTGCACAAGGCTGATGCAATCACTGGGGTATAAAAGGCAGGACCACCATCTCGTGATCGAGCCTCTGGCATCGTGTCATGCTCCAAGCACTGTCCCTTTTGCTTTGCTGATTTTTTTATAGTTCTCAATAAGTTTTTAATAACTCATTTCCATATTGGATCTGGGTCATTTATAACAGCAGCAAATTGTGGCAACCCACTCCTTCACCTGTCCATGTCAGCTGTGGGATATAGAGAACAGAAGAGATACCTGTTCCCCTTCTCAGAAATCATGTCACTGCCTGGGAAAAGTGAGAGGATAAAAACAGGATCCACCTATTGACAAAAACTCGTCTGCCCACAGGTCTGCTACGTTAGTCCTTCATGGTTTGCTTCTCAAAGAGAGCTGGAGCTCTCTCTGGCAATGTAGTATCATACGAACTAAATGAGTGCTCTTGTGGCTACATAAAAATATAATTGTTTTGACAAACTGGTTTTTTTCCCCCAACTTGGCAGTACAAACTTAACATGTCAAATTGTTGTTTTATTTGGAAGAACTTCTATAACAGATGAGGTTTGTGTACAAGTTTTGGCCTTTTGGCTAGTTTAAGTGGACACTAGCTCAACATTGGGAAAGAAAAATACATTCTGAGCTAAAAGCTTGAAATGAGTATCGACTAAGGAACTCAGGATACTGATCTGCTAAATCTGGTAAAACCAGCCTGCTTAAGATGATGTTTTTGCTGGAAGTACACTGCTGAACTGGACTGTCTCTCAATGGCAGGTGGAAACAAAGTCCTGCAGGGAAGGGGATAAAATATAAACTATACACAAAAGCAACAAGGCTAGCCTGCTGTTAACAGAAGAGTTTACAAACAGTGAAGGTGCTGGCTTTTTTTATTCACTAGGTAAAAAATAATTAGATACAGAATCTGCAATTTTTTATGGTAGTTGCTTGTTCAGGGCTAAGCTGCCACTACTTATTTGATTCCTGATTGAAAGAACTGAGAACATGGACAGATATTAAACATGAGGCACAGTGTATCTCCAGAGATGTCTGAAGAAATATGCTGTTACACACCGTAACACTCTTCTGCCTGGATAGTTTTGGCTATATTCTGGTTTTCTGTGACTGAAAGCTCTAAACTCTTCCGCAGTTAGAAAAGTTAGACCAAACAAGCTGTATGTGTACATGGGATGTTATTTTATAATATATATCATTTTATACTGGGTTCATTCAATACAGGGTTAATATGAAAAGTTCAGCTGGAACAGAATTTTACCATGATGTGCCCAAACCTTTCCTAACAAAAAAAAAAAAGTCCTAAAAACATTGAATACTCTTTTGTTTTTGTTCTCAATCTGAAAAAAAAATTATATAAAACTTTGCTATGGAACAGAAATTCAGTGTTTCAGTGCTGTAAGAGCCCAGCATGCTGACCTGGGTGTTGCTGGGAGAGAAACACTGTGCTCTCCAGAATGACAAGGTCTTCTTTCACTCTTGGAGAGGTCTCTGTCCACCTTGCTCCCAGCACTGTGGTAACTGCTGCTGCTGTTCTCCAAGTGCTCACACTCACCAGCCCTTCAAGCCTAGATTTTGTGATCTGAGGACCCCCTGACCTCTTGGTGACCGGAGGATGACTGTGTGTGTCGCTGCCAAAACCTTGTGAGCTGTCTCCCTCTATTCACTGTCATCCTGCCCCCACTTTCAGGTCTTGCTCTCCCCTTCTCTCTCACCAATTTCTTTACAACACACAACATTCACCATCGCCTCCCCTCACTGCAGATGGAGGCAGAAGATGCACCTCTTGCCCAGAGTAGTAACTTATTGCAAGAAATTTCTCCCTGCAAATCAAGGAGACGATCTGCAGCATTCAGGGAATTCCACCTCGTTGTGACACAATATGGAATGAGTCCAGCAGTACATCTTCAGCGGAAGAGCCTCACAGTCCCGGCCTCTAAAACTGGCAGATGCTGAACAGCGTTTTTGTACTCTAACAGAAGAGTGCATCACCCCAAAGGGGCTGCCAAACCAAGCAGCATTGTGGACACCAAACAAAAACAGCTTTATGAAGAACTTTGTTCCTGGACAAACTATGGGACATGCTATTGTTTGTCTGAAATTATGCATTCTCTTAGGAAGATTCATGGAGATCTTCTGGTCCTTGAATCTCTCTGAAGATTCCATTATTTTTTAGTTCTTGAAACAAAATGCTTATCAAGGAAACAACTGCTGACATTGAACTGTCCCAGTAGGTGGCTGAAAAGAAAATGCAGCCATGTGATGTGAGGAAGAAGAGCAACCACTGGTTTGTGTATTTTTACTCCTGTCAGAAGAGGAACTGAGCCCTCCCAGGCTCCCTGTCCTGCAGATGGTAAAGTGAGATAGTCTGTGCCCCAGGAAGTCTTGCTACCAAAGCAACAGAGACGACGTAGCCATAAAAGCTGGGTAAACATGAGGTGAGCATGTGAAACAACAGAAAAAGGACATGGCTGAGCAAACATCTACGTGCCCCACTATTCATTTCATCAGCGAGAGAAGACAGGGCCTATTAACCAGTGGGGGGAGGAAATACAATCAATGGAAAACTTTGCTCTACGCTATTCACATGGAAAGTTGAAGGAAAACATTTCTCCTCTTCACTCAAATATTCTGCTGATGAAAGAAAAAAGTAGATAGGAATATGATCTTATTCCCCTGGAATGAAACTCCTGTCATTAGGATATCCAAAAATCATACTCTTCTTTCCAAACTTAATCCTCATCTATCCATAAGTACTATGGCCAGACCAGTACTGAAACTGAGATGATGCTCTCTTTTTATTTGGTCTGTTCTTCCCTAGAGACAGTAGGGCGTCTTCTGGAATTAAAGAAGCTCAGCTCTGGTTTTGCTCTAACAGCTTAAGAAAGGTTTTGGAAAAGTAATAGCGAAAATAACCTTTACATCATCATAACTGTTGGCAAAAACAGACACCAGTAGCATATTCAAAATATTTTTTCTGATGTTACATCAAACAGGAGACTGATAAGCAGGAAAAAGAGAGATGAAAAATGAAAAAATAATCTTGCATTTTAAAGGGCCAAAAGATGCATTCTTATCTCTTAAGGAAAAGTTAAGGTGTTGAACAAGCATTAAAAAAGTACTTGACAGCCAGCACTCTGTCCAATGGATATGGTTAGCCTTAATCTGTGCTTGTTTGCTAAGGAGCCCATATCAAACCTGACACTGAAGATAAATAAAAGACTTACTCCCCTTTCATTTACCCTTGCTTCAGTGTTGAATAACTCTGCACTCTGCAACAAACACGCAAATCTAAGCGCACGTTGCTACAGCCCTTCGTACCGAACGTGTTTCTAGCAGCACGAAGCTGCAGGGGCACGCACTGCCCGAGGACACGAGGGCACGGAGAGAGAAAGTGCTCTTTTGGGATTCCGCAGTCACCAACCGCATCCATGTCACACGGGGCGACTGCGGATCTGGGCTAATGCGATCCAACAGGCACGGGCAGAGCCGGGCAGAGGGAGCTGCCTCCTTCCCCAGTGGAACTTCTCACCCTGTGATGCCAGGCTCTCAGGCAAGGCACAGCTTTGCCCCTGCTCAGTTCATGCGTCATCCCAGTCACCTGTCACCCTGTCTCCAGGGCTGGTGAAAGTTCAGCTCAGAGCTGGAAGCGGAGTTCGCAAACACTCTGATCTGCATCACCTGCTCACACACCACACATGGGGAGGAGAAGGTAATGAAGCCAATGCTTCCTGTGCTCAGGGATAGGCTCCAGAGCTCCCTGGGTGAGCATAAACTGCTTTTTCCTTGATGGTTTTACAAATTGGTGGGCAAACCCCAGCTGAGCCCTTCCATGACAAATGCAAACATTACAACTCTCTTGTCCTAGGGGAATTCAAATCATGTTAAAAATGTAGTAACCCAACCTCTGATACTGAGCTCAGACAGAGAGAACGAGCCTGAGGAAGAGAAAATCACCTTGAAAGTAATTACACAGACCAGTCTCCCCAAAATCCCATGGCAGCACACGAGACGCTTTATTTGGAGCAAGGCGACACCCAGGGCTGAGACCCTGGGTCTGTTTCACAGCATCCTGCCGGTAAGACAACGGTAATTATTGCTGGGCCTGCAACATGTTGACTCTGGCCAATAACAAACATGTCTGATAGCCCTGTCTGCAGGAGAAATGACACTCAGTGGGATACAGAGCATCTCTGGAAGTCCTTTCAGCTACGTATGGAAGATACCACTCTCAACTTTGTCTACACCTACACATCAGTTCCCTTTTTGACACCATTCCAACAATAGCCTGTTTGTAATGTTCTGTCTGTAATTTTTACTCCTTTAGACCACTTGTTACTGCTTCACACAAAATTTCAGCAATGAGAAAAAATTCTCTACCCAACAAATCTCTTTTTTTAAAAGAGCCTTGGGTAGTGGGAAAAAAACTCATTCTCTCCAAACACTTAATGAAGAATAAGGTTTAAAGGACATACTCAGCCAACCTGATTGCTATTTCATTCCGAGTCTACAGAGAGTTATTTGGAAACATTAGACAGACTGACTAAAATTTAGATCAACTGAGACCAGGTCTAACAAAGCATGGCCTAAAAAAATAAAGTGTCAAGGGTCACATCAGTTGAGATCAACTCTCCTCTCGATCACAGCTTTCTGTTGTGGTTGTGGGTACACATCCAGCTTGTGTGTGTCTCAGTTCCAGGCAAAAAAAGTACTTGTTTCTTTCCCAAGACTGCTGGAAAGGATTAAAGGCTGTGAAGTAGTCAAATACTACTGGCAACAATTTGTTTCAAAACCTAAGAAATGACCTTACCTTTTCCCATGTGGCGTTTCCAGAGGTAGTGTTTCTGAGCAGCATCTTATAATCTGTCGCATACTGCAGGTAAGAAAAAAAAACACAACCAAACAAAAATGATGAGGCAGGCATTAAAATTGTCAGCAGAATATCTAAAATCTAGGGCAATGGTTTACTTTGATAAATAAACTAGACACCTCACAAAAGCAGGGCACTTCTTTGGGCCTGTCTTCTTTAAATATAAAATGAGGGAAGGAAAAGCTTCCATCCTTGTCAATTCCCTGTGACAAAAGCAGCACAGAAGAAAAGAGGACTGCTTTATTTCATCCCTGAACACACAGAACCCTGACACTCGAGGCATCACAGAATATCCTTTTCATGGTGTTATTTTTGTACTGCTTCTGTTTTTACTCATGGAATACTGACTTGTACTGTATTATATATTCACGCAAAATGGAATTTGATTTTAAGAGTTTGCCCTTGGTTTTGATACAAAAGCAAACCCACAGAACACCATGAAGGCAAAAGCTATTATTCTGCTCCTGTATCATGAAGAACCACTCTGCCCCAGGACAATATTCTCGACACTCTCTATCCTGACATCTAAAATTAGCAATGAGAACTAAATGAAAATCTTTTTGGAGCCCTACAGCTGCTGTCCATCAGTGTAAACCACACTATGTTCTGCTGCCAGTTATTATCCCATCACACATAGTCTCTGGTGGAAGAGAAGCCAGGCTGAGTAATTAATCCAACAAGGGATACAATGGAAAATACTGAATAAAACCATCAGGCAACAGGCAATGCTTACACATACGGGAGCCTAAAGTCTTCAGCCTTGTCTGTTCTGCGCCCAGCTCTAAACTAGGTAGCCAAGAGATTCCCAGCTAGCTCCTGCAAAATGGTAAGCAGCCTGGCAGAAAGCAGGATTGCCACTGCTGCCCAACATGGCACCCAAAGTTTTAAGAATATTTTTGGTGAAGGTAGAAAAGATGGGTTTAAAATATGCTTTTGTTTGAGGAGTACTTTTCAAATCATTTGCCATGGAAGTTGTATGTCTGACTATATCATGTGCTTTTAAAAACCCCACCTTCTGTAAGTAAATTAACTTCTGGTATTTCCTACACCACTTTTCTAGTCCTCTTCCAATAGAAGAGCCTGTGCACTGTAGCTCACGTCCAAAGTCCACAGAGATCTTACCGTTCGGAAAGCTGCAGCAACAAGATTTGCAGGAAACAGGTTTCTGTAAACGACAAGAAAATGAAATACGGCATGGAGAACTTCTCAAATGAATACACCGATGTATCTTGCCCTCAGAAACAGAATTCCTTTTTCAAAGGCAAGCACACTGGCACTGGTGAGGTGTGTAGCACAGAAGATACTCTGGCAGCATGGAGCTTGCTATGTGTCCAAAGGCGTGGATGCCTTGGCTCACATGAAGGAGATGACGGATGCTTGTCTGCCACACCTCACCTTTTGGGCAGGGCCACCAGAGGCAATCAGACACAACGCTGGTTACACACACCCATCGCCCAGTGGCTACAGAAACTGGCTCGGCCACACCAGCTGCAGCACCAGCTGTGGCCTCCAGCGTCAGGCAGATTTTTAACATTGCTCATGTGATTACACTTCACAGCATCAACATGAAAGACAATCCAATCAGCAAAACCCACTTACGAGAATGGCTTAACCCTTCAACACAGCAAGGCCAGCTTCCCTGATCACCAAGGCAGAGCAGAACAATATCACAGGCCAGACTTCTCTGCAAGGGCTTAGACAACACAGATGGAAAGACAGGCAACTCCTATGGAACATCTGAATCCAGTAGTGCCTTCACACAGAAATGCCAATCTAGCATCAGGTTAGTGCAGAGAGGACAGCACGCAAAGTGATGTACACTCTTTCTGAGCATCCAGTGTGTATCTGCATAGAGGATGCAAACAGGAAATTAATAGTGAACTGAACCAAGGAGGGAATTCTTCCAAGCTTCTTGTGGTATCCTGTAGTTGGTTGTAATACTACAATTCCTTTCTCCCCTTATGGGCAAAGAGTACATGTTCCCCATGCCAAATGACAGCTTTTGGTTTTCTGTGTCAGAAAGGAAAATAAGAATAAAAGCTGATCTCTGGTGTCATGGCAGGACCCCAGCTGGCGAGGGCAGGAAGGTGATGGGTACAAGCTGAAAATACTGCCAGTAGAAGGAATCACAGAGGCACAAGAACTCTTATGGTAAGGAAACAGAAGACCTTACCCAGAGCCAGTCAATTGTGGTAAAAAACATTTGGATAGCTGCTCCCCATCCTTTTCTCCTTGCGCTGTTCTGAGGAAGCTGCAGCTCCCTCCAGGCTGTGCCCTGCTAACTTCCCCACATTTCTGCCGTAGTTACCCTGGCAAACATTAAATCAGGCTTTCAGCTGTGGTCATTCCACGAATGACACGGAATGTGCAAATCCAAACCAGAGCAAGAACTGGAGCAGCAGAATCAAATCTTTGAAAGCAAGAGGGAGACTAAAATATGGCCCCGATAAGGACTTTGGCCTTTTTGGTTGCACGGCTCTGTTCTCTTCCCACACAGGGAGTTTTTCCCACAGCCTTGACAGCAACCGTAAAGGACATGCAACTTCATCAAACACGTGCCTGCTGTGAAATACCTCAGCCGCTCTCTCTCTGTTGCACTACAAGTGTATTAGGAGGACTGCTGTAAGAATAATTTGTCTTCTGGAGTCTACATTCCACCAAACGTGAAAGAAACAGCAACTTTTTCTCCTCAAAAGCTGACAATACAGCTGTCTGTCTGAAAGCAGGAGAGTGAGCTCTCACTCTGCAAAGACGCTAAAGAATTGGTCAAATAAGATCAATGGACAGCTAACATGCATCAGTTCTTGCACAGCTGGAACCCTCTGGTGGATAAAAACCCTGAGTAAAATAAAAGCAAACTTGTTTTTATCGGGAGTAAAATATCACATATACAAATGGGCCCATGCTGTTGGGAAAAAAAGGATATTTCTTTTCAGCTTTTCATAGCAGGATGATTACTTTTTAAAAAAAGAACTGACTGGACTTTGAAGAAGCAAAGAGATGAAAAAGACTGAAAACCAACCAGAAATCAATTCTTTTTTTTTTTCCTTTAAATCAGCTTTTCCATCCTGATGAAAACAAAACCAAAGGAAGCAATCCTAAAGCCTAAACAACATGGTTCTCCAATGTTTAAATGTAGCCAGGAAACCAAACCCTCCATAATTTGCACAGTATGTCAGGCATGGGCCTCAGTAACTAAACATTAACTTATCTCCAAGCATACACTTAAAGCACATAGTTAAGTGATGCCAGCAACCCTGTAACAGCATGGCAAGGGATATGTTCTTACTTCAAGTGTGAACAGTGCTAAAAAAGAACCTAGAGTAGACACTTTGCTTTATTCCTCCAGCACCAGTCACAGGACTTGACAATTCGCCAAGTAAAAAATTTGGATCTTAATTAAGCAGCTCAGAAGGAGCTGTATGTTCTGTTCAATCCAACTTCTAAGTACACCTGACTGCAAAATACCAAAACCACATAAAATAATGTGTTGCTCCTCTGTTTCAAATCCCAAAGCTTAACAACAAAACGTGTCAGGTCATAAAAAGCAATCAACAAATAAACGGCTTATCTTAGAGGCACTTGGTCTGCACAGACTACACTCATTGCTCACCTAAGATCAGTCTGCATGTGAATTAAATTCAGCTTTAATTACAGGTGGGTCAGATCACAAGTTCTTACCTTTAGATGGATTTGTGCAAGAACACCACAGCAGTGCCTAAAAAATGGGGCAAGATGGTACGTGCTCCAGGGAGAGACAAAAGCTGGCTGGTGACCTGCCTGGGCCCATCATGGACTTGTGCCTGCAGGGTTTGCTCCTCACGCCTGGTGAGGTGAAGCTCACCCACCACAGAAACCCAGACACAGCTCTGTCCCTGTGAGCAGAGGAGTTGCATGGGGAAGTGTGGACATCCCTCCTGTGAGGGTGAACCAACAAACAGGAAAGCTGATGAGCTGGGTAATTGGGCATGCAAATGAAATCTGGGCATCTGCCAGTTGGCTTTTCTTTGAGGACCAAACGTTCAGAAGGTTTTTTTTGCTTGGAAAGCCTGTAGCAAATGTGAATGTGGAGTTTAGGGAAATCACCCTGGTTGTATGGCCGGATTGTTGACTGTTTCTGATAGCCCCATCCCTATGCCCCGTGCCAGAGAACACAGTCACCTTTTTGAAGCAGATGTGGGTTATCACAAGAACACAGCGCTGGCCAAACCCTGGGTCTGGGTGATAAGGAACCCAGCACAGCAGTATGGGATCAGAGAGCCTTGGCCCCAAACTGCAGGGAGACAAAACTTACTGCATGTGGCATGAACGAGACAGGCCAATAACACACCACGACAGGGGAACAGATGTGCTCCCTGCACCCCAGGTGCTCCACTGCTGCCAGCACCTCACTCCACACATGCACACACCCCATCTCCTTTGTGCCATAAAAATTAAGTAGGTGGCACAGAGAGACTTTACTTCCCTCACCAAGCACCAGGCAGGAAAGCCTCTCTCTACCTGCTGCAAGTTGCGCAGACAGCCCCCAAAAAACCCGTATCAGAAATCCATTGGACAGCTGCCAAGGGGGACAGCTGTGTCCTGAGGTTGAAGCAACAGCTGGGCTAAGCCAGGAAACCTCCACATACTTGCACAACACACAGGGTGAGAAAGCACCTCTCTCAGATCCTCTTATAATAGGAACAAGAAAGTAGCAGCACCAAGGGCGGGTTTTTCAGTGTGTGAGTATTTCCTGCTTGAATACTGTGTTCATCACACCATCTCCCTATGCATAGCTGGATAAATGCACCTTTCTTCCCGTGAAAAGCTGCTCCTACCAGTCAAACCGGACCACTACTCCCCAGGAAGATCCCACTGTATTTCTGCTGTAATAGAAATCTTAGTTTAGCTGCAACATACACATCCCAGACAACTAAGGGAACCTGGAGCTGGCAAAGGGAGAAAAGCAGGGCTCTAACTCTCCTCCTTCTCCCTTTTTATATTATGATCAAATTGCTCTCTTCTTTACAGCCCTGTATCTTTCCACCAGTGGGATGAGGATTACACAGGAACTCCTCCATTGTATGTGTAAGGGATTATTATTAACAACTGTTTCTAAATGATTCGTTTGCTAGAGCTCTGCAAACAACTTTGCTCTGGCAGCAAAAGCGTGAAGGGAAATCCAGGCAAATAGAATGAAACTCTAAAATACTACGCATTCCTCTTGCATTGCTTCTTACAAAAAGGTTCCACTTCTGAGGCCAAAAACTTTGCCGTTGAAAAATTTACTTTTTTGAGGAAGTCTAGAAAAAAATATTCTGTGTTGGTTACCTCCAGTTTTCAGGTTTTTTTGAATAGTACAAGTCCACTCACAGCAACTTTATTGCCATCTGCAGCAAAATGCCACAGCCCACATTGAATCCCTCCAGTACTTTCATTTTTCTTTCTGTCCCAAGATTTTTATTCAATATCACACAGCAATTTTCCTCATCTGCATTTTGATATGTGGATGCGCAACACATGCCCTGGACATACTCATATTTGTGAGTGTGTGGATTTGTTTTAACACAGAGGAACTTTAAAATGTGTTTACTTATAGCAGATATTTGATACTTTTTTGCCTTAATGGTCCAGTCTGTATTTTTGATGCTTGGAAAATAAAACGTAACTGGGGGGAGTCAGTAGTAAAAGACAACAAATATAAGGAACAAATGAAAAGGGCAGAAATGTTCAGAGGCTTACTAAAAAACCCTGCCAGACAAAGCAGGCACACAAATGAAAACACTGAGTTCTTCCTACAAAAATCAGTCAGCAATCCCTGTACTTCGAGAAAGATTCCAGACTCAGTGACACAAGCAAAGCGGGACACTTACCTTTACTTTAAGAACTAGCCATCAGCTTCAAACCCAGAGGTCAGCCTATCTCTTGGTGTTACTGCAGTCATTGCCTGGCCACGTTTTATTCTATTTATGACTTCAAAGGTGGCATCTCCCCCTCCTCTTCTAACAGTCACATTTTACTGTCTTTCCACATTGGGATTTCAGAGATGGCCTTCATGGTTGCTGGTTTTGGGTGACTCACTGGGAAGACCCAGGCTATAAGGAACAAGTGCTACTGGAGCAACTGGTGCCCAGGAGAGGGTCACTGCCGGAGTGGCCCACTCTGGCCACCTGCTCTGCAGCCCAGCCAGCAAAACATGACTTACGCTTCTCCTTGTGCTCATGTCTGCCTTCCCTACGGCTCCAAAGACACTCGGAGCAAAGGCATGAACTTGCTCTGGGTACTCCCTTTGGCAGCTCAGCTGGTAACGTCTGGCAGACAGAGAGAGCAGTGAAAAGCAATAAAATTTAAACAGCTTTTGCAGACTTGCCTGGCAACTTGGGAAACCCTGACCTTACTGCTTGGGGCAGATGTGTAGACCTCTGTGCACACCTCTGTGCACTCTTCCTGTAAAAAAAGGGATTACCTCCTTCCCTTCTCGGACTATTACAGCTAGGGCTGGATTAAAAACAGAATTCCCTTCCTCAAAGTCAATTCCACAGTTGCAAAACATGTTTTCATCCCAAAATTGGGCAAAGAAAGCATGTTTCAGATCTTTTTTTCCACTAAAAAAAAATTGTAAAATACTCTGTTGAAATGTTCCTTTTTTGACGAGTGAGATTTTCTACTTAAGACTTTTGTATAAAATGACAGCAAAACACTGACCTCACTGAAATGAAATGCCACGATCACCCACTGACGGAAATTTTGACAGGATCAATAGGTTCCTGTGAAACTGTTCAATTTTGTTGAATCAGCAAATATAAATCAGAGCAAGAACAAAACTCTGACCTTATTGAAACATTCAGTCATGACAATTGCCCATCGAAAGTGTTAACAAATCAACAGATTCTTGCAAAACACTTCATCCTGCTGTTTCAACTGCTTTCCAACAAACTGCAGGTGGGCTGTGTTAGCAGGTGGTTGGAGTCCCATCCTTGTCACCACCTCTCTCCTCTCGTGGTTACATGCAGGGCAAAAACAGAGCCAAGCCAGCTTATCTACAGTGTCACCTTCTCAGGTGGGGGCTGAGCCCCAGAACCCACCATATCCCAGCCAGCCCTTTCCTCCAGCTGCCAACCACTTCACAATCAAGCTCACAAGCTCTCTTTATTGTCTTTGTTGCTTTATCTTCTCCAACAAATAAATGAGTAAGGGAAAAAAACAGAAATTCTAAAATTTCCCTTCACTTCCCTCATCTTCTGCTGACAGAGTTACAAAATTCTAAGATCCTGCCTTGAGTTCAGAGAACACCCCACTTTCTGTGTGCTTTTTTTAAAGCCATCAGCCTTGTGGAAGTAGCTGTGAACCCTTGCTGGATCCCCTCCCCTGATCACTGCATTTGGCCATGTTCCTCTTCAGGAAGCTCCACATGACAGACCTGAGATGAGATGAGCCATCAGCATCCCTGCTGCCACAAAAGCACCTTATGACAGCTCTGCTGTCCCCACCCCATGTCCTGGGGCAGAGGATAGCGTGCCTAAGCCCTGACTAGACCCGCTCAAGGCTTGCTTGCCTCCAGCACTTGCCAGAAGGGAAACCAGGAGGATGCTCCAGCACCTCCAGCCAGACAAATCAGACCTGGAGGTTATGGTCAATGGACAAAACGAAACAGACAGCCTTTGGGTTCACCAGTGAGTCATCATTCATTTGATACCAAAGCCCAAGATAAATCTTTTTTCTAGAGGTCATTTCTTCACACCTAGACGCATGTTTGTGGGGAAGCTTTAGACTTGGAAAAGGAAAACCGAGAATTAAGTTGGCCTCCAGACACCACTGCAACAATGAAAAGCAACATCTTTGGTCATTACCTAACAGACTTAACAAAGGCAGAAAGGATCTGCAGAAGCAAACAGTGACACACAGCTGTGATTTCCTCTTTGCTGCTTCTTCCTTGGGCCATGTTTTACACTGGTGTTCAGTCCTGTAGGGGGACGCAGTTTACCCATTTGCAACTCATTTTTACCTTTCCTCTGAAACCAAGCAGCAGCGAAGCCTTGAAGGACAGTCAGTCTTGTGACACAACTGAAAACAAAGTTTTCTTGCATCTAATAGAAAGTTTCATGGCCAGACAAGATAAAAGGAGAAGCAAAGAGCAGGATGCTGCAAGACCCACCCACACCAAAAGCAATCATTTCAACCCTCCAGGCCCTATAGAATCAAGGCTTTGTTATCTCAAGATGAGGTTACTCTAGTAACTTCATCACAGCAGGGACCAAGTTCAGTGCTCAAACCAAAACACATATTTTCAAGAACAGTTAAAAAAATAACATTACACAGCAGAGAGAGAGAGATCTTATTTCCTGAAAATCGCATACTCTCTCCATCCCTGGGTCTGTCAGGGATTTGTACTAAGACTGAAAGTTTTAGTGATGGCTGTGTCCCATCACAACTTTTCTGGACTGGATTTCACTGTCACTGCTGTAACAACTTGACTGCCCAAGAGTGTGGCTGCAACAGCCCTTCCCCAGGGTTCCAAGAAAAAGTTGTATTCGCAGCCCCCTGTACATGCATTGCGGGAAACCTCCAGTCCTCTTATCTCCCAAAAGGAAATTCCTCTGCAACCCACCATGCTTTACCCAAGTCTCATCATTATAAGCACCACCTTGGAATTAGGGACTCAAGCCCATCATCACCACAACCCCTTTGAAGATGAACTCTCCACCTGCATTTACAGACCAGACCAAGAATCCGCTGTCTGCTCTGAACTTTAGACATTACCTACAGCCTGAAGCTCACTGGAACATCCCTGGCCTGCTCCTCAACTCTATCCTACTCCATGCTGCCAGGTGACACAGGGATGTAACACCAGCTACAGCAGCCACACCAGGATGCACTGGGGCAGCCACCACTACAGGCATCTTCCCAACTCTCCCAGGTGTGCCTGCTCCTTTTTTTGGCAATTTTCCTTCACCTCCCTCCTCGCCATTCAACAACACGCCACCACCACACACCACAGCCAGACCACCTACTCCCATTGTCCTGCTATTCCTTCTTAACATGCTGCCAGGAATTGCTGGTCCTTAAGAAAGGTCCTTAATTGTCAGTTCCTAAGAGAGGCAGAGGTGAGCTGAGGATACTGAGTACATGGCTGCCAACGGAACAAACCAGACTTACTTTCTGTCCGAAGGGAACATACTTGTCTCAGGGGGAGAAAAGGACATTAACCTGAATTTGTAAATACAGTTCTGGGTTTCGGGTTGGTTTTTTTTTAGAAAGTCTTTTTATCTTTGTTGCCACATCCACTTGTCCAGACAGAGCAAAAACGTTATCTCAGCTGAAAAACTAGACTCATAAAAGCAAAGCAAACAATCAAAATAAAATTTAAAAAAAAAAACCACTCAGCTTTGTAATTACCAATATATCCACTAAGCTAAACTTTCCAGCCACTTCACTGTGACATAGGTCACTTCCCTTATTCTTCTGTTTGCACCTGAGTGCAAAGCACAGGAAAATGCAGTTGGAAGTCCGATACTCAAAGCACCATCTGGATGCCTGCCTCATTTGTCTATGTGCTCTTATCTTATTTAAAGACCCAGAATGATCTCAACAGGACATGGGCTTTGAGAGGAGAAAAAAAAAAGGGTGAAGTTTGCAACTTTACAAGGAGGAGTAAGGATACACAAAAACACTATCATCTGGTTAGAAGTGGAAGTTGTTTCCAGATAGATTTGGGGAATGCAAGTCTTGTCTCTGCAAGACGCAGACGTAGGATGGGAAGCTCACAAACCTACAGAGCATCCTCGCACTGGATGATGTTTAGGGTATGCCTTCCATGGAATTACAGGGTTGTATTTCCATGCCCACATCTATGGTACGGCACTCTAAGAGGCAGGAAGGCATTTGGGTGAGGAGACTGGGTAAAGTGCTGGAGAATTAAAGAAAAAGGTGTGTGTGAAGGATGAGGAGAGCTGCCCAGCCCTGCCCTGCCTGCGGGAGACAGGCAACAACAGGCAGCAGGGCAGGGGAAGGTGCCAGGCAAAGCCTGCCCCATAGCCAGCACCCAGGAGCCGCTCTCCCTCCAGGCAGAACCAAAAACGGGCCCAGACACCCAGAACTCTCATCAAGCCTCGACTCATCCTCATGCGGCCACCTAGGCAAAATTATAAACAAAGGAGGGAGAAGCAGAGTACCATGAAGCCCTACACCTCACCGGGCCGCGGGTACCTGGGCAGAGAGCCGTGCTTCTGGAGAAGCCAGGATTAGGATGAGGAGGATGGTAAGAAGAAGGAGGAGGAGAAAAAGAAGAAGGAGGGCAAGAAGCAGGAGGATAAGAAAATGAAGGAGGTTGAGAAGAAGGAGGTTGACAAGGAAGAGGAGGGGGAGGGGGTCCCCGGCCCCAGCTGCAGCGTGCAACACTGCCGGGTCTGTCATCATCCTCCAGCGGCGGGAGGGCGGGGGAAGAGGGGGAGCAGGGCGGCCTCACCTGACGAGGTCGAGGAAGGAGTCTACCGTCTCCTTGCTGGTGGGCAGCGCGCCCGGCAGCCCCAGCCCGGGGGTGTTGAGCGCGGAGGCGCCGGCGCCGGGGCGGATGATGAAGCCGAGGGCGACGGCGAGGCCGGAGGCGAGCAGCGTGGTGCCCAGGAAATAGGCGAGCGCGATGCCGCCCAGGCGGCCGAGCGAGCGGGTGTCCAGGCTGGCGGCGCCCGACACCAGGCTGCAAACCACGAGCGGCAGGATCACCATGCGCAGCATCCGCAGCAGCAGCTCCCCGGGGAAGGCCAGGTAGGCGACCTGCGCCGGGCCCAGCGCCGCGCCGCGCACGGCGGCCCCCAGCGCCACGCCGGCCACCACCCCCGACACCGTCAGCAGCACCAGCGCGTTCCGCCGCAGGAACCCGCGGCAGCCCCGCAGCCGGGCCCCGCCGCCCCGCC
>VZTE01004625.1:1293638-1341226 GCA_013397775.1 Eulacestoma nigropectus
GGGCCCGCACGTGCCCCCCGCGCCCGGCCCGCCGCCCCCGGCCCGCGCGCGGGTGGCGTGAGGCCCCTCCGTGCCCTCAGGGGCCCCCCCAGTGTCCCCGCGGTGTCCCCGAGCTCACGCGTGTGTCCCCACGGTTTACACACGCCCCCATCGGCGTCACAGAGCTCACACGTGTCCCCTCAGCGTCCGCCTTCGTGTCCCTGTGGGTCACGCTTGCCCCTTCGTTGTCCCCCCCTTAGTGTCCCCATTGTTCGTACACATCCCCGTGGTGTCCCCATAGTTCACACGTGTCCCCTCAGTGTTCCTGTGGTTCAATCACGGCCCCTCAGTGTCCCCGTCAGTGTCCCAGGGCTCACACGTGTCCTCTCTGTTCGCCTTCGTCTCCCCTGGCTCACACGTGTCCCCTCACTGTCTCCCCTCAGCATCATCATGGTTCATACTGTCAGGAAAATTAATCCACCAACACCAGAGATTCATGTCCAGAAAGGAGACAGAGGAGTCCTGTAACTTTATTCCAATAAAGGGAGAGGCCATGGGGCACTTCCCATGGGGTTTCTCAAATTGCTGGAGGATGCAACCTCCTTTTTATCCTAATTTCCGGGCCACACTTCCCGCTCTCTTTCCCCATTGGCTGAGGTACTTGAGAGGTACAGACTTCCCGAATCACCTAATACAGACCCCCTTCTAATATGTACCTCCCCCCTTTTCTTCTTCCTTGCATCTCTGTTCCTTTTCTTTAAGTCCAGGGATTTAGCACAGCCCTGAGTGAGTAATAGTCTGTGTCAATTACTGGAATTCCTATGGAATTTATGGTTCCTCCCATTGCTTCTTTCACCTCTCAGTATCTGGCCCTTTTTACCAGCAGGCCCACCGTTTGTTTGTAAAGACACATCCCTCTCATTCCTTTCAATACACACCCCTGCAGTGTCCCCATAGTTCACACATGCCCCCTCAGTGTCTCTACAGCTCACGCATGTCCCCCTCCATGTCCCCGTGGTTCAATCCCGTCCCCTCAGTGTGCCCAAGGCTCACACATGTCCCCCTCAGCATCCCTGTGGTTCAGTCATGTCCCCTCAGTGTGCCAATGGCTCACACATGTCCCCTTCAGTGTCCCCGTGGTTTGCACACATCCCCATCAATGTTCCCACAGCTCACATCTCCAGTCAGAGACCCCCTCAATGTCTTCACAACTCACACATTATCCCCATCGGTGGGGTTCACATTTGCCCTCGGTGTCACCCTGTCCTCTCCAGGAACCTCTCATGGAGGCAGGAGCCATCCTCTGCACCAGGACAGGTTGTGTCTGTGTCCCCTGTCCCCACAGTCGAAGCCACTCAGCAGGTCCGTGGGTTCATCAGGGGCAGGGTGATGTGGACGCAGGGACTCTGAGCACCCTTCCTTAAGGAAACCCATGTCTGACTACACGAGCTGGTTGTCTGAGGAGCAGACAATGTCTGTGATGATACAAGGGGCTGATAAAGGGCACTTGGGGCTTTCAAACCCGCAAGAGCCTCGTGGGTGCACTACTGTCATGTTTGCTCACAAGGGCACTTCCTGGAGCTCCAGCCAGTGTTTGGACTGTGTCAGGGGCTCCATTTCAGTTCATTCCCTTGACATCAGCAAAGCACAGCCTAGCAGAAAAAATGCTGTGAAAACAACCAGCCACGCATCTGCTTTTCGATTAGACTGCGCTAATTAAAGAGACTGACAGGGTGTGATGGGACAATAATCCTGATTTAATAAGACTTTTCTGCTTTCCAATCTCATGGATAGACCTGAAGATCGCTATACCATGGCTGGAGCTCCTGGGAATTGTCTGTGTGTAAGTAGGTAACAACACCACTGACAAGCAGTTGTGTTCACCACCATCCACTTCAGAGCTTGATGAAAATTCTTGATTCACTCTTGCACTGAAGTTAGACTCATGATACCAGCACATTCTTATTGATTTTGTATTTTTTTCCCTGATAACTTTCCCTTTGAGTAACACTTGGTTTGTGGAAGTCTGTGAATCAATGTCCCATTAAATCAGCGGAGATGGGAAACAGAGACTAAAGTAAACAGGAAAACAAGTGTCTGCAAGCACTTTTAAAGACATTCAATTCCACAAACCTCAAAAGGAACAAAAAAGTTATGTAGATCTTTTAAAATCGGGTGTGAATTTTTTTCTGCAAATAGGTTTGTGAATAATAAACAACCAACATTATTGTTTCTTTCTCCATCAGAAGCATTTTTAATTAATATTTTCAGAGCATTCCTTGTGAAAATGTCATGCTTCATTTTTTCCTTGCATTTTTCCGTGCCATTCTCTCCTGACCTCACCCTTTTTTCTTTCCATTTACCCATGAAAAGGGGAAGAGAAAAGCAGAAAAGAAATTACAACAGAAAATTGTAAAATAAATATAAAAATGTAGAAATCTATTCCTTGTTTCAGTTGAGAAAATATTCTAAAACCAAACAACAAACCTCATTCATAGTGGCACGTGTATGAGACCAGTGCAAGAACTAACACAGAACCTTTTCCACCATATAAGAGTAGACTCCTTTTCTCTTGGGGCATCCCCCCATTTCCTTGGTGGGACTGACTTTGCTCAGAGCAGTGCCACGAGAACAGCCAGGTGACCTGCAGGAACACACACCTCCAAGACTGTAGATTCCAGTGAAAGTTCTTTAACCCATGCTGAAGCTGTTTGGCGATAGCCAACCCTTCAAAAAGAACACTTTGACATAGGAATGCTGGTGTCAAGCTTCCTGGTCAGTGACACCATGAGAATTCAGATTCCCAATTTCCCCTTCCTATTTTCCCCCCTCTTGATTTTCTGATTCAAACACTGATCCAAACAGTTATCCCTCCTCTCCTGACATATCTCCAGATGACAATGCTTTTGTCAACAAGAAGACGACAGAGCACATGAACCTCCCACCATACAATGAACATGATCCCAAAGATGTTCTAGGCAAAGCTAACTGTTTTTCCACACCCTGTGAGAGTTCATGGATGGCTGCAGTGATTAACCCCGAAGCCCGCTGGCTTATTCAGTAGTAATCGTTGACTGATCCATTGTGTCATGTTTTCATTTCAGCGCTTGTAGATCTTGGGAGCTTTCCAGTGAGTAAGTCTGCATGTTTCCAATGTTCACCCCGCTGGTGCTCCTAAATTAGGGATTTTGACTTTCCCTATTGGAACTTGAAGATTCTTTTTTTGGCTTAAGTGGCTTTCACCTGCACGGGGCTAGGGTGCTTCCTGCAGAAATCAGCAGAGGGATCATAAGCAGGCAACAACAATAACAACAAAACAACCAGAAAAAAATCCAGTTACTTTTACATAATTTTTTTTAAATCCTTTTGCTTTCAGTGAAGAAACAGCCAATATAGTTTTCATCACTGGCCCAGGAAGGAAGATGTCATGCTGTTTTCCAGTCAAATTCAACTTGATACTGATTTTTGATGGTAGGTATTTGAAATTCTGGCCTCAGTGGAAGGAAAGAAAAGATCTTAATGTCTGTAAGGGAACCAAGTCCTTCCCCTCTGTTTCATCACCAGGCAAGCAGAATACAGAACCCCTTTTGAGCCGTTTCCCTCACAAATGTTCCTGTTTTGTGAAGGCAAGTTGATAGCGAGCCTTCTCAGAGGAAAAGCTTACAGTTCCTTTATCCTACTGCTCATCCACTCCCACTGTTAAATTTTAGCACCATGTTGCTGCACATCAGTGGGATGGACACTTGTAATAGGATCTGTGTAATCTAGCTGTTGCCTCCTGGAAATGTAGGGTCTAATTTTAATGCCCCTAGGAAACAGAGGTGATGGTTTTCCACACCTGCGGAAGGTCAGCACAAAGACTGGGAGGAATCAGATTTGAATTTCTTTGCTAGGGCAGGAGAGGAGGGCCTTCAAAGAGCTCTTTGCAGCTCCCTGAGTCTCACACCTGATACATACAAGTCTCAGCACTTGGCACAGGTTAGAGTAGCCCTCAGGCCACATTTCCTACAAACCTGCGTAGCCGCAGGAGTGCAGAGAACCCTCATTGTGCCACCTCCGCTTCCCTCTGTCTTCCTGCTGCTATTTCCCTCTTCTTAAGACTGGCAAGGTCGTCTGCAGCTTTTTCCTTGAGTCTGGCTGCTGTTTGCTCTCTGTTCTTGGGAGACCCAACAGAAACATCTGTAGGCTTCGAGAGAAGTCCGCCATCAGTCATCTTCTGTGACTGCTTTGATTTGAAGTAGTTTGAAGACTGATGCCTCCAAGGCAAGGTGGGGGAGGAGGGAACAAGATGAAAGGGAAGAGGGCAGGAAGGGATTGCATTTTATATTCATGTTTTTCAAGAGAAGCTTGAATAAAGGTGCTCCCAAACATCCCAGCGGAGATGTGCTGGGCAGCCTGCAATGTCCTAAGGGGCTATATTACAGTGTGGCCTTTTTCTGAGGAGGATTCATGAAGAGGACATGGGAGTGATCTTGTTTTCTACTGAGCAAAGTGAAGTCCTCAGAAGAGCCACAGCACATGTGCTGAGGCAGGAAGGCCTAGAGCACTTCCTTGGTATGCAGACTTTAGTTTGGCAAGAAGACTTTGTTGGGCCTGGGATGCCAAGCAATTTGGACAGACTCCATTGCAGAAATGCTCTCCGCCTGCATCTGGGAGGAACATGAGATGCATTCCTCGGCTCTTCCCAGTGCCCCTGGCCTGCTCACCTCATTGCAAGCTGGATGCAGGACCCATGCACAGTTACCTGGATTTACCAGAATGAGCCAGATTTCAAGACATCTGAAACCACAGAAAGAAACCCCCTGGCCTCCAGTGATGACAGAGCCAAAGAATATTGCTCTGGCCCTGCTTCACTTAGGTTCCTGACTAGCAACTGAAATAACAGTCCCAAACACAGTCCTACCACAGTGTCACATGTTGATTCAGCGTGTCTCCAGGCTAGGTAAGTGCTCACACCTGATCAAAAATATTCTGAGTAGGAAAAAAAAGTCCTCTGTAAATGCGTTTTCTAATAGCAGAGGCAGGCAAGGAGTTTTGCAAATACCACTTGCTTGCCCAAACTCCAACAAAATATAAACTCTACAGACAGGGATGGTTGACCTAGGGTAAATATTTAACTTTATCCTTCAAAGGCACATGCAGTTTTACCAGAAAGAAGATAAAAAATATAGAATAATACCCACACACACATACCTTGTTTACTCTAAGGATCCTCTGATGGCGCTGGAAACAAAGTTATATTGAGGCAGGAATAATTTTAAAACTGTGTGTGTTTTTCCCTTTTTCAAAACCATCATAGTATAAAAACATGAAGAAAAACCAATCACCCCCCAAGAACAGTGGAATTTTCTCCTTCATGAGCTCTCCCTGAGGTTTTTCTTTGAGTTTAAAGCAAGGAAAAGCAGGGAAAAGTAGGAAAAAAAGGGCAAGAACAAGCACAGACATTCAAGATCTTGGATATGTGACAACCTGTCCTAGCAGGGGACATTGCCTCTAGCTGGTGGGGGAAATTCAGGGTCAGGCTTTTCAAAACAAGCTGGGCTGATCTGAAAACAAGCTGTGTGATCTCCCCTCGCAGTGGAGCTTTGCTACCGAAGAAGCGAGGGAAGCGACCGGAGCGTCTCAACCATGGGAAACATGCTTGAATGAAGAGCTTGAAAGTGCTCCAAGTGCCTGCTGATTTCTCCCATGGTAGTGGGTTGATAAAGTGCCTTGTCACTGGCAGGAGGTGGGTAAGTTGGACATCTGAAGATTTGCCTGGCATTCAAGGATCCATACACAAGGAGAGCATGCATTGATTTACATCAGTTGTATGGAATATGCTATAAAATGCTACTTTAGGGGGAAAAAAAGAGTGTGAGCAATTTCTGAACGTTGATTGTTATTCAGTGGCTAGAAGCAACAAGGAGAATATCTATCCTTACATATTTTATCCCTGATTACGGTATGACAATGAATACTGTATCCCTGATTATGGGTGAGAGTAAACTGGGATGACAGCGAACAGGAATGACAAAGCTTCTGCCAAGGAGCACAGGGGACCGTGCAGCTGCCCTTTGCCCCCTGTGCGGCTGTCTTCCCATGCCTCCAGCTTGCTGCAGGATGTGACAGTGGCCACCCCAAGGGCCTGTGGGAGCCAGCATGGGGACCAAACACGTCTCTGAGAAGTAACTGGAAAAGAACATAAGGGTAAGTAAAGCAAGAATGTGATATTTTCAGAGAATACTTTCCAAGTATCTAACAATCTGCAACTCAGATGTTTCCAGGTGGTCCTTTGATTTAAAAGCTTTCCATTCATTTTCCACCTGGAAATTTGTCTGCTATGGTTTTTAACCCCATCATTTCTTTCCCAGAGATGTGGTTAGTCCACTACAGAGCTCACTGCATGCTTCTGTCACCCTCTGCACCTCTCCTGGTGGAGACAGGTGGCTACCAGGACTATAACCACTAAAAATCTCCATGTTTGCTATAGTCTGTGAAATACAGGTTTAAAAAGGTGTTACAGCTTTTTGCCTCTGTCCTCCAAGGCTGCTGTTCAGCCACCAAATGCAATTCCCTCCTTCACAAGGAAGGGAATTTGACATTCTGGCTCAGATGTTTTTAGGCTCATGAGTCTAATAAGGCTGTAGGTCTCTGAGGCTGTGAGTCCTTG
Organism: Eulacestoma nigropectus; assembly: GCA_013397775.1. NCBI lineage: Eukaryota > Metazoa > Chordata > Aves > Passeriformes > Eulacestoma > Eulacestoma nigropectus. The sequence goes on from VZTE01004625.1 coordinate 1,300,270, forward strand.
AATTTCTGCTCAGAAGTAATCTCAGGCAGCTCCTCAGCAGAGGTTTCTCTTCGGCCAACCTGCCTATTTTTGTGAAACTCACAGAAATACACTTCCTGTGAGATGTCCACCCTTCAGCAAAATTTTCAGTGTAATTGCATGTTGGAATCAAGTGCTGTTAATGAGGGACGGGTGGATGGAGTCAAGTAGAGACACATTGCCCAGTGCATGTGCCATTGTACCAGGCTAACACTTACCTTTATATTTACTGTTGTCCCAACTGTCTATATGATTCACGAAGTCGTTCTCCTGATGCAGGAGAAAGGGCTGATGCAGATTTTCTCTTTAATCCTGAAAAGAGCCATTAAAATATGTGGAAATACAGGGCAGTCATATATATCTAAGGAAAAATGGTAAATGCATACTGCATAAAGGAGAAACACAGAAATGTTTGTGATGAGACTGCAGGTTAGTATGAAAATAACCTCAAAGTCTTCAAAGTCACAGCAGGGTGTTGCATTGCTGCTCTCTCCCTTTCCTCCCAGAATGTTTGCATCATGGAAAATGAGCTTTTTGCTGCTAAAGTCCGCAGTTTCAGATGCGTTTCTTGGCTGGACCCAGGAAAGTATATAGGTACCTGATGTTTTTCTGGGGTTTGTAGTTCTCAGTGATCTCAAAGCCTTTGAGAATCTGAGCTTACTTTATCTATTGTACAATTTTCAAAGCTGCCTAGGCTACTTTAGGTATGTAAGATACCTACTGGGAGCTCCAAAGGCCCTTTTACTTGCCTGAACTGATGCAATTTTAGCTCCCTAATGAAGCAGCATCATTATCAAAACCAGGCAAAACAAAACAAACAACGTACCTGTTCAGAGTAGATTACACATCACTGTGGCCGTGTAACAGTCCTGTTACTGCAGGTTTTGGATTAATAGCCCAGCTGGGAATTAAGATGAGAAAAACAAGGCAGGAGGAGTGTGAACTTTCCACCTGCCTGAGATCAGAGCCAAGACCTCCTGCATCAGGGAGTGCAATTCACCTCTGGCACAGTGCAGCCACAGAGCAGGGAGTCAGCCCCAGGGTGAAGCCCCCTGATCCTGCGCTGGGGCTGCTGATCTGTGGGACATGTGCTTCTTGGGGGTGGGTGAAGAGGTCCTAACTCAGCCTTGTTACCCGCAGCTTGCAAAGGAGCTTTGAGAAAAATGAAGAGAGGAAGCCACCCTCCACCCCTTGCTCACATGCCACCTTTTTTCAGAGGTGACAGAAAGGCTCTATTGGCAGCAGAGGATATGCTGAGCAGAGCCACCACATCTTTCTGGTGGATAAGGAGAGGCAGCAGAGGTGGCTGCTGGAGCAGACTGAAAGTTTTTTCGGAGTGCCACAGGAAAAGAAACCATTATGAGAGTGTGCTAAAAGCCTATTCATTGCTAAGGAAAGGGCTGCTGAAGAATGTGGGATGCATGCCGAAAGCTGCCAGCCAGAGAAACAGAGAGGTTATTAAAGCCCTTTGCAAAGACCCCCGTCTCCTTCCTTTGGCAGTGGCAGTTCTGGACATGGAGTCGTTTCTGCCCTACCCATTGAAATCCTGTAAATAGCTGTCTGCATGGAGGCAGGAGCTGGGTTACAGCTGAGGGGGGTTCTTCGTGTGGGAACTGTAGGTTGCAAATGTGGCTGTTCTCAGCTGTGCTCCTCCAGTGGGGAGCAGTGCTGACCCTCTCCAGGCTGGCTGCTTGTGCAGGGGCTGTGCACACAGGAAGCTGGGGCTCAGGAAGCCTTTCGGTCTCCCAATAGGAATATTTTGCCCTGAATCAGCAACTACCTGTTCTGGCAAACCTGAGAACTGTCTCCTGCTTTCTCTGTCCCAGTTTCTGCCTTCCTTTCGTGCCTGCTCTTGCATTTCTCTCTTTTACCCCACCTTAGCTTTTTATCTCCTCAGTGTTGCTCCGGTTGAGTGCCTGTGAGACAAACCCTAGCCAAGGGGACCCCATCCAAGGAACAAAGCCTCGGAGCAATGACTCCTACAAGATGGGCTGTCCCCTTTGCTCTCTAAGGTGAAGCTGATCCTGTGAGATTGCTCTGCCCATAACTATTTTGTTTTAGGACCTGGTGCACTCCCTCCCTGCATGCTCAGCCTGGTGGGAACTCTGTAGTAGTAGGTGCTATACAGACACATCAGGGAAACCCCCACCCCATCAAGGGTTTCTGCAGGATAAGTAGAGAAGTGGAGGCATGGGAAGGTAAAGACACATGCCCAGGATTACCCACTCCACCTGCCTCGTTGATCTGCTTTGTCCCATGCTGTCTCCTCTGGGACCTGTATCACGTATTTGGACACAATAGCACAGCTCCCGGCTGGGAGCATTGCATTCCTGCCTCTAGGAGTGGCATGGCAGGGAACCAGCAGGAAGAAGGAGGTGAGGCTCTACCCTCCAGGGCTTGAGATGGTCTATTAACTACTCCTGGCTGCAGGGAGACTCCAACATGACCACTTCCATACCCAAGGGTTTAAAAGTCATGAGTCAGGTCCCTCCAAAAGCATGAGACTTTATGGTTTCAAAAGCATGAGGTTTGGAAGAAAAAAAGGGCATGCTCTTAATTTGCCTTTGGTACGGGAATCCTTGGATCATGTTTTTGACTTTTTAGCCCAAAATTCAGCGTTTATTCTGCCTTTTGGTTAGGCAACACAGAGCACCTTCCTTGTCTGTTCACTCACACATATTCATGAGACTTTTCAGAACCTGAAGCCTTTGAGCCCTCTGACCTTCTGTCCACCTTCATTAAGTTTGGTTGATGGGTTCAAGTTGTGAGGGAATCAGCAGCTATGCCCACACATAGCACCCTTAAATAAACCTCGTGTCCTTAGAAAATGGGACAGAAATAGAAATTTCCAAGGTTACTGCTACTTTTTAAAGGATACAGCTAAATCTTCTTGGAGTGGAGGAAAGACATGGAAAGACTTCATGTGTTGGAAAAGCAGCTCAGAGGCTGGACCAGGAGTCTCCCTGGAAAGAAGAAAGCTCATTTAATAACCAAACTCAGCTGAAGCAAAACCATAGAAAACAAACTGCCTGCAACAGGAATTTGGGGGAAGGGCAAATGCTGGGAAAGGGGGAGAAAAGAGCATAGAGTATTATTTAGTTCAAGTAAAGACAGAGCAGCACATCTGAAGAACATAACAGGGAGGTGCATGTTACAACTGGCCAGGATGAAAAGAATCAGAAAAGAAAGGAGAGTCAAAGATAGCTTTAGGAGTAATGACAGGAAGATCAGATTTTCAGGCAGAGCTCAGACATGTCAGCTAAGTGGAGCCTTGTGAGCACTGCATGATGCTTAATCCAAAAGGCATCCCAAATTCCAGTAATATCCACTTTAAGCCAGCAGATGCACTGCTTCACCTACACCCCTGGGGATCAGAAAAATACTGGTGTTTGGAGGTTTGCCCTTCCTTCCCTGCATCCATCCCGAATCTTGACTTATCTTTGCAGGGGCCACAGCTCCTAACAAGGCAGGAATGGAGATGTCCAGCTCGGCTCAGCTAATGAAGGGTCGGAGATCTACCTGCAAAAGCGTCATGACATTTTCACCCCAGTGCAACCTGGAGATGAATGGCTGAGATGGGAGTACAGGTCACTTTGATCTCCCTGATTTACCTCCCCAGAATCAAATGACGGTGTTCTTATAATTTCTTCTCCAGGAGACCATGTGCGCTGCCAGGCAGAGTTCAGATACCCTTGGTGCTGCAGCACAGTTGTGCAACTGGTGGCCAGGTGGTACTTGGTCCCTGAATGATCTGGTACTGAGCAGAAAGACAGGGGAGCAGCAAGGGTTCTCCAGGATGTGCACAAGGATGAATTACCACTGTGAGTCCCATGACTGGAGAATGGCCACCCCTTGCTCCCAGCTGGAAACAGATAGAGAAAATGTTCAGGAAAAATTTTGCAGCACAGCCTCAGCTGAAAAGGGGAAGCTAATGGGGACAGGAGGTCACTATGGTGGGTCTTGCAAGGTAGGTAGGGGGTAGGAAATTCCTCCATGGTGAAACTCCACTTCCTTGTACTTCTGCTCAATCCAAAGTGCAGCATGAGTGGCCGGGCACTGCCGGATCCCACCCTTGGCAGCACAGTCGCCTGTCTTGTTGATTCAGTTCATTCCCAGTGGGACAGGATGGGGCAGGATTTGGCCCTTTGTCTCTAGATGTCTGTCCAATCTGTGGGCTTGCAAGCAGTGAACCGTAAAAAAAGAAGAGTTGACAATTAAATGCTCAAAATCTACTAGGACTTTGTCCAGAGTGGGCTAAGCAAACAAGTACAAATGGAGCAACCTATGATCTGCACAGTTACATGATCTGTACAGTTAAGAGTGTACTCTACACTACTTAATTTGCTTTAATCATACTAATTTATGGCCCAGCTTTCTTGCTTAATTAGTGAAATGAAGAATGAAAAATGAATGCATAGAATTAAGTCTCAACTTGTTCATCTGGCTTATAACCTCCATTACTGAGCTGGGAGAGCTGTGTTCATTTGGTGTCTGGATGTTTAATGTGGTTGTTCACATGGTGCAGAAAATGGTGAGGAATCAGCAAAGAAAGGGACTGAGCTGATCAGTAGCCCTCAGCCTCAGGGCCTCTCAGTGAAGGCTGAGTCAGTGACCATATGATGTCCTTGGAAGGGCTTGGAAGGGAGATGCAAACTTTTGAGATGGTGCTGCTGTGCATGACACAGCATTTGCCCACACATCTGGAGCAAAGTTCCCACTTCATCCCCAGATGATTCCCCCACAACACAAGGACATCACCAGGGCTCTGCATCTTTCATGGAGAGCATCACCAGCCAGCTCCAGCAGGTTCTGCATGTGTTTTTCTTCACGGGACATTGACCACTGTTGATCCCGCTCATGTGGAACAAGGAAACAACGTCTCTCGTGCCTCCAGGGGACTGAAGAGGACCTCAGGGAAAATGGCACAAAATCTTCCCTGCATTAGCATTTTCAGACAGAAAACTGTTTTCAAAGGATGAATTCTAGTGGTAAGGCAGAGTTGGGTTTTTTCTACTTTGAAACCAATCTTTTTTTAGCTGCAGAGGGTTGTTCCCTCCATACTGTCAAATAAGAAAATTAATTTAAAAAACCTGATGCAAATGCCTCTGTTTTCTTTTTTCCTCCCCTCTCTTTTCTTTCTGCTGCTTTTAATTTTTGGACTCATTCTATTATTGGATAATTGCATTGGCTAATTGCATTTAAACAGTTTTAGCAAGATTGGGTAATTAAATTCAGAGCAATTGGGCTGAAAATGCACCAAATCTGGTAGAAGTATTTCACAAGAGGCTGAACTAGATAAACAAGAAGGGATGTGTTAGTTTGTGTGAGGGTACACACACATACTTAGGATACACAGGTCCGACTCCCAGCCAGAGAAATGCCATATTCATGACTCTGGGCCCTTCCCTAGGACCTGGAATCTATGGAAAACAATTTCATCTAGCAATGGAGGCAACTTGTAAATATAGCCTAGATTTTTATTAACACCAGATAAACCAATTCCAGAGTGAAAACCCCACAAATATTTTAGGAGCTTCTCTTGTCACTGTATCAGAAGCCTCACTGGCAAAAACAGCTTTTATTTCTAAATGCATTCAGTGAAATTCAAATTTCCAATAATTAAACGGTTGCAGCCAGGTATGTAGCTGTACTCTCAGCTCTCTTGTTGCCAGCAGGAAAATAAGAATTCTCTTTTAACCTTGTGCATATTCTGAAATCATTTCCTGGGAGTTTTTCACTCCCCGTGTGTGAAGCAGTTATCCAGCATGAAGGGACATGGGACACATGCAGTTTTACCCAGCTTCTTGTTGCTGGCTCCTTCCTTACTCCTCCCTGAGGCTGGCTGGGTTATGCAGAGTTTCTTCCTCCAGATCTCAGGCATATGGGAAGGCTGGTGGGAAATGCAACAGGATTTGGTGAAGGTTTTCTGACCCAGCAGCCCCAGTGATGGAGCCCAGTACACTTCTCATGGCCATGCTGCTTCTCAGGCCCCCACAGCACACAAGCATGAGGAGTCATTTCACCTTCCTAGCACTGTGCTTTGTTCCTGGTGAGAAAATTAAATCCTCTCGTTTTCTGCTCGGAGGGAAGGAGCAGGCAGGAATTGCATGTCTAAAGCCCACCAACAACATCGTTAATGTAGTTAAAGCAATTTGCAGAGCCTGGAATGAAACTTGCACCAGTCTGCCTGTTTACACATCCTTCCTCTATCTCCCTCTCTCATCTGAGAGCAAGACACAAGTTTGTGAGTCACAAGCACACTAATTTCAGAAAAGCCACTTCTGAGAGCCTCTGGCTCCTGGATGAAACACCGGCCCCATTGGAGCAAACCTCCCGCCAGCCCCACTGAGGCATCCAAGTGAGATAAAATAAAGCAAAACACTTCTCATTAAATGACCCTGGCAGAAATTGTTTCATAAAGGACGTCTTGTTGATAGGAAGGACTTCAGGCCAGGGCTGTGACTCCACCACACCAACCGCAATGTCCACACCTGGCATGATGAGGAGTGATGGCGAGCAAAGCCAGGAGAACAAGTCTGAGCCAAGGGCTTCAGACTTGGGCCTTTCCGAGCATTACAGCCTGTGTGGGCACTGGACAGGCACAAGTCTGGGCAAAGCTTGACATTTCCCAGCTGCAGAGGGAGAATTTACTTTTGCCACTCAAGGCACGAGGAACTGAGGCACATGTTGTATGGGAAGGGAACAGTGGGGACAGATCTTGGGTGATGAGCTTCTCCTCCCATTGGAGTAAGAAAGGTGGGAGACTGGTGGGGGGGATCTCAGGGGAAACCTCTAGAAACTTACAAGAAACCTCCAGCTCTGGCATAGATGACAGGACCATAGTTACCTGATCTTCCATAAAACCTCACAGATTTCACTACAAGTGCAAGTTTTGGCTTTTCCACCAGCATATACAAAACCCATACCACATGGACAGCAACCACTGCAGCAGTTGTTGTCACTCAGTTCTCCCCTGCTATTGGGCACTGCCCATCCAAGCAGAGAAGATGCTGTAAAGGGGAGGGTGAAGGTCTGGCCCATGTGGTTCATACCCCTGAGCCCAAGAACCTCTGCAAAAGGGAGCAAAGGGGCTGACAATTGTGTTGAGGTCTTCGGCTGTTCGGATGCTGAGGTGTACAAAGTCCATGTGCCTCAGGGAAACTGGTGTTTTCTCACACCCAGGCATCTCCCCTGGGACAAGAGCTTCTTGTTTTCCCCTCTGGTCCCACTAAGATGAACCTTGCTGGAGCTACACTAAAACATGCTATTGCCGTCAGCACACACGTCAGCACACATCAGGATCTAGACACGACTGATATATAGACACTGGAGAATCTGAGGTGCTGGCATAAGGCCCATGGAGTAATTTACTTTAAAATAAAGAAGGGCAGGGTATGACTGTGAAAGGAGATACACACAGCGTGCACAAAGGGCTTGGGATTGGTCATGGGCGAGCATCATAGCAGCTGTCATCCCCTGAGGTGGACATAGGTGTACCTAGGGACACCAGTCGCCTGCTCTAGCCTGCAAAAGTGGAGTGTGTTTTGCAATTGCCTAAGAGGTATCTTCTGAAAGTGGAGAAAGCAAGACTCTCACAGCCAGGTTGTGTCCCTTGCTGGTGTAGTTCTTTTGGGGTCTGCAGTGAGTGTCCACCATGTGGCACCAATCCTATGTATGCTTGCCCAGCCTCTCACTGCACCTCAGAGGGATTTGATGACCATCTGCTACTCTCCCTGCATGTAGGGACCAGGTTTCCAAGTGCTGTGAAAATCTTTTCTCTAGTCTGGGCCCTCAAGAGAAGCACTGTTTTTCTTCCAAAGGCTTCCTTCAAACATCTAAGAATGATTAGCTGATGCACAGCTCCGAAGTAAACTATAGCTGTCTGAGGTCCTGGGGGTGCTCTCTTTGGGAAAAAAGCTTGATCTCACATCACCACCACAAGCAGGGTTACCCTAAGGCCTCCTGGCTGCCAGCACAGGCCCCATTGCGTGACATTGAGCATTTCCAGTTCAGCAGACTCACTTTGTCTGCATTTTATTGTCCAGGCATGACTTACATCCTTGCTGATGGATGTGTCCACAGTCAGTGTGCCAGGCTGGGCACAGCCTGTCCTCTAAACTGAGCTTGAGGTGCTGCAGGCACAACCAGCAGCTCCTGGGGTCACACAACATTTTTGGCTCTGAAGATGTTTGTGTTGCAGTTTCCTCACTTGGGTCCTCATTTGCCACAGGGAAGCTGAACTGGCCAAGACTGACAGAGTGGAAGGGCTCTCAGGTAAAATACCCTCCAGAGGGATGATGCACTGTTGTTTTACAAACCCTCCTGTAATGTGGGGTACCACATTACTCGGGCTGCCTGACTAAAGTGTTTTGCTCCTATTTAGGGGTCATTTTCATTAGGGTGAACCCAGGACTTGTATGGATGTGGATATCCCCCTGTTGTATTTGAAGAACCAAACGGAAGTTTTAGTTCCCCTACTGACCCCTATAAACTCTGCTGCTTTTCTCTGGGGACCATGCTGCTGTTGAAAGCTGGTTCCATTCCTCTGCTTAAGGCAGGGGCAGCTTTCCATTGAACAGATCTCAGAGTCCGAACTGCAAACTCTGAGCAGCTCCTACCATAAACCCCTCGCAGGCACACAGAGCAGAGGCAGGAGACACTGACACCTCCTGGTAGAGTGTATCACTGGGAAATGACTCACCAGCCATTGCCTGAGAAACTCTGCTTTGGGGCATACCCAACATGACACACTGTGTTTTACTCTGCTGCATGAGCCACCTTGAAACCCGGTCTTGCTTTGAGGTGTCAAGAGATTCTGTGTTTGTGTCATGAATATGTGGTTGTTTTCTCATTGTTTCTTCAGCATCCCACTGTTTCCCTGCCAAGGCTGTGGTTTAGCTTAAAAAAAAATCCATTCAGCTTTTAAATACAGTTTGCCATACAGCTCAGTGTTTGCTAATATTGCAGCAACTTTCTTAATATTTTTGAGAACAACATTTACATACAAGCCCAGCCCAGCTGGTGAGCCCAGCAATCCGAGCAAACATTTCTGTGTCCTTTCCCTGCGTGATAAACCTGACTGTGCCATCACTCAGGAGCTCACAGACCACACCACCTTACTGTTGTTCACTTGAGGCCCATTCAATTTGGCAGAATTTTTGCAATGGGAGTTAATTAGGGAGAGCTTGCTGATGAGAAAGTACTAGGGCAGATGAAAGTCAGGGTCAAGTGTCTCCCTTGCATGTCTAACAGAAGTGAAACACAAAAATTATTGCAACAGATGCAAATGAAGTTCCACATCTCTTCTTACCAGGAGCAAGTCACAGCACCGAGTCTCAGTATTTTGAAGTTGTACATAGGAGAGGGACTGTCACAAAATAACATCATCCTTGAAAAGTAGACCAGAAATTGTTCTCTGTGTTTTTCAAGAAAAAAAGGGGGGAAAGTAGCACTCTTACTTGATTTATCCTAATAAATACTTACTGCTCCTTAAATAATAGAAGTAATGCAGAGCAGAGCTGAAATCAAGCTCAGCCTTTGGAGTGACTTTACGCTTTCGGGTTTTCATAGGGAAGCATCCTCCAGGTCCCATGCGATGAACCTCAGCTTTGAGATGCTGTCGGTGCTGAACCCCCTGTCCCTCCGGAACCGCAGGGCTCAAACCCCAGCGGCCTGAAAGATGAAGGCAGTGGAATAAAGGGAAAGCAAAGCTATTTTGATTGCACAGTGCCACCCACTGTCGGAGAGACAGACGGCATCGGGGCCGCTGCGCGGGATGGGCGGCGCTTGCTGCTCCCGTCAGTAACAAAGATATTTGTCTGAGACGTATCATTCCGATATCTAAGACAGACAGACAGAGTCTGTAAGGCAGCTCTCTACATCCAGTGTGATATATGCACACAGATATATATACACTGCTGGGGTCAGTTGAATATTGCATATATATATCTCAATATGATAGAAATATTGTCTATATCAATCAATATCTGTGTACCATTCTGAGTCTTGGTCACAGAAAAATGAGATGGAGTGAGTGGAGATCCAGCGAGGAGGAGACCTTGCTGGAAAAACTTTGGGTGGGTCTGGAAGTCACGAGTGCCTGGGAAAACACATCATTTGGGTGCCAGCCCCTCTTGGTGGCCTGCAGGTGTAGAAGGGATGGTCAAAGAGATTGGCAGGGGATGGAGATGGGGAGGTGCAGGGAGACACAGGCCCATGTGCACACTTCCTGAGTGAAGATGCTTAATTTGTCATTCGCAATAGATACATATTTTGATTATCAGCTACTTATGTGTATCAGGATGGGTGGAATTATGTGATGAATTTCCTCTGTCCAGACATCGAGTGGAAAATATTTCACCCAAAGCACCATGCCACCCTCTGGGTTATGCCATTATGCATCTACAGAAGGGAAGATATTTCCATCAGTCTTACGAGGAGCTCAGACCAGAGCATCCCAAGACCCTCCAAGCCTACAAAACCATGTATTCCTGGGAAAAGACCGAGCTGTATTTTTCTATACACCCACCACCCATGACCAAAGGCAATTCAAGCAGCCGGAGAGCAGGGTGTGCTCTGATGAGCTGGGAGCCCTTGCAGGATGGTGTTCTCTTCTGCAGACATGCCCTTGGAGAAGAGATCTTTCATTAAGATTGTCGTTTTCTACCATTTCCATCCCCGCAGAGGCTGCCTCCTCCTCACAGGCAGTGTCCCTGGGGAGGGAGCATTTGTGAAATATTCATACATCAGAAGAAATTACATTTGTAAGCGTGGACTGCGAAGTGACAACTGGCTGGAGGGGCGAGCAGGGAAAAACAATAGCAGCGAGGGAGGGAGAAAAAGAGGCAGAATATGGGAAATGGAAGGTGATTTCTTCCTGCCAAAATGCAGCGAGGAGCTTCATGGGCTCTGCTGGGGTTCATTTATTATGACATGTGTAGGGAATAGATTTTCTCCTCATTCAGGGATGTCTAAACAGCATTTGTGTTCGTGCTTCTGTGAGACTGGAGAACAACGTCACGCAAGCAGGCACAAGGGACAAAAATATCCCCTAACCACTGGCAGATCTATGTTATGGGTTTGAATAGTTTGGGCATTTCTGTGGGGTCTACCCCAGTTTTAAAGAATGTACAAAAAAATCCACACTTGGGGATTTTTGGTGAAATTGGATTGAACAGCAGGAAAAAGGCAAACCCCAAGCCCACTTAGCTCTGCATGACAGAAGACTTCAGGTCCACGATCGACAGGATGTAGCTGGGTGCTTGGTGCAGCCTCTGGGTATCTCCAGCACACAGCTGCAAATCTTTTACATCCTGATGGACCACTAATGCTCCACAAGCACACTGCAGGAACTCCTTGAGAAATACATATTCCCTCTTAAAAACCACCCTTTTCATTTTCCTCTGCTCTCTGTGTCTCCCCCTGAGGACTGGATTCCCTATCAGGATCCAGAGCCTAAGACCTCTAGCAGTGGCAGTAACAGTGAAAACTGGAAGCATAATTGTTTTTAATGCTGTGATCGTCAAGATCCTCCCATTGCTGGTGCGGTCTCTTGCCAGCTGCTGCTTAATTTATCCAGATACCCTATAGGGATAGGAAAGGAGACTGATAGCACCCTACAGATGTTTTCTCGAGAGGATGGTTTCCCTCCCTGCATAGGAAGGATCCTTACAGCCTCTCTGCACCCTCCTAGCTGGGTCCTTGCCTCCCTCGCAGGAAGCACACGCACACTCACATGATGCAGGAGCAAGTTTTGACTATTTTAGGGCCTGAAATTTCCCTGTCGGCATGGCAACTTTCAACTCCTCACCTCTGACGGAAGCTGCTTAAAATAGAAAATCCAGAAAGCAAGCATTGTGCTCCACGCTCAGCAAGCCTGGCTCCAGCATGGCAGGCAGGGCAGGATTTGGCCTCTCAGGGCCAAAGAAATGCCAGGCTTGAGGAAGATGACCCACAGGCCATCACCACCCACTGCTGCAGTTTGTAAAACACCACCTGAATCTTCATGATCTTTGCTGTCTAAAGGCATCCTCTCCCTATCCAGCCTTCTTAGCTCAGGGAAGCTTTGTCTCAATATTCCCAGACTTATCCACAGCCACTGAGCCTCCATCTTTCCATGGATACTGTCTCCATCTTGGATATATTTTCCCCCACACCTCCAGGGCTATTCAGTACCATGGGATTACCATATGAAGAAAGGCTCCCCAACCTTCCAAGCTTACTTTTTCCTTTCTTTTTTTTTTGCCTCTGTAAAACCCATTAATTTTTTACACTGACTCTTTTTCCCAAACCAATTTTTCCTCCAGCTCACACATAAACAATTGTGATCGCAGGGGGTCAAGTGGGCATGTGGTGTGTCTCCTCTAATCCCCGCTTAACCTAATTCATTTTCTGTCTAAGAACAAAACTCTGCGAGATTCATTCAAGAGTCTGGATTAGGTCTCTCTCGGCCTACAATGCTCACATAGGATTAGGGAATAAAAAAACCTAGAAGTCACTGGTGAGGCACTAAACCTGCAAACAGCCCAAACACCTCAAAAATCCCTTTCTGTGCCTGGATTTGAGCTATGAGCCAGAATGTGCGGGAAGAGCTTCTCCACTGAAATGTCATTGCCAACACAGAGTCCAGCGCTCAGGGCTATATTTAGGTCTGTGGGGGTCTGGACCTTGCTGTCATTTTTTGTTTCTGAGGGCTTCTTTTTTTTCTTATTTTTTTCCTCTCTGCAACCCGAAGTTTTCTGGGGAGTTCAGCGGATGGAGCTGGGATGTCTGGGGGGTTTTATTTGGCTTTCATGTGGGAAAAATAAAATCAGTCTTCTACATCAGGAAGAGGGGCTTGTTTTGTACAAACACAATCACTGCTGCTTGTTGTTGCTTCTAGGAGAGCTTGTTGACATTTTTCAATCAAAATATTTTCCACTCTCCCTCCAATTGATGTCTTCTTCTCTTCTCCCCTCCTCCTCCTCCCCTTCAGTTTGGCAGGTGTTGTTTTTTTAAACAATTTATGCATTTTCATTTCTATGTGTTTTTGAAAGGGCAACAAACACCTAAGCATGTTTCTCTCCCTTTCTGCGGGTGGGCAGTGAGTATTAACATAAAGAATTTCTCTCTCTCCTGTCTTTATTTTATTCCCCTCCTTTTTCTCACTGCTTCCCTGCCTCCTGAACTTGTCAAAACTGCTCCAAGCAGGCAAAGGGCAAATCCCAGCTCTCCTCTGGAGAGCTGGAAGCACCCCACTGAGCCAGGCTGGGCCAGTAACCTCTGCTTTCCAGGATAAAAATGGATTCCCTTCACTTTTTCTTCTTAATTTGAGATCCACAGATGCTTGACTGAGGCGCCTCTAACAAGGCATCTTCTCAAGAGTCTGCTGCAGGCTCCTGGCTCCAGGGGGAAGCAGGACTCAGCTGGGAGGAGAAGTTACCTCCAAGCACAGGGATGAGCTCTTGTCAGGAGCAAGCCTGGGACACTGTCCCCTGCAGTTGTTTGCATCTTTTTTGGGTATTCTGACTCTTTTAAAAGCTGTCACTGCAAATGGGGGTACCTGTATTTCACCTGACTTGCATTTCTAAATCGTCGTTCACAGATTCCCTTAGGGCAAAAAGAGGGATGCCCATTCCCCAGACCAGATAGAAAATCTCAGAGCTGCATCTCTTACATAAAATGCCAGAGGAGATTTAATGCTTTACTACCACAGCGTGTGCTCTTGTTCAGCTTAAGAGGCAGCAAATCTCCATTTCCCAGGCAAAGCTCCTCCTGAGCTCCTCTAAGGGCAGGGAAGCTGCTACAGCCTCCAAGGAATACTACAAAGAGTGTGAGATATCAAGAAAAAGCAGTCAAGCTGGACAAGCAGGTATCTGCCGCTCATCTAAAGGACCTACAGATAAGAGAAAAACAGCAAAAGAAATTTCAAAAGCAGATTAAGGGAGAAAAAAAAGTGCATTTAGTCTCATTTCTAGGCCAGGCCAAAAAATTAGATGTTTGGGAGTGATTTACCGAAGTGTGTGCACTCCAAACATCAGCTTTCCTGGAGCTATTGAACAGTGAAGCAAAGTCAATATACTCATGTAGTTGCCTTTATGTGTGTCTCTAGTGTCATTATTAACACAGTCAATACCAGGAGCTTTATTTCTTGATTCCCCTGAGTGGAACACAAGTCCTGAGGTGCCCTGGTGCAGCCTGGAGCTGCAGGTGGGTTCCTGCAGGACTACAAAGGGTGCCTGTGCTCGAGCTGCCCAAGCAGACAGGGTAAACACCCTCGGCCCTAACTATTATAGAAAAGAGTGAGCCCACATGTCCTGACTCACTCCCCGAGGGACACCCAGCAGAGGAGCTTGTGGTCACCCGTGCATCCCTCCTGCCCCACCACTCGCCTTTGCTGTGGCTGCAGCTGGTTCCCTATGAATGTTGGAGCCTCTCTGACCTCTGCTCCCAAGGGAGTGCGCCTCTCTTTCCCAAATTCAGTGTTGTCTCCTGTTCCTCCTTCTGTGCAGCCCCAGTTCCTCCTTCAGATGTCCCTTCCTCTGTGTAAGGGACTGGAGGTGATGGAGCTCCCTCTGGAGCAGCCCCAGGTTAGGATTAGCCCATTGCTCCCTACTGAGTGTTCATCTTGCAGAGGTGTAAACAACTCCTTGAAAATAAATCAAAGTTAAATATTTAAGCTCCCTTCCTGGTTTGGAGCTTCTCCATCAGCCTCACAGTCTTGCCTTGCGTGATGGCCATGCAATCACAGTGCTTTGAGCTTTGGCACAGGGATGGGAGAGAAACTTGTGTGTGTGTGTACAGAGGAAAGGGGATGAGCAGGATGAGGAGAAAGGATCAGGGAGCAGTGCAGCAGATTTGTGCCAGCAAAGGAAGTTTTTCCTCTGCGTCACCTTCATTCCTGTTTAACTCCCCCCAACCCCTCATGAGCCACCAGCTGAAGCCCAAACCAGCTCTAAGTGTTCAGGCTCTGTCTAAGGGAACAGAAACCTGCTGTGAGAAGCCCAAATGTTGGGGTAAACAGACAAGAAATCTCCTAAAATTATTGCAAAAAGGCCAGCTACTATTTAATTCAGAAGATATATTTCTAATGAGAATTGCCTGGGTAGGCTGTACAGATTACTAGAAAGTCCCTTCCATACCTCACCCTTAGTCTGACTATTTAAAACCCGCTCTGTCCCCTCCCGAGATACCCCTCGACTGCCCCTACTGGCAGGACATCTGCCAGGGGAGGATGAAAAGACAAAGAAGCCACCATAAATCACAGCTGCTAATTGCAAAGCCGTGTGTATCTGTCCTTGCCCTTTCGTGCCTTCACCTTCAATCCACGGCTTGCCCGTCCAATCCATCTCCCTGTCAGTCCTGCTCCTTCATGTCTCTCTGTGCTGCTCCCCTTTATGCTCTGAAGCACAGCCTCTGCTTCTTCATAATCAGCTTGATTCCCTGTGTCTTCGTTCTTGAGCACTCCTGGCCCCTTTGCCAGCTTGTTCACTCCTTTTATATTTCTCTTCTTCTTCCTTGAGCATCATCACTCTCCTTGCTTCCCTGCCTGCCTCTCTGAACAGACACACATGATGTATTTTGCTGTTGCCGTGCTTTTCAGACATAAACCAATTATGGTCTACAAGCCAGAAGGTCAGCTGTAGGATCCTTATTTTTGCAGCCCTCAATCTCACTATGTCAATGAACACACGAACATGGACGAAGGTCTTTCAGGGAGATGGTCAGGCCCAGACACCAAAACCCTGTAAAACCAGTAAAAAAGGCTGGTTCTTACCATAGAAGTACTCTCTTGTCAGCATATGCTGCTCCCTGTGCTTGAAAGAAAAGCCACGTCAGCTGCACTTTAATGTCAGGAAATACTCAGGAGGTAAAACTGCCAACCTGCCAACCTTTGGGTCATCTCCTCATCCTTAAAACATTAGCTGGCCTCCAGATTTCCAGGAATGGGTTTTTTACCACCCAGAAGAGTGTTGGGAGACTACAAGAGGCCATAGTTTTACATTCAAGTGATTTAGGAAAAATATCAGGAATAGATCCCAGGGAGAGAAGGAAGCCCCTTAGGGATTACTAGGAGCCCGTTTAGTGCTTTCCTGGGGGAAAAATAAATTGCTGGGCAAACCAAGAACTGACAGTCTCTGAGGCAGTGTTTGACTACCTGCAGAAAACTATCCTTGATATTTGCTGTCAGTGCTTTGTTCCAGCCTGAGCTACCTCCACCAAAGCAAAGTTGTTCCACAGTTTCCAAACACTGAAAATCTGTAGAGAAAACAGGGTTAAAATATTTCAGAGAACAAAGCAAACCAGGAAAGTTCTTCTGTGAGCCAAATACCATTATTTTTTGCAGAGACTTCTGGACTGTGGGACCCCAGCATTAGCAAATCTTGTTAACAATTTGCTTGAGCATTTTTGTGAGGCACCAGAAGAATGGGTTACGTCTCTTATTGATTTAATGACAACTATTGCTGCTGGGAATTGATGCTTTCATTAGAGAAAGCAGGTTAGCAATAGACTTGTGAATGTCTGGCCAACTCAGGAGGTGGCAGGGAACGAATGGTTTCCCCTATTGAAATAAAACTCACAGGCAAGGTGTAACGCAGGAAGGCTCCGCTAATATCACAGAGCTGTAACACAGCTCTGGTTCACTGGATAAAAAAAAATCCCGTAGTTGCTGAAACCCACCAAAGATTACGATTGATATATTATCCATTTGGGAAAGAGCAGTGAAATACCTGATCAAAGCTAGTACTGGTTACTGAATATCTGCATTTGAAACCCTAGGAATTTCCCCACGCTGGAAATCTTTGGCTGATGATGCCAAGTATCTTGGATGGCGATTCCTAGAAGAATATAGGCAATGTGAGGCAAAGAAGGCTTCCTCACTGGGAAAAAAAGTCAGGAAGGAATTCAGAATCACAACAGGGTTAAGGTGGGAAGAGACCTCTGGAGGTCACCTTGTCCTGTACCGTCTGCGAGTTCCCTGTGGACGCATCCCTATTCTATCCCTGAGGTCCTTAACGGAGACGTTGGGCAGCACGGGCCCCACTGTCAATCCCTGGCTGCACCATTTGTCCCTGAGTGGCCTTTGTGCCACCAACCACAACCCTCTGGACCCAGACATTCAGCTGCTTTTCAACCCACCCCGCCATCCTCTCCTCTAACCTGCACTTTGTCCAGGAGGTTGTCAAGGGAGGCAGTGTCAAGACCTCGCTGAAACTGAGGTAAAGAACGTCCACCACTCCCACTGCATTCCCCTGGTCACCTCCTTCGGGTTGGTTAAGCACAATTTCCCCCTCACCTTTCCCTTTTTCTGCTGAAACAACAGCAGGGCCCAAGGATGTGGTATTTTAAGAAAACAATGAGATTAAGAGACAGACGCTAAGTGTTCACAGCGCTTCTGACAGAGATAAACTGCAGTATCAGTCTCTATCAGATGGAGAGCACAGGCCCTGTGCTCCAGGCGAGAGGCTTAATGACTTAATAGAGCTTTCCCACCTCTCACTAGTGAGCTCCAGCCCTGCACACAGATATGTGAGCACCAAGGGGAGACAACCCCAGATGTAAATAAACCATTAGAAGCCCTCACTCAGGGTCTCAGCACTGAAGACGTTACTTGGGCACGTTTCAAGCAAGAAGCAGAGTGGGTTCCCTGTGCCAGGTTATATCCCACTTCTCCTGGAGGAGAGTGGATGTCTCTCTTCATTCTTTCTACTGCCTCTGGGACTACAGCCTGTGTTTTCTTTGGTGTTTCAGGCTTTTTAGCAGGCACTTAAGTGTTCATGTGAGTGTACAGTGATCATGCTCATGGTAGGAGGGGGTGGGTCGAAGAATTTTCTGGATTCTCCTTCCTCTCTTTCTTTTTTTTTTTTGTCTGCGTCCCTCTCCACCTTGGCTTTCTGTTCCCCAGTGGAGCTGCTCCACGTCACCCTACCAAGCAAACACAGCTTGGCTCTGCAGGTTGTCCTCCATCTGCAGCCTCCACTCCAGCTCTCGATTAGGTGGAAACATCTAACCTTCAACTAGATGGGAAAGCAAGGAAGAAGAGAAACTTCCATGTGGCTGCTTGTGTTGCAGCATCTACCATGTTTGCTGGGGAACAGGGTCATATCTCTGGCATCCTCACTGGCATCCTCACTGACTCCATTTCTGAGGAGGGATGTCTTCTGCAAGCTCCATCTTCCTGTAAGATGTGTATCCAGAGGCTTTGCCCACTGAAGGCTGATGTTTAAGCATTTAAACATGTAGATCCAACAAAACCTACCAAGTTTTATTCACAAGGAAAATGGACGTTTGTGATGGTACCACTGCTCTATTTCCTCTTAACTCATTGACATGTATTTACCACAGCAGTTAATACTCACGGGGTTTAGCTTGGTGAAATGAAGAAAGAGAAAGGGAGAAGGACATAAATAAATATCAAGTATACAGACTGGGAGAGAGGAAAAGTCCTGAAAATGCCATAAAACCTGCCAGACATCCTTACTGCTGCCATTGGGAATAAGATTTTTTTCAAGTACAATGGCAGCAAATAGTTCAAAGAAGGAAAAGAAAGATGTGATTTCAATGACCCCCTAAGAAATCTTCCTCTTTGCTATGTGAAGCTTCACCTTTTCTGATTATTTTTTAACACCCTGCTAAGACCACTGTACTGATTACAAAATTAAGTTGCTCTTCTGAAATCAGGATGTCTACACTAAGTAATAGCCAAGGAAGCTCTAGTCCCAAATCCCACATAAGAAGCTCTGGCACCCACAAATTTCACAGGATCTTTGGGTGCTCACCACCTCCCAGGCAGGATGTGTCCTCAAATGACTGAACTGAGAAGAAAAAAAAAGAAAAAAAGTCCTCTCAAAAGTAAAACACGCTTCTGATGCAAAATTAGCATTTGGCAGAGAAGTGACTCATGGTGACTGAGGGCTTCGTGCAGCCCTTCTCTGAAGCATCCAGGATCTTTTTCTGGCTTGTGATTCACCAGAAAGTGGTAGATGAGCACATCTTGACCTAAGCAAAAACTGAGGGTGTTATAGAAGAAGATGAATGTCTCTTCTCTGCTCTCTGAAATGGCGCTGCTGGCAACGCTGTGATGCCAGGAAGAGGGAAGACAGCATTTCCAGGGTTGGGTTAAAAGGCAGAAAGCCTCATTTACAGTGGATTCTAAGCCTTTGGGAAGCCGGACAGTGAACTAGTGGTGGATTCCACTGTACACAGAGCAGGATCCTGTGTGGGAGGGGGACATGTCAGCTCTTCTGAGGGCCTGATGCCTTTTATTTCCTGCAGGACCCCAGGTTTTGGCACATTTTCCAGTGTGACCCATAGCCCCCCCCAGAGTCCAAAAATCCCATCTTCAGGCTCTTCACAAAGACTCTTCAGACTCCTTTGAGAAGAATCTTTGGGAATGGGGATCAGCAAAGCACCTGAGCACCACCCTAAACCCCTTCTCTGTACTTCCCCCTCAGACATAGCCTCGCATCAGCGGCACCAGGTGCACCAAAGACAGAATTTTACCAACACACCACATGAATTGCAGTTTTACCACCTAAATTGCTACAGGACAGAAGGAAGGAGACATCTATATGTGTTTACGGAGTGGAGCACATGTATAATGAATTTGGGTGAAATGCATGAAATGGGGCAAGCATGACACCTCCAGCTCCACAATGTTCTGGCAAAACCTTTCTGACCAAGGCAGGGCACAGTGTGGAGCCAACAGGCACATCTGGCTGTCCAAAAACTATGCTGATGCCCTGGGTACTCTCTTGCTTCTTACAGGGGGGGTGATTGCAGGAGCCCCGGCTGTCCAAGCAGGCAGAAGCAGTGAAATACGTTTTGTTTGTGGTTGGATTAGCTGGGTTTACTGATGGCTAAGGTGAAAACACCAGCCCTTCTTCTGCTTCTTGTTTCATAACTATGCCCCTTGTCATACTTCATTTCTACATCTCTCTTAATTATTTTTTAATCCAGATGACTCCCCACAGCAAAGTCCCTGAGTCAAGCAGTCTCTTATTCTGTAGCACAGAGAAATAAATGTTGACAAGTATCTTTTTTTCTTCACATCAAGTAGAATTAAGTGCCAGCTTTTGTCATGACTACAAAGTATTCTCTCTCGGCAGAGGATTCCCTTTGGATAAATGCTCATCACAAAATAGCACCTTCCCAAGCATCCCTCATTAACTATCTCCCTGGTCAAAATTTTCAGGACCTTCCTATTGCAAAAACACGATGACACTGATGTCATGGTTTAACCTGAGCTCATCTTAAACAATCTAAATGAGATTTTGTGGGAAGGGTAGCTACGACTACAGAGCAATACTCAGGGTAAACATTTGAGGTAGTGGATGTCAGCTGAGCTCTGCTGGATGGCAGCATCATGCTACAGACACTTGAGGGATCCCCGGGCGAGTGACTGGGTGTGTCGTTCCCCATGGCTCCAGACATCCAAGGGCAAAGTCCTTTTCTGCCACTTGTGTTGTGAATGCAGGCAAGGGCAAGTGACTTCAGGCTTTTGTGCTTCCCTTCTCTGGGCTTTCCATGAAAAGGAAGGTGATATTTGCTTCCTCCATGCTGTTCCTGAAGGGAATCTGAGCAGGAGCCCTTTTCATAAGGATGCTTTGCTGTAGGATCATCCACCTGCCCTAAGGTACCTGCTGAACCTTTTTGTCAAGTGGCAAAAGAGAGATGCAGAAGGGATATCAGGCCAGCCATGCAGACCTGAGCACAAAATGCTGCCTTGGGGAGGCTGCTGCCTTGAGCAACAAAGACAAGAAAAAAAAAAGGAGTAGAATTCAAATCCTGCCATTGCTTTCATGGTAATCAGCATGACATTATGCAGAATGATTTGTAATTTTACACTGACATCTATTATCTTCTGGCAGCCGCTATGACTTAAACAAATGTCTGACGTTGCAAGGGGCTGGGGGTTTGTGCCTTTGACAAGAACCTTGGCTCAATAAGGAGACAAAAGAGAGGGAGTCCTCATTTGAATCCTGGCCTACGGATCATGGAATCCTTCCTTGGTGCCTGTGGTGGTGCTGTGATGTCAGCCTCACTTGAAATTCCTTTTGCAGAGCAATACAAGAAACACAACCCATGGACTTTGCTTTTAACATCCTCCTTTTCTTCTGATGGAGAAGTGTCTGGAATGAGAGGAGATGCAGGGATAAGCCCTACAGCTTGACCCAACATGGCAGATTTTGAATATGAGTAAGAAATGTCAAAGTAATATCCAAGTTCTTACTTGGGCAAAAACTTTTATGCTTTTGATGCCTTCTAGATAGGCAAAGCAGGCAGCAAGTGCCTGGGTAATAAGTGATCAAGTAACTCTTCAGCTGTACAGGTTCACAGGAAATTGTCTAATATTCCTTACGACTCACAAAACAAGGGACGCAGAATACAGAAAGTGAGAAATACTCTCTTTTGCCTTGAATTTGTTTGTCTTTTTAACTTAATTTCTCAGAAATCCAAATCCAGTGACTGGGAGAGCTTCAGCCTTATGATCTGTCTGGTCCTGGACACTGAAGAGGATCAAACACAAAATGGGACGAGGCTCCAGAGCTGGAATGCTCCAGTTCAGGTTCATTCATAATATTAATATTTCTCTTGCTATCAGGTCTTGTTCATTCAAGAGGCCTGGGTAGCTCAGGCCCTCCCACCAACCACAAGAATACCCTGCCAATCCACAGGGATTTCCTATAGTGCTATTTTTAAGAAAAAATTTAGAATTTTGAATCAATAAAAACTGCTTAGGTCAGAATTCCATCTGTGATAAGCCTGGCTGGTTTTCAGTCAATCTCTTCATTAAATTTTCATGTCTTGATAGAAAATTAGTAAAAAGGAGGATTTTTTTATTTTGTAGGAAAAAATTTTGCCTTTCAAGCAAAGCAGATATAATTTGTCCAAAGTTGATCCATGCTTACAGAACTTCTTTGGCTTCTGTGAATATTTTTAGTTTTTTTCTGGCTACTTTTGATGGTTTATTTAAGGTGTTGTTGGCACAAGTGGGAGATTTCTGGGAACTTTTTAAAAGCTTTTAAGTTTTTTGCTTTTATTCTGGAAGCTTTTTTGTGCCCAACAGCTGACAAGCTGTTTCCAGCTCTAGTGGCTTGTCCAATAAAATATATTAATGTTCCCTACGGCCGTGATACATTTCTGTGATGCTCAGAAAAATAGAGGGCTGCAGTTCCCACCTCAAAGCCTCTCATCAAGTACTCTGCCTGATATGTGAAAACCCCAGTGTCCTGAGGCATTTGTAATATAAAGTTGAGGTTATATAATGCACCACCCCCTTCAGTCCTGATCGGGACAGATCCAAGGTCATTTCCCTGGTAACTTCAGGAGACTTTGGCACAAACCCATGGCTTCTTTTTTTACAATTACAAGCCACTTTTGAAAATCTTGCCTGATACCACCAAAATTTCCTCAGCCCAAAGAGAGATGTTTTTCAAAATTTTTTCCTTGCAATGCTTTTTTTCCCCCAGGTGCTCCTTTTTCAGGGTGAGGAGGTGTTGGCATCTCTTTTGAGGTGTTTCATGCTGCCCAGCACACAAAATCCAAGGGGAGGTGGCACAGTGGTCCCTTAAAGCAGAGGGACAGTTCCCCCGGTGGCTCTGGCACATCTGGCTGGGATTTTTTGCCCAGTGGCCCTTTTGGTCTGAAGACACGTGAGCCTTGCCAGCTGGTAGATAAACAGCAAACCAGCCTCGTCCAGGTAAAGCCATTTTTACTTATTTCAAAGATGTGTCTGCTCTCCTCAGTGGGCACAGCTCCACAGCCTCTCCATTCCCCTCCTTCCCAAGCCTTGGCTGGGCCCTGGGGTCCTTTAATGTTCGAGATCTTCCTTTTAATCTCAGGTTTAGCCTTGAGAAGAGTAAACTCTTTGCAGCCTGAGTGGAGCCAGCCAGGAGCTACTCCCCAATAAACATCTTGTCCTTTGTTTTGCCCGGCAATGTTATCTAAGTCATTGTTTTACCTTTCCTGCTCAGTCCCACTCAAGGTGACTGAAACCACACAGAAACCATAAAACAGGGAGCTCCCAGTTTTCAGGGCCCATCTTCACCCATTCTTTGGATGCTCACTTCACCTTCTCCATCCTAATTCCCACCACACTGAGAGCTCCTGAGATTCCTCACTTCCTCATGGCAGTGTCTCACCAACCCCTCCATGGGTAGGATTTGCTGGGGTCATTCTGCACAGAGGACATGGCCAGATCCTCATCCCGCTATGGCATCTGGTGGACAGTGGGGTGTCCCTCAAACACCTGAATGCTGTCTCTGTAAGGAAATCAACCCCCTAAGGCTCAGCTGTAACAGTGGGCAGGTCTGTATGAAATAAAATAAATTAAAAATTCAAAGAGAGTTGACTTTTATCTCCCCACTCAGCTCTGTGTTTACCTCTGAACATCAGCACTCATGGCAGGACTGTGTTTCCATGTAACACACACACCCCTTAGATAATTACACTTAATTGCTGGTGTTGGTGGCTCAGACGTCTGCCAGGCTCCACCATGGTTCCACCAGCAGTGCTGGGAAGCTGAGCATGGTCCAAGCTGCATCCCGAGCATGCACAGTGCCACTCACACCCCCTCCCTGCTCCCTTGGCTGCTCTGGGAAAATCAAAAAGGCCCGGGATCTGTTACGGTAGGATGCAGAGGTCTGCCCCAGCACGCAGGCCAGTAGTTATCTGTGAAGTGGGAATGGCCCCTTTCATCTCAGCCAGTTAACTCCGACGGATAAAGATGGTGACGGAGCCGACAGCAGCTGAGTTTATCACAGCTTTCAATTTAGAAGAAACAACCCGATAATGTGTGCTCTGAGCAGATGGATGTCACACAAGCCAGGGTTTTAGGAAGCATTCCTGATTTTTCCAGACTTCTCTTCTTAAGGCCTTCCCATTGCCTTTTCTGAGTTCCAGGGAGATCAGCAAGGGCCAAAGTGGGATGGCAGGGGAGCAGCAGCCAAGGAAAGGTAGGGAGGACTGGCTGGAAACCCTCTGACCCAGGATGGGGAGCACTGAGGCTGGTGTAACATCTGCCCCGTGGGGAGCTGCAACAGATAACCCTCTCCCATCAGGAAGGGATTTGCACCTGGAGCTGTTGTTCCTGTGCTCACATTGCTTTTCTCATCTGGAAAATGCCCTCCTTGAGGGAAGGACCCCACAGAGCTTTATGAAGGCAGTAGTCTGACCCCAGCACATAATTGAGATGCCAGATTTGCAACAGCCTCTAACACAAACATTTTGTTAATTGCTCGAATGGGGTATGAAGAGAATCACTCTTTTTCTGTCTTATTTTTGAAGCCCTTCGCTTGTTCTTCCATAGTTTCTGAAATGCCCAACCCTGCAGGAAGTTTAACAAGGGCTTGGTGTTCTGCCCTTAGGGTATGAATCAGTGTGAGTGGGCACAGGATAATGCATGGCCTGCCTGCCTGCTCACTTAAGGATCTGCTCTTTGCACAGCACCAGAAACAGGGCTTTATTGCCAAATAATCCTTCATTCCAGAAATCATCTGCCCCAGCAGTCTGAAATATCAAGAGATAAATACTAATTTCAGTGATTCCCTAAGCCACGCTCGCAGAACTTGTTCACAGTGTTTATCTGTATCATTTCAGCCAAAAATTGTTGTAATCCTTCTTCTAGGTAATTATTTGAAAAAGCCATTGCAATGTGCCACCTGCCCCTCTGCACAATGTGCCTGTCCCCTTCTTTTAGTGGCAGCTACAGGAACCAGATGCCAAGGTGAGGAAGATAATTCCCCCATGGCAAGGAACATCTGGCTCTTTGGCAAACTCCGAAGACCGTTGTGTCAGCCAAGCTCTCTGGTGTGGATTCTGGTTGTACAATGAGGTTGTACGTGAGCTGGCACTAAAAGCTTGCTATTCCAGGCACCTCCTGTCTTCAGGTGACTTTTGAATGTAGAAGATTGGTTGCTTTGCCCAAAAGACCTGGTTTCTTGAAAGCTTCTCAGGTTATCTATGCTGTCCTTGTTTCTCAGCTGAACCCTTTGCAAACCTCAGACCTAACCACATTTCTGCTATGCACAGTGGCTTCTTTTTTCCTTGGGAAAGGTTTATGCACCAAACTTTTCCCCACACAGCTCACTTTTGCCTTCTGTTTGTCTCACCCAACTTCAAGCAGTTCTCTGAAAAACCTAAATAAGGAGTTTTGTCATCCTGGGTTTTCCCTGTAGTCGATGCCCCAGAAGAGAGAAGACATATTTCTCCCAGGAGGAGTTACAGCTGGGCACGATAGTGCTCTCCAGGTTTTTCTTTCCATTTGAATGACCATGGTCCTATTTCAGGCAGCTTAGTGGTATGCAATGATATGCAGGGTAGCTTAGAGCTGATTTGTACTTCGCTTCTGCTATGATGACACCAGAGATGGTTTGTCCAGGCATCACTCAGATTATGCGGGCCATGGGGCAGGGTGGGTTTCTTCAGGTCCCAAACCAGAAGGATTTTGCAGAATCTGCTTTGGGAGTGAATTTATGGGTATAAAAGGGCCAACAGCCACATGAGGTGCAAATGCAGTGAAGAAAGTAGCCTTTGACTAGTGTTAATTTTCTGGCTGGTGAAAAATATGCCTCCTGTCTTCTATCAAGAGCATGAAATGGCTACATTAAATTAAATAATTTCCTCCTCTTTTTTTTCTTAAATATCCAGTGTTTTGTTTCATATAGTAATATTTGCTATAGTAGAATGTCAAATTATTGTGGTAGAGCTAAACTACTGTGGCTTGAAGAGTTTTCCAAAAATATGGGGTTTTATATTAGACAAAGATAGAGATTTTGGTTAGTCTGAGGTAGCAGCAAATGAGGCAGAAATAAAAAACTTGGAAAGTTAAGAGACTGCTCTCTCTGTTTGGTTTGCTACTTACATAGGAAGCATTCTTGATTTTATAGGAAACTTTCTTTATGCCCCTTCTTAAACTGATGTTGTGCTTTGCCAGGGCCTGAAACGTAAAAATTAAAAATAATGGACTGTCCTGCATCAATTAGGAGACATTTGCACCTTGAATGCATCTTCTTTCTATTATTAATTGTCCTTTTCCCAGTATGGATTGTAAAAATGGGCTGCTTTGAAAACAGTCTTCCCCAGCCTCCTGATGGAAGGAGGAATGATGGACATGGTTTGGCTACATCTTGTTCCTCCTGAGGCACCTCTTGCCTGTTCCTTCTGCCTGCAGGAGAGGAGAGGGGTCCAAGAGCACAACTGCCAGGCCAGAAGTCAGGGTTTTCACGAGTTTCATCCCCAAACCCACTGAGATGTTCACGCAGAAGGGTTTCTCCCTCGGAGCTTTCATTTCAGCAGCTGTAGCTGAGCAAATGGAGAAGGGACCACCAGGTCCCTGTCACTGCTGTGGGCAACAGCCCCAGGAGACCAGGTTAGCTCAAAGCTAGCTCTGGAATAGCTGCTCTTGCAAAATGGCCGTGCATTAAGTGTCTGAGTGGAAAAACTTTACTAAAAGGTGCATTGTGCTGCCTAAAAATAACTACCACGTCTTTGTCCAAACCACATCCCTCCAGAGGGCTCCAGTATTTAAGCACGTTTGGATCTAAGATGAATCCTAATCAGGGAGACATTTTGCTTTGGCCGCAGAGCTCTCTGAAGTCACTGGGAAGCATCTGCAGAGGCGCTGGGAGGACTTGGCTGTCACCCATGCCTACGCACTGCAGCAGCGAGTTGGCTCTTTGAGTGGTTTCCTTTAATTGGGGTGATCGCTCACATGCAGAGGAGCAAATTAAAGTCCTGGGAGCTTGGTGACACAGAGAAGCTCACGGCTGCTTGGGGAAGGCTGAGGGACTGACACAGAACCGTGGGCTCCTTTAGGCTGGAATAGGTCAAGGTCATCGAGTCCAACCATTAATGCAGCACTGCCAAGGCCACCACTAAACCGTGTCCCCAGGTGACGCATCTACACGTCTTTTAAGTACCTCCAGGGATAGTGACTCCACCACTTCCCAAGGCAGCCTATTCCAGTGCTTCCCTAGAAGCTTCTCCAGACCCTTTCCCAGCTTTATTGACCTTCTATGGACGTGCTCCAACACCTCAATGTGTTTCTTGTAGTGAGGGCCCCAAAACTGAAGACAGGATTTGAGGTGCAGCCTCACTGGTGCTGCATAAGGGGGACAATCACTGCTCTGGTCCTGCTGGCCAAACTGTTTCTGTGAGCAGGAGCTATCACTTGTCACCCCATCCCCTGCCCCATGGAAAAAGCTCCCCTCCAGACACCGTGTTTGCCTTTTCAAGAGTGTTTGTCTGGAGGGAAGAGGCTCCCCAGAATATGGTGTCTTACCATGGGCTGTCCCAGCATACTTTGGGGAGACCACAACCTGCCACGCTGAGCCTCTGCCTCCAAACTCACTTCCCATCTGTCTCTCCTGTCAGCAGGATTCCTGCACCTTCCCCCCAAGTAGATGGATGGGATTTTGGATGGGAAGGGTCAAGGTCCAGTTGAATCCAACAGATCCCCTTCCTCCTTCACCCTCACTCTGCCAGGGCTGTCCTTTGTGGAGCTCAGCTTTGCTCCTTCCATTATAGCAGACATTTCAAACACTATTTAAAAAAAAGAAAAATAAAATTGTCCCAAAGCTCTCTTGGTTCCCAGAGCTCCTCTTTTTCTTTTCCCAGCAACTTTCTTTCTTTAAATTTAAGATGGTGCTGGTCACCTTTGCTCCAAAAATACACAAAGCTGCTGCATAACTATTTTCCAAATAATTAATCTTTCCAGTGGAATAACTTAAAGCCTCACGTTTCCTGTTATGTTACACAGCTGCAATTTGTAACAAGAGATCCCGCGCTGAGCTACGTGGGCAGAGGGCCAAGGACGTGGCGCTTTACCTACACAAGAGCCCTACATAAATAATCCTTCCCTGCATGTTAAACAGTTAGGTACTGTTCAGTTCAAGAAAAAAAGGAGAGGGAAAACAAAAGCCTTTCTTCTGGTTGTCATTTCACAGCTTGGAGTTAAATTTTCAGTGGAAATCTGTTTTGTTTCGTAGGCTTTGGGGGCTGGGAATGACCCTTCTCAGCTGCCAGGGACATACATGCTCACTTCCACTACCAATAGCTGTTCTATCGATTAATTCACATGTCACACAAATATTTTGTCTGCCATAAAGCTTACAGCCTCCTGTATTACTGGGATCTCGAGATATGCCACGTATAAACAGAGTAATCCTTACTTCTCTGCCCAACACCAGGCTTGGGTAGAAATTGTGGGAGATGGCCAGGGGATAAGGGATGTCACTGGATGGGACAGCCCTTGAAGGGCCACTGGAGCCAGGCATAAATCAGAGCCACCCTGAGATGGCGAGAAAGGATGCCAGGAGCTGCACTGGTCCCCTGCCAGCTGCAGCATGGGGACAGCCCTGAGGTGATATAAAGCCTCCCTTGGCAAACCTTCGTCCCTCCTCTGCCTGGCACAACATGCAGCTCCCATCATGCTGGAATGTGGGGGTCTGGCCTCCCAAACTCACTGAGTGTCTCTTGTCATGTGTGTTTTCCATATCCCTAATAACAGCATCATATGTACCGTGGGGCGAGTGCAGGGCTTAGCTGAAGTAGTAGCAGTGTTTATGGGAATTATAAATCATCATCAGAATCATGCACACTGCTATTACACTTTCAGGATAACAGCGGGAAGGACTGGGACATGGCATAAATCAGTTGTAAATTGTTGTCTTGTCAAACTGAGGGAAAGGATTTCAAAGGCTTTCAGCAAAAGCACATAAGCATAGTGTGCACGCTCACGGGTCAGCCTCCCAATTTCATCCCTAAAGGTACAGGTAGGATCTTGGCAGAAGTTTTCTGTGGGATGGGAGGGTCTGAAAGCATGTAAACCAGTTCAGCACTTAACCTCCTGTGCTGTCAGCGGGATTTTAGGCATCATTCACTTCCAGACCTCTAAATACACTCAAAGCATCTAACCTGTGGTTAATGGGACTAACAAGAGGGAGGTGGGATGGACTGGAGGATGTGTCCCTTGTAAGAGCAGGTGCTGCTGCTTGCCTCCTCTTTTTGGTGAGGAGATGAGGGTCTGAGTGCACTCTGTAAAAATCACAGTTCACTCAGCCCAGTGAGGCAGTGAGCTAGGAAACATTACTTCCAGCACCTCCCAGATTTGAAGGATACTCTTATCTGTTTTGGGGGGTACCATGAGATTTCCAGGTGATGGAGTGGTCTTGCTGGGAGGAGTGAGTGAGGAGACTGCAGGCTGTGGTTTCCCTTGGCCCTACCCATGGCTTGTGCTCACACCGATGGGATTTACCCCAGGTGGTGGAGAAGAGCTTGGTGCCCATGTCAGGACCAGTCCCAGCTGGTCAGGTCTGCTGCCCTGGTCACATCAGACACATCAGCCGCAATAAACCTTCAAAAGGGAAACAGTTTGAAATGAGGCAAACAGGAGAACAGCTTCCAAAAGGCATGAAAATTAGCTCATTTCATGCTTAGAATAACCCCATTACCTCAATATCCTGAATGAATTATGCCAAACTTCCCATGCACACAGACACAAAAAATCCCCCTTTGGGCTACTTAACAACAGTGAGAAATTTCAGAAGAAGCAGCTCCTGAAAAGAGGGAATTTGAAACAAAAGTGTCCTTTGGAGAAGAACTACAAAGTGTGTATCATCATGCTTTGATATTTAGAATGGCAATTGTTCTCCTTATTGTGAAATATATTTCTTTTGTACCAGCAAATTCTTGAAAAAAGCTTAATCTTGCACACATTGTGCATTAGGAAACTTCTCAAATTAAGACCTCTTTGAGACACTGATCAATGCAGTGGTGAGAAAGGCCAAGAGGAAATAAAAGCAGCTCAGAGAGGGAAAATTATTTCCTTCCAGACAGAGAGGGCTATTTATTGTAAGCAAGGAGAGGGGGAGCTTACGCTGCATTATGAGAAATTATGTTTGTGACTTAACTTCTCCTATGTAAGACCAGAGCTGGGGGGTTTGCAGGTAAAGCATCTGTAGAGGTAATTGTGCTTCAAGAGTGTTTAATATTCTCCTCACACATGGGTGCTGTCAAACTCCACGCATCTTTAAGGGGTTAAAAACCTGTTTGTGAACTTTTTTATTTCAAAGCACACAATAAAACGCTGGACTTGCATGAAATCCTTGCCTTTTCCTCATGTCTGCTCTTAGATGCTTCTCCACATGTGACTAAACCATGAATCCACTTCTTTCATCAGAGTGATCCAAAAGACTGCATGTCACCTGGAAATGACTTTGTGTCAGCACAACTCTTACTGGACATCAGGGAATCCCTACCAGCAAATTGGCCCAGCCCTGGGAAAACTTCTACCCTTCCTTGCATGGAAGAGACACAAATCCAGGGTCAAATTAGATATACTTTTTCCACCACTTGGAGAAGTTTGGATATTTTCTCCCAAGTTTGGAGCAGTGGGTGGCAAATCTTGGAGAAGAAATGGAAAGGACACAATGGGAGATCATACATGGCTAGGGAAAGGAATGTAGCAGGAAAGCTGATGAATTGGTGAAAAGAACAAGCAAGCAACCAAAAAGTAAAATAAACTTACAGAAACATGGAGAAGTTCCAGTGAAAGGGGAAAGAGAAACAATCTGGCAATGTCAGGCAGCAATGTGGACAGTATATTTAGTTAAGCCACTGACACTGGTGGGAAAAGTGACAATTGCAGGGTTTAGGTCTTAATCCAACAAGGGAATTTCAGCATGGGTTTATTTTTAGACATGTGAGTAATCCTTATGATTTCAGTTCAGAAAGGTAGATCCCAGCTTGTATCATCCTGTTGTCAGTGTGGACCTCACTGTTAGGGAAAAAAAAAGTTTTAAACCTCTTTTAAGTCACATTTTATTTTTCCCTGTGAAAAAAATACACATGCCCAAATTTATTCAGATTAATAAGGACATGGAGATGGCTGTTTTGAGCTGGGGAAACAGGGTTTGAGGTTTCCTGTGGGCTGAGACAGGTCTGCCCAGGGAGGCTGCTCCTGCTCCGGTGGTGTTTTGCTGACAGCAGGCAGAGCCGGAAAAGCAGAATGATGGAGACACTTCTGGCAGGATGGAGTGAGCAGCAGGACACGGGCACCCAAGACATCACATCCTCAGGAGTGGGGCTTGTCTGGCATGGAGAAAACAGGGCAGGTCACAGCTGTGTCCACCCCAGGCTCTTGCAACCTGTACAGAAGATGGCTTGGGTGGAAAGGGAAACAGAAGAGCACATCTGAGGGTGAGCCTGGCTCGAACATGCAGTGCACAAATTATTATATTTACATTTGAGATGAGAGAATATTATTATAGTAATTTATTGATTGTTTCCAAGTCCACCGTCTCCTCTTAAAAGTCAGACTAGACAGAAGTTTCACATGAAGTATTTTATTCACTGGATTTTAGGGTGTTTTTTTTGGAGGGGGAGGCAGGATTGCTAGTTCTTTCTGCATCCATCCTTTTAAAATGCTCTCCACAATAAAAGTTTTGAAGCTTTCAGACACTGAAAAAACAGTGATGCTAGGAGTCACTCAACTTCAAGTGAGCTGTTTCTATGTGGAGATGGTCCTGCTCTCTCTTAGTGACATTTTATCACTTGCTGCAAGCACTGCAGTGTGCCCTGACACAGCAAAGCCCACCACGGGCTGTTCCTTATGTGCCAGTGATCTGCACTGATACCAGAAAGATTAACCACAACCTCATCATCCCCTTTTTGTGCTGGGCTTTGTACTGGTAAACCTGCTGGCTATTGAAATATCCACAGAAACCTGCGCCTCCTCCTGCAGAGGCTGCACTTAGCCAACTCCACACTGCTCCAGAGCTTCAACGTCTTCAGGGAATTTAAGAAATCAGGATGTCTGAAGGGGTCTCCAGTTGCTGGATGTGGTGTGATGTCACGGAGAGATGGTTCCTCCACTGGACATTGATGTGGC
This sequence comes from Eulacestoma nigropectus, assembly GCA_013397775.1. NCBI lineage: Eukaryota > Metazoa > Chordata > Aves > Passeriformes > Eulacestoma > Eulacestoma nigropectus. Next base: position 1,332,158 of record VZTE01004625.1, read on the forward strand.
ACTTGTGGACCCCATGGAGAGCCCCAAATCTGGGAGAAATTACCACCTTCCTTGAAAGGGAGCACATCTCAAGGCACTGGCTGATCAGAAAGACCTGCCTGTGTCAGTCTGGCATTTTCTGCTTAACAGCTTGATTTTTAGCAAACAGACCCTAATAGGAAGAATTTGTCAGCAGGTTACTCTGCTTCTTTCCATTGGATTGACGTGACCAACTTCAACAATGTCCCATAACTTAACATTTATTTTGGAAGAGGGTTGAAACCAGTGAGATTTGGCTAGTCCATCCTCATCCTTTTATTAGGGACATCGTGAGTCACTGAAATGTAGGAAATTAGGAAAAGATAAGGAGAACTCTATTAACTGGGCTCCCACAAATATACATCAAATTGCATCCAAGTTTGCCAAACCTTCCGAGGAGGAATTAAGGAATGCAAAACAGATGGAGAAATGACTGATATGAAGCAGGTCAGATGCTAAGAAAATACAGCAGTGTTTCAAAAAAAACAAAAAAAAAAGAGGGGGGGAAAATAACTGGAGTCTCATTTTTATCAGTATAAAAATTCATCTCCATGATTATGCAAGCATTTCATATTGTCTTAGATACAAGTTCTGTGGAAGAAGTGCTTTATCATACCACGCTGCTATGGGGCTGAGAGCAGGAGCTCAGAAAAGCAAGGTGCAGGTCCTCTATCATCCCAGACGTGAAATCTGGATTAGACAGCAATGGTTTAAAAAGACCAGGCAGGAGCAGCAGTTTTATTTACGGGAGGGTTATCACCATGGTGTGGAGTGATGGTGACAGCGATGGGAAATTTGGGCTAGAAATGCTCACTAGCATCCCTCAGACTTTTGCCTTTAGTCAGCTTTGAGAGCAGCATCTAACCCTGCAGAGCAGGGATCACTAAGTGGTGGCACTGCACCAGCCTGCGCATCTTGCCCAACTTCAGCTCCTCTTCTTCCTCCTCTGACCTTTTACTATGGGGAGAGGAGGAGTGAGGTGGAGGAGCAAACAACACAGCAGGACTTCAGAAATCCTCCCAGCATCCAAGTCAGGAGGAGGCACAGACCTTGGACACCCATTTACTCCAGTAAGAAGCATTTATCAGTCGCAAGAGCAGGAACCAAAATACACTTAGCAACATTCAGGCGAGGCAAGGCGGCTCGTAGGGAAGCGTGGATCATTTCCCCCTCTTTCTCCCCGAGCCTGACTGCGGCAGACAGCGTTCAACCCCCTTTGCACCTCCTGGCCTCCCTCTCCCGGCTCCATCCCTGCCAAGCCCAGCTGCTCGGCTCGGGGTGCCGCCGCAGCTCCCGCTCCCGCTGGCACGGCTGCTGCGGAGCGGGGCCGGGGAGGGCCCTGGTGACGCACCCGATTGGTATTAGAAGACTTCACTGGCTATTTATAGGCCCCCACCGACCGCAGAAAGCTCTTGGCCTCGCTTTTTCTCCCTCCCTCCCTCCCTCCATCTCACTCACTGGCTTTAGCTCAGCACGGGGGGGGGAGCAAAAGAAATGCTGTCAGTAAACCAGCGAGTCCAACTGCTACATTCCCAAGCACAGCAAAATTTCTGCCCCTCTGCTAGCTGATTCAGTCTGAACAAATTATTTCCAGCATGCCGGCCTTTCACTCTGGTGTTCTTTCCTCCTTTTCAGCCTGCTTTTCTTTCCCGTTGTTTTTCTTTCTTGTTGGTTTGTTGTTGTTGTTGTTGGTTTTTTTTCTTTTCCCTCTCTCTCTGCGCAGTTTCACTTTCCAGTTCCTGGCATTGGCTTGGCTGTTCCTCAGCAGGGCTGGATACAGACCAGAGAGGGGGAGACCTCTCCATTGAGCTTGGCAGATTTCCCCAGTTCCTGCCAGGAGCTTCCCTGCCTGTCTCTCCAATACCCAGGCTGAGCCCTGACCCTTATTTTGGCCCACAACATCTTGATGCTCTCCTGACTTCAGGGCCAGGCTTCAGCTCCCACGGTCACCCTCTGAAGGACAGACACAGGGTCCCCACCCTTGTCACCCACGTCTCTCCAGCCCCTGCCCTGTTCCCGTGCCGGTGGGTGAGTCAATGAGAACTAAGCAGAGCTGTGGATGGAAATTGTACCCACGCATCCACCCTGGGTGCTCCTTCAGCATGGATAACCACAGCAATAAGTTTCAAAGTGCTGTTGTTGCAGAAGCACAGTCTGCTCCAGTTTGGGGCAGAGGCGGCATTTGGAAATGTGAGTAAAAAATTCAGTATACCTGGACACGGGCAGTGAGGTAAAAACAATGCCTAGTGTCCACAGCAAAGGCACTGATGGAGAAGTAAAGCCATTTATAATCACTTCAGTGAAGTGAAAAATAGAGGTCACTGGAGGTGCACATCCATTCTTTTTTTAACAAAACAATGCTGATTTTCACAGTATTTATTGTCAGAAGCATTTCTAACACAAACACTCCCTTCTGCGTGCAGGCCCTCAGGTTTACAACAGAGGTAAGAGAGGATGACTGCGGGAATTAAATCTGGAGCAAGCCATTTTTCTTCTGCTTTCTCACTGAATTAACCATTGCCCCACCTGAGAGACTCCGTTCCTCGCAGCTCCATCAGCACTTCAGGGCTAAAGCAATCAAGGGGTGGGAGTGTCTTGTCAGTCTTATCTTTAAGTAAATCACTTTACCTCTCAGTTTTTGTATGGCACCCTGCTCCACGCTTATCTCTGTGGAATTCCAGGCTCCAGGGGTCTCTCCCACTGCAGGACAGGATGTTCAGCACCAACTCCAGGCACATCCCCTGAGGGCTGGGGCTTGCAGCAACGCTGGCAGATAAATAACAGGGCCAGGATCTTTCTCCTTGGAGAGGAACGGCACACCCAGCTGCAAGCAGCTGGCCCCAAAGCTAATGCATTCTGCTTTTCAAAATTATTTGTAGTATTTATCATGTCCAGTTCTGGGCTCCTCAGTACAAGAGACATGGAGCTCCTGGTCCAGCTCCTGGTCCAGCAGAAACAAAATTAGTCAAGGGACTGGAGCATCTCCCTTATGAAGAAACACTGGGGAAGCCGGGCCTGTTTAGGCTGGAGAAGAGACAGAGAGAGGGAACCTCATCAGTGTCTGTCAGTGTCTGCAGGGAGAGCTCAGAGGATGAACCAGGCTCTGCTCGGCGGTGCCGGGCAATGGGACAAGAGGCAACAGTGAGAAACTGAGGCACAGGAAGTTCCGCCTGACCATGAGGAAGAGGTTCCTTACTGTGCAGTGCCTGCACATGCAACAGATTGCCCAGAGAGGTTGTGGAGTGTCCCTTACTGGAGATATTCCAGAAGAATTTGGACACACTCCTGTGCCATGTGCTCTAGGACACCCCTGCCTGAGCAGGGAGGTTGGATCAGATCACTGTGGCCCCCTCCAATCTGACCCATTCTGTGATTCTGTAGCGCACCAAAACAAAGATACAGTAATTCATTTGAACCTGGGGATGGTGCTTAACATTTGGCCACAGAACCAAGAGCATTTTACTTTTTATTGACAAGCTTGTCCCTTCATAACTTTCTGATCCCATTTCTAACCCTCAGTGTGAATGAGGCTCTTGCTAAAGGTGTCTTACTTGCAGCTGTGTCATGACCAGGTCACATGGGCTGTGTGGGACTGAAAACTGGGTAAGAGAAAGGAAATTCTTATTACCTCTATGCAGCTCCTTTAGAGGGTTCACAGAATTGCATTTGCTGTGTCTGCCAACGTGAGTAGGCTGCCAATGGTCAAAAACGAGTTGATGGGAAGGGGATGGGAAGTGTCATGGCAAAGGGAAAGCACCCCTTGTCATCCAACCATGCTGGAGGGTGCATGGTGTGGCACTGAAGAGCCATGTACCCCCTTGACCTCTCTCCCCACACTACATCTCTGCAGAGCTGAAAGCCTACAGACCCTTTTTAGAGTCAAATCAGTACATACGGATTCCCCTTGCCACAGGTGACAGCCAGGACACTTCAGCGTTGCATCCTTCTCAACTTGGAGATGCTTCAGCCCTGCCTTGAAAACTGAATGGTCACCCTGGAAATGTGGGATAAGCCAGTAAAATTTCAGGATGCTCCTGGAAGGCTGTTTTAAAAGCAGATCAGAAGCAACAGCCTGCACAGGACATTTTGATTTATTCCCCAGTTCCTATTTCTTCAGTTTTGTAGAGGCACATTCATAAACCATAAAAGCAAATTATCCCTCCACCAACAAAGATCCAGCCTTGACCTTTCTGCAGCACAATTAAAATGTAAAAGCACTTTTGCCATATGACTAAAATGGTTCCTTTCATTTACACCCCATGTTCTGCCAGCACCGATGTGTAAGGTGGTCATGACTCACAATAAATGTCTGGTTGTTCTCCTACAATAAAATCCTGATTTTAAGGGACTTGCAACTTGAGCTGGACAAACACCTCATAAGATGTAACTTACTCTTGAATTCAGCATCCTTGTCCACATGCAGCTTTGTTTTCTCCAATTTTTGTGTGTGAAATTTTCTCACTGGGGGTTTCCTGGAAGTAAATCTTGTTCTCATGGACCACACAAAGGCATCCCTGCTACAAGTACCTGACCCTTGGCATTTGACAGAGGAATGTGCTTGGTTCATTGCTATAATTTGTGGTATTTTTGCCAGTGCTACAGTTATGCCACTCCATTCCTAACCACACAGGCTTTGCCTTGGATGGGCTGCAGTCAGATGACAGCTGGTGATGCTGAGGTGCTGCAGGTGGCACACATGGCTGGGGAAGTTTGCACACAAGCACCCATTAGGCATTTCAAGAGGTCTATGTAAAAGTTCTGCTGATTTCTACAATAAATGTAGGGGGGGAGCCCCCCATATTTAAATTGCAGTTCAGACTTTGGACTTAAGAGTGAAGTGCTCACTATTGTATTTTAATTCAGTGAATGTCATGTGGTTTCTGGTAGTGGAATTACACAAGCAACGCAGTGTGCTATGCATTCATGGATTCGGTTGGAAATGTTTATAAACCAGGCAATAAAGCTGTATGAGCAGAAGTATTGACAAGATATTAGTGAAGTAATTTGAGTTTTTAAATTATGGGAGAAGTTGGTGTTTGGCAGTGCTGTATGGGGACACAGACACTGGACAGCTGAAAACATTATAACAGATAGAACCAACACAGTCCAGGGTGAAGAGCAGCTTGCAAATGAGTATAAATGGCATGATTTAGGGATAAAACATCACAGATTTTTTGCCTTTAGGTAAAGGAGGGTCTGTTTTCTTATGACAAGACCTCTGGATCTTCTCTCCAGGTCATTTGTGAAGCAGAGGGATTGGGAATGTGATGCTAAATTGCTGGACAACACACATGAGCATGATTACGTGATGGTAGTAATGACATTAAACTTAGATCTCAATCCTTCAAACTACACAATTACATCGTATGTCCTGTAATAAACCCATTATTTTCCATATAACTATTTCAAAAGATGAATGTCATTTAAAAAAGTAAGCATATTACACTGGTATACCTTTGTTCCCAGTTCTACTTTACAGTTGCCAACAGAGAAAGAACCAGAAATATCCAATATCTCTATGAAATGTATAAAATGGCAATTATCTCTGTTTCAGCACACAGTATTGTTATTTCTTTGCTAAATACAGATGGTCTCCAAGAATCTATAAACTCATTGCAGCTGGACAGTGTTTATAGGCCTATGGCAGAGGATGGTTTTCAAAGGAATTTAAATATTGCAGGGAGTGGTTTTATATTCCAGGGCCCCAAGTTTGCTTTGTGATAGCGGTTTAGTTTCACTGTTGCTCAAGAAAGGCGCCCTCTGTTCAACAGCGAAATGCAGAAGGTGTGAAGTGAACAAATAAAATGTTCAATTTTCCATCCCTAGCAGAGCAGAAGAGTAGGAATCAGCATGGCAGAAAAAGAGACAAGACTGGATAAACAGCAGAGATACAAATCCTGAACAAGTAAGACACATAATACTGGTTTGCATTCCCAGAACATAAATTAACACCTGGTAAGATGACTGTGTTTTCGAGATAAAATTTTGCTTTCCATGAATACCCTCTAAAATGGGCTCAAAAATATTTCCATAAACATTTCTAGCCACTAATCTAATTGATGGGAATGTTTTCAAAAAGCAAGCATAGATGAAGGAAATGCACTGCTTTTATTCACTTAAAAGTGAGTATTTGCAGGTTTTTAAAGGTATTCCCCAAGGTCAATAACTAACTAAACAATCTTATTTTGTAAACAGCTGTGGTGTAGTAAAAAAACCAGGCTCCGAGGTCTTTGTGAGAAACTATCAACAAAATCATCTCAATTGTGCTTAGAACAACAAATATTTCTAGCAATTGCTCCCCTCGACATGATACACACTTTCTGGTGCTCCCTAGATGTAGTTGAAAGTGAAGTTTATGTCACCAGGGCAGCTGCATGGGATCAAAAGTTTCTGACTGTTTGGGATGTGCATGAATGCAGGAAGGGAGGGATCAGGCCCTCTTGCCAGACCCTGAATTGATTCAGGCTTTGAAACTTCAAATCCATGAGCTTCAGGGGAATTACTCCCTGCTTACAAGGCTGGAAGAGCTGCATCAAGCCCCTGGGACCTACCCCAGCTACAGGCACACTGGGCACCTCGAGACCTGGTTGCCCAAGCTCCTTTTACTCTGGATTTTGCGGTTTGGTTCTCTCAGGTAAAGCCAGAGCCAAACCCATGACACACTTCCTGCAGTTTTGCCCCACACACAAATTACAGGGTGAGAGCTGCTGGATCTCTGAGCTGGGACACCAACTATCCCTGCTGAGCTGATCCTTGTCTAAGAGGCTCTGGTTTAACTGTGAGCACTCCTGAAGCAGTTTGGTAGAAACTCTAACTTCTAAGCCCAGTCTAACTGAGGAGTAGCTTGGCTCAGCTCAGCTGAAGCAAAAACAATCCTAAACAACCAAACTTGCAAACCCCAAACCACCTCAGAGAGAAATCACCTTCAGCAGGCAGGCCGTGTTTTCAAACTTCTCTCTTGTAGCTGTGAAATTGAGACTTTAAAAGTAAAAGCCTTCATACAATTGCTTCCCTGCCAGCACTGGCCCTGAAGAAACCCTGCTGTACATTGGGAAAGCTGCAGTGCCGTGATGATATGAAATACTCCCCTGGCTGCTGTCTCTGGAAGTGTGTGGAAAGCCCCCGTGGAAGGGCTGTACAGCGGCACGGGATGATTGCTTATAGACTTCCACCAGCCAGAAACAATCGTGACCAAACTCACGAGCTCAATTTCTGTCTCAATTCTGTCAGATTATTGCTGTTAAAGAAGGCACAGCTACAAAAAGACAATTGTCTCCCCTGAGATTCCCACCCTTTTCAGTTCTTCGAAGAGATCTGTGTGTGTATATATATACTCATCTATCACTGAATGGTGAATACTCTGTTCATTCTCTTTGCCAAATTGCACAGGACCTGATGCAAAGCCCTCTTTAGTGCAGCGTTCAGAAGTCCCTAAGCATGAGTCAGTGTGAGCACTGCTGAAGGCTGCAGAACCTTGCATGTATTTTAACCTCTTGCTAATGGCAGGGGGGAAAAAAAATGACAGATCCTAAATTCTCTGCTTTTGCTGTCAATTCAAAGATGGGAGTCACTTATAAACATCCTTCATTATTCCCAATGATCAGTTGAAAAGAAAACCTTACTCCCACCATCTTTTTTTCTTCCTTTTTTTATTCTGACAGGATGGCCATAATGGTCTTGCTTTCCACCCCTTTCATATTAGAGCAATTTGAGTACTGAACATCCTGGACTTCTTGCAAGACACTATGGCAAGGCTGGCAGAACGGGGCCTTAGATGCTAAGACACAAATCTGAAAGCTTTTTTTTTTTTTTGGTGTATGATTTAATAATTCCTGCTTCAAATGAGGAACTGCGAAATCTCCCCTCTAACTCCCTTGGATTTCAATAAAACCAAGCAGGAAAAAAACTGTAATTAGTCCTACCATTTCTAAAGTGAAAAACATGAACAAATTATTGCAGGTTACCATTTTTCTGCTCTTCAATTACTGTGGATGCCAAAATAAGGAAAAAAATCTGTATTTATAGCAGCCTGTTGATGGAACAAGTTTTTAAAGCAAACAAAATTGTATTTTTTCAGCCCGTGAAAAAGCCAATGTAGTTCCTTACTGTGTTATCTTATTATCTTACAGAAGTCTATCAGCTGTTTTACACTTCTACTGCAAAAAACAGGTCTTTGTATAAGAGTTTGTACGTAGAGATGAAGAGGTGAAACACAATTCGAGTATCTCAGTTCCTTCACGGGCATTAAAATCTTGGTAAGGTTCCCGTATTTGCTGGAACCTCCTACTGGGGCATTACTTCCTCACCGTACCCATAATAAATTCCTCCAATATTAATAATTTGTGATAACAGCGTTGCTTTTTTACACCACTGACGCTGCTCGTACCTGTCAATTCCCCCCCAGCAGCAGGAGAGAGGAATTGCGCTGCCAGTGCTATCGCCCTCATTTTTTCATTCACCTAGTCAAATTTTGATATCCTGCCGGATCCTGGGATGTGCTTTGTTCTCTAAAAATCTGTCACAATTTAAAAACTAACCAAGACCTTGAGCCGTGACACCTGCCAAATACAGGCAATTCCCAACTTCCCACTTCCAGACGCCGGTGTCCCGGGGGAAGCCGAGGCTCTCCCGGCCGAGCCGGCTGCAGCCAGGCCCCTCCTCAGGCTTTTCACCGCCGCCAGCGGGGCCTCCCCGGCTTCCCCCGGACCAGGCCGCGGCTCCGCTCTCCTTCCTCCCGCGGGAAACGACCTTGGCGGCGCCGGGGCCAGCCCCGATCCGCCCCGGCCACCTCCCGCTCCGCAGGCGGCTCCGGGGCGAGCCCGAGCCCTTCCCCTCCCCGGGGTCTCGGAGGCGCCGGCCCCGCCCCGCTCGCCGAGGTTCCGCCGCCCGCGGCCGCCGCCCCCGCTCCCTGCGTGACCATCTCCCCGCCGCGCCCCCGCGCGCTCCCCATTGGCCGCCCGCGCCGCCCATCAACCCAGCCCTCGGTGCTGATTGGCCGCAGGCCAGGCCGGCGCGCGGGTCCCGCCCCCGGGGCTCCCCCCGGCCCTCCCC
>VZTE01004625.1:1341696-1383981 GCA_013397775.1 Eulacestoma nigropectus
CTCTCTGCGCCGAGCCCCCGCTCCCCCGGGCGCCTCCCTCGCCGGTCCTCGCCGCGGAGCCCCCGGAGCGGGTGAGTGCCGGGCACGGCCCTCCCGGGCTCGCCGCGGGGGCTGGGGGTGCGGGGGGCGCGGGCCGGGGCAGCCCCGCGCTGGGCGGGGCCGCCACCGACAACTGTTCCAAAGTTGGGGCATTCCGCTCCCGGCGCAGCCTGGCACTGCCCGCTCGGACTGCAAAAGAAGGGGGGGAAAAAAAAAAATAGATACAACCCCCCGGCGTCGTTGCCAACTTCTAATGCGTGTCGTGTTGCCGGTGATTGTAATTTTGGTTTTATTTTGTTCTTTTCCCCGCCCTGGTTGAGGCTGTGGTGATGGTTGACGTGAGGGTATCCCGAAAGCCGCCCGGCTCGAACAACCCCTCCATGCCAGGCTCCGGCCACTGTCCGTCCTGGAAAAGCGGGGAAAGCCACCTTTTGTATTTCTAGGTGCTCCATCCTCCTCTCCACCCTGTCGTTCCTGGATGTTTCGCTAATACCTGGGCTTCACTTGCTGTGGCAGGAACATGCGTGTTTGGAAGGGGGAAGCCGTGGTCCGCAGCGGGGAGTTTTGGTGTCTTGGCTTGGTACTGGGAGCGCTTGATGTGAAATGGTTATGTCTCTGTTTCACTGCTATTGATTTTTCTTTTTTTTTTTTTTTTCCCTCTCCTTAATGTATTTTTAGAAACGTGAATGTGGTATATGTTCTCGTGTGCTGTACGTACAGAACAGCTCAAATAAAACAGAGGCATGGAAAACCCCAGCAAATACAGCAACTCTTCCATGCACAGGGCGTCCAAAGCCTCAGTACTCTGCTGGGTTTATTTATTAATATTAATTGCTCGATCTTAGTAATTTATATCGTATGGAAACTAATTGCTGAATTGAAGGCTTACCAAGCCTCACAGGCCTCCAAAATCATCTTTCTCAGGCGTCTGAAAGATAAATCTACTCAAGTTTTGTTAAGAGGAAAGGCCAGCATCATTCTGGGAATCCTCCACGTGAAGTTTCTCTTTCTAAAGGCAAGCACTCTTGTAAATAAGTCCTAGTAAAGTATGGCTTTACTCAGTGAGTACTCAAGTCTATGCAGAAGATCAGTGAATTTCTAGAGGAAATTAAGTCTTTACAAAGTCTTGTCTTGCTTTTATCTATAAAGAGAGGGAGGGAAACAAAAATAAATCAGCTGTGAGATTGACATCAAATAGAAAATCAATCGTTTTCCCAAGGAGTAACTTGCCCAATATAACCTGAAAACTTCCTAAATTTTGCCTTTGACGGGGGGGAGGGGGGGAGTCGGTCCTTCAGCTGTGGTCTGTTGAATCAGTATGAAGGGGGCCTGTTTCTCCTCTGGAACTAGTTTAGCACCAGTGTAACTTCGTTAACAGAGCGGATTTGCATTAATGTGAAGAGTAATCAAGAAACTCACGTTTTCGGAAAGGCCCCTGTAGTAATGCCGTGACAAGCCGTGATTCCTTCCCTCGTCAGACCCAATTACACCACCCTTACTCACTCTGAGTGGTACTTTACTGCGCAAGTGCTCCCTGCGATGCTTGTGTGACTACTTGTGTACTACAGTGCCAATCCGGGTGAGGTAGAGTGGCGCTTATTTTTTCGTAACTGCTTTATTCCCTTTCCTTGAAATGAGAATGTGTTGGATAACTGTTTTTCCTTGGGCCATGAAGAAAACTTCTGAGGTTTAAATGTAAATCTGCTTTGTCAAGTGACCGTACCAAATACGCGGTTTAAGACTTCTGCGCTGCCAGGTGAAACGGGCAGGTAAGTTTTCTGTGTGTTCAGCTTTCCTTTGTTGCTCTGGAAAGTAGGAAAAAGATTGTTGAAAAATTAATTATCTTGTCCTGAAATTCCTCTGTTGCCTGTGGGATTCCATACCTATATGCGGTGTTCAAGTTGGAGTTGTTTTTCTAATTCCCCTCTGTCTCTAGAACTGCCCCCACCCACCCAAACATTCGCATTGCATTGTTTAAATGTTTGCTATTGAAATCACTGGCAGAAGGATCAGGCCCTCGGTTGGTTTTCTTTAAAGCAGTTGATAATGACTTGGATGCGATGTTGTAGAAAGATAGAATTATCTGGTGTGTCCACAGCTCAGATCCACTGTCTTACTACAATCTCAGAAAAAAGCTCTGTGCTAAGCAGCCTGTAAAGAAAATATGTCTAACAAAGCAGAATTGTCTTCTGCCTTTCTGTACTTATTTATAAATCTCTTGAAAGTTTGCTTGATACTCTTTCAGAACAAGACAAGATCCCTTCATGTTTATTTCATGTTTTCACTTCCTCATATGACTGTGTTCATTGCTAAGCCTTTGTGTCACTGATTGAGATGTTATTATAATTAACATTAATTATGCAAACTAGATTGTTTTTAGAGGCTCTCCAACTCTGTATTGATACTGTCAACTTGTTTGTTTGTTGAACAAAAATCTGCGCATTTTACCGTTCTCAGGGGAAACAGATTAACAGATTCCAAGTTAATATAGGTGTGGGGAACCATAGCAAAATCAAGTTATATTAGCTCAAATGGCACATTGAATCTTGATGGATGTGGTGAATAGAGTATGGTTGGGTCTGACATATCAAGGCAGGGTAAACAGGGGGAGCAGGAAAGGGGACTCTAGGTACAGTCATTCGGGGAGGGTGTTTACAGTGCTGAGTTCCATTGCATTTTTTCCTGATAGACAGTACTAGATTAATTGGGCCAAATTCTGCTGTCCCTAATTGAACAAAACTCTCACTAAAATATACTGGAGCTGTCTGCTTGAATTTGTTTGAGAAATGGAGAAAAATGACAGAGTTTACTTTATTAATTATTTAGGACGTTTTTGATTTTAGACTTGGAGAAGACATCTTCCTTAAATTTGGTTACAAAGGTGTTCCAGGGTTGCCTTTTTTAAAGAAAAACTTAATAAAAATATCTTTGAAATATACATCCCTGTAGCAATGGTAACATTTTATAATTTTTTTTACAATGTTAATTATAGTGACACTCACAAAAGTCTCCATGTCTGATTCTGGATCACCCTCTTGAATCCCTTCTGAGCTGAGAAGGACTCTAGAATTTCTCCCTAGAAGTTGTAATTGTTGAAATATTTATATGTTGTATTCTTGTGTACTCTTAGGAAGAAAAAAAAATAGAGGTAGGTGGGGAGAGTTTAAATGGGAATTGGTTGTCATGATATCACATCTGAAAATATATGCAGACTGGCAGATTATTCCCTGTCTTAAAAATCAAGTCTCTCTAACTTCCCATTTAAATGACTGAAATTTGGTTTGCAGTTTGCTTTGGGTAATGAAAGAGATTTTTTTTGTTTCTACTTTTGGTGCAGTGGTCCTCTGGAAAGTTACAAACAGTGCCCTGGGGCTCAGCAAAGTGGAGGGTGTATAATTATGTGGGAAGGCTCCATAGCATCAGTGAATTAGCATTAGCAGCTGAGTGAGTTTGTTAAGCTGTGGAGATGGCATTATGGAAATCAATAAAATGCTGATTTCTTTTTCTTATTGCAGATTCCATGTTAAAAGGAAAAGATGCTATTTGTTTGTCTGCCTTTCATGTAGGCTTGCCAAACCATTAGTTGATTTGAAAAGGCAGGGTTTTTTAGTTCAGGCAATCAGTAGTCAGGTTTGTTTTGTTTTGCTCTTTTTAAACTCTTTTAAATCTTTATTTATTAGATTGTCTTCCAGAAATCACACTAACCTCCTGGCCTGCAAGCAGCTTCACGTGTGTCTGTTTGTCAGCAGAGGCAAGAGGGAAGGTCACTTACTTTTATTATGACATGCTGGTGTGGCATTGTTTGTTGTAGCCTAAATGCTCTATGTTTCTGGCATCCCTGTTTCTGCTTTAAATTAAATTCTCCCAAGGGTTAGGAGGGTTCTGATATGATGTACAGAAATCCACGGTCAAAATAAAAGAGAAATAGCGACCTTAACTGTTTTCGGAGGTGCGAGTCAGGAGGAATGATATTAAGCACTGCAAGATCTGTAATATGCATTGGCCTTTATTTCTTTGTCTCAAAGCTTCTCCTGCTTTTATACCAGAGAGACAAGTACCCAGATCATTCATCACGCTGAGCTCTTACAGAGACATGACAGACCGACAGCCTTATGTTGCACGCTGTGGAACGTGTACAATGCATTAGGTTCTGATGATCTATATAAAACATTTTAATTGGGAGAAACTGTAAATGGGAACGGCTGTCTTCTAATCCAAGGGCTTTGCTTTTTCTTCTCTCCTTCCCGATTGAAATTAATCTTAAGTTCACAATCAAATCGTTCTGTTTTTATGTAGCTGTATGCTGTGACTCTTGATGAAATGATTTATTCATGCTAAGATACACTCAGGACTTTGGGGGACCCCTCTCTGCCTTCGTGGTGGCTGCTAATTTGGTGGACTTTCTGGAACTAGGAACCTCCAACCCTGTGGCTTCTTCAAGGATGCTGCAGCAAGCATCTGTTTTGTGACCTGTGAGCAGCTTATGTAACAGAGTTCAGATACCATGAGGCCTGTGGAGCATGCTCTTGTATGAAGAGAAACAGTTCAAAATGCTGGGTGTATGGTGCAGACAACACTAGAAGTCAGCAACTTGGAAAATTAATGGTCCATGTTGACATTTCAAAGGGAATTCTGATGGAGACATGGTCCCAGCAAAGGTAAACTCACCAGTCTGACTGCACAGATAAAATACCAGCCTTACTCTTATCTCTTTGGTAACCCAAACCTGTTTGCTGATAAACTGGCAAAATTATGTATATAGTCTCCCTGTACTTTGTTTCTGCTAATCTCTAATTAAGTAGATCCAAGGAAGGCCAGCATGGTGCTTTTACTGTTCCACTACAGCTTAGAAATGACACTCTGCTTTCTAATGATTACGAGCAGGTGAAGTAACAGGAAGGGCAGAGATGTTGGAGTAATGTGATATGCAATTAAATTCCTGATTCTCTGAAATATTTACCCATAGCTGTAGTGATCCACAGTACTTCGTATCTGGCACTGGCCATGTGTGTCCAGTTAAGGACAGTTAAAAAGCACAGCAATTCAGGGGGAAAAAGAAGAAGAAAGACTGAAGAGATCTTAGCTGAATCAGTACAAAACCTCTTTAGCTCCTACCATTTGAAATAGGGAAGAGTCTCAAAAAATCATGAGGGTAAAGTCTCTCACAACTGCAAAATTACTGTAGTGATTGTGACTCTAAAAAAGCAGGTTCTAGATAGAGAAGGAATTGTAGTTAGTCTGTGGTCTTATCATAAACTTCCTAATGTGGTTAAAGCATTAGTTCTGACAACAAGTGCATTGAGAGCTTGGATTCTTTTTCTTAAAAATGTAGAAGTCTATATTCATATGTTTTCTGTGGGGCAAAATAAAATACTGCTTGTTGGGTTACCCTATTTCAATATTGTTATTAAAAAAAAAACCACACCCTGTTTTCCACCTGTCAGATGAAACCAAATATTCCTGTGGATGCCTGCCTTTTTCTCTTTTATCTTTTTTTTCTGTTTCCTTCATTCCTTCTAAGAACCTTTTCATCATCTGCTTTCCTTCCTTCTGTCCTACCAAATTCCTTTTTTGTTGTTGTTTTGATTCCCTCCGCTTCTTTCCAGATATATTTTTTTCAATTTGTTATTGTTCCTTCTAGTCTTAATCAACTACCAGTGTTGCTGCGTGCCTACAGAACCACAAGGTCCATGTTGAGGTGTGTTATGCCAATAATATTTAGTGTCCTCTGTCCTTGGCAAGGAAAAGGTTTACCACTGTCCGATGGAAAACGTGAAGGGAGAGCCTTTGGGAGGTGTGACTTGAATTGGTGCAGTCATCTAGAAGGAGTCAGGGCCATAGCCAGGAATAATACGCAGGTGTCCACAGCCTCGGACACGTGCCCCGTGCTGTAGCAAAGCAGGTTTTTTGCTTCTTCTATCCTTTGCAAAGCTCACTTTTTTTAAAGTTTTTTTTCCTGCTTCTCTTTATTTGGCTGTCTTTTCTGTTTTAGTCTTTTCTCATCTTTAGTATGTAATAGCTACTAATGACCTCTCAAACTGCATCACAGGGGTGTTAAGGCTAGTGTGTTTTCCCTCATCCTGTCTGGAGTATTTGGCTGTTAGCCAAAGAAATTGAGGTCAGAATCAGGGTCTCTTGAGTATCATGCACCAAACATGTATGTACGTATGTGTTGAAGATACCAAAATACTCTTTACTCATCTTATTTGATTTTTTTTTTAAAGTCAAAAAAGCTAGTATTTGTTTTGAGATGCAATGTGAGAGCTAAAGTATAAAATGAAACAGGTAAAGATGCGAACTTCTTAAGAGAACCTTTAAACTATTAAACTTTTTAAAGGAACACATCAATTCTTTGCTGAGTCTACTCATTTGAAGGAAGGTAAGCAGTCCTCCTTCCCATGAGAGGGAACAAATCTGATAGTAAACTTCCTAAACAGAGCTGAGGTCTTTAGGCCTCGTGGTGGTGATGGTTGTTGCTTGATGTCAAGTGAAGGAAGTAGTCGCAGATATGCAATGGGAAAATGCCCAGGAACAGGCATTCAGCCAATCCAAGGAGGCTGTTTTAACTGTCCTTTGATTTGGAATATTTTTAATTTATTCTATTTTCAGATGTTTCAATGCAAATTCTAGAAAAGGCAGTTTCTGTCTTTTCAGATTGGCAGATTTTTGTAGCATGCCTACCTTGAAAAATCCAAAAGAAGGAGGAGGTAAAAAAGTAAATCTCAGGTATAGTTTTCTGCTGTCCCTCCTGCCATGTTCAAAATGATATCTCATCTTGTTCTTATCCTTGTTCAGAATAAAAGCTGTGATAATCCATTTCCTTTGCTGTGATAATCCCTTCCCCAAATGTCCTGGTAGCATAATTTGATTGTGGTGCTTGGACAGCTATCATATCACTCCTACAAAGCAACAGTAATAGTTGTTACAAACAACAATATAATCCAAGAAATCCAGAGTTAAAATGCTTACAGCAGTGACTAATTGCATGCTAGAGAGTATTACTGTATCTTCTGATTGATGTCCCTCATTGGCCAAGACAGACTTGCAGATGAGTTCTTAACATATTATTTAACAAGATAGTAGTGCTCTGTGTTTCAATTGCTTGTTGTTGTGGGGTTTTTTTATTGCCCCTCCCCAGTGTGGGGTTCAGAACCTCCTTATTAGCTTTATGGGAAAGCCACAGATCCAGATTCCTTCTGGAACTATTACAGCATGAGGGAACAAACTGTGTAGGGATTTTTTCAAGAGCTACTAAAGTAGCCTATGCTCCTTACCCAAGAAAAGTTAAGAATGCTTATAATTGCTGAGGCTTTTGTGTGGTTTTGGTTTTATTTTTTATTTTTCCTTTGCCTTTCTTTCCCACTTGAACCCTGATTCTGAAGGAGCTGGAGCAATTACCCAGCCTATCTTACATCTTCCCATTCAGAAGAGGGTGGAGTGGGAAAGAAGGTCTGCATTAGGCTTCAGATATTCTCTCTAGCCCCTTTGCCACTCCTAAGTCACCCTACTTCAACCTGAAAAACAGCAGAGGGAAAATTCTTGCTTGAACACTTTTTCCTGGCTTTAATGAGAGATTTTTACAAAGAGAGGAAATAGTGTAGGTGAATGCATCTAGCACCCTTTAGGAAAGGGTCACCACCATGGGGATGCTGCTGAAAAAGGATGCCAAATCCTCCCAGACTCTGTACCAGGCTCTTTGAAAGGCTCCTATGAAATAAAGAAGCTATACAGCCAGTGTGCATGTATATTTCTGATGGTTATGCTGGATTTCTGCCATGCCACAAACCTGATTAGAATAATTTATAATAAAAAATGAGGCATGGATTCCAGAAATGGATAATGTGATGGGGGAAAGAGCGAGGTAAGTAGCAGAGAAAGCAAATCTGAAGGTTTTCCTGGTCCATGGATGTACCCCAAAGTGTGGATTTACTGCCACTGTCTGTAGGAAGAAGCTACAGTCCTAATTTTTGATGTCAGAGATGACTGTTAGATGGTTGGCTTAATATACATATTGTGCACTGCTGTTTGTTTATTTATTTGCAGTAGGACTCGGGATATTTCAGGTACTTTCCAGGTACTTACAGGTAATTTCTGCTCCAAGGACTTCACAAATCAGAGAGGCCAGAGGAAAGTAAATGTGTGGGGATTTAGTACTGAGAAGCAGAACGAGATTCACGGGATGCAGGGCCCTTGAGAGGAGTGCAAGCGTGTGGCAGAGGTGCCGTGCAGGTAAGGTGGGGAGGAGGATACCTGCAGTGGTCTCCAGGAAAGGAACAGGCACTTAGTGTGTCTGGAAAGAAAAGACATGCTTTTGCTTTACTTCTGCATTGCAAGTCAGTTTGTGGTCAGTTTTGAGCTCCCAGCTCCTGATCCGTCTCTTGGATCCTTTTCCCTGTATTTGTCATTGTGTGATGTGGTACCTTTGTAAGCGGAGTTACTCTGCCATGCTCTGTGCAGAGAAATGCTGTGAAAATGGGAAAGCAGGGCAATGAAGCACATGAGGTGTGTGCATGCAATATGAGGCTTGACATGGCCAGGGAGAAGTAGCATTGGGGTTTTGCACAAGCATTCTTTGGGGCACGAAGTGTCATCATCTTCAGTTCAATTTTTTGCTGTGATTAAGGCCCTGAGCATGCCTGTAATGCAAAACAGAAAACATGAAGAAAATGTTTTCTCTTCAGCCATCATTCTAGCATGCTTATGTGTGTATGAATCATTCCTCCTCCATCTGGAAGGATGAGATGCAGAGCTCTTATCTAAGGAGGTATCTAAAGTACATCCTCATAGCAGCCAGCAATTGGCATGACAAAAGGGTTATAGCAAGTGGCTGGCACTTTTCCCATCCATCTTGCCACTGGAAACATAATGCTTTTGCAATGTGCTTGTTCTTCAGGCACCAGTGTACACAGAGCCAGTCCTTGGGACATGCAAGTGGAGCAGTTGCATGTTGTTCGCTTTTGTTTGTGGCACCTCCTCACCAGCCCAAAAACTGGGAAGAGGGAATAACACCGATAAACTGTTTTCCTTTATTTAAGCATGACGTGGAGTGGATGGGAACAGTGGGGTACTCGTGGAACATCCCCAGGTGTGGGAAGATGGGCAGCAAGGCATCTGGCACTTTCAGTGTAACATCAAGTGTGGGGGAAGACTTCGCTTCTTGTATGCTTTGCACAGAACAAGGAAAAATTCAGTAGTATTGACTGCACAAGGAAAGAGGTCTGATTTTTAAAAATGCCTTCTGTTGTTCATGTAAACTATCTTGTACGTATTCTGTCTTTCACTTGATTTGCAAGAAGGCCAAGGCCCTGAACTAATAAACTTAGTCTTAAGTGTTCCTGTGAGGTCAAGAAAGGTTTTTTTATTGTGCTTTTTTTTTTTTTTTTGTAGAGGAGTGTTTAATGGGGTGTCAGAACAGGCAGTAGAAAGAAGGGCCCCTTAATCTCAGTGGTCTGTATTAACATCTCTCTTGTTACCTTTCTCTTTTTCTGACCATGACTGGGAGCGTCCTTGTCTTACAGCAGTGGACAGCTTTGTATGTAGTTCAAACCTAAATGTAGAAACTGGATGTTCTTCTGCTGAAGCTCTTGAAACTCACCAAATGCATGCCCATGGGATTGGACATGTCTTTGCTGCTTCCTTCTTTGGAAGGGTGGTTGGAGATGAGGTAGAGGAGAGTCTAGGATTCATTGCTTGCCCTCAGGGTCTTTGGTGCAGTACGGAGCTTGTGTTTTGGACCAGTTGTTCTCAGAGCTGGGACCAGTGGCTTTTCCTCCCTGGGGAGTGCCTCTGCAAACAGGAAGAGCCTCTCTTCTCCCTATTCCTGCTCTGCTTTTTAACCAGTGTCTGTTCAGGAAGGCAGGCTCATTTCTGCTGCAGGAGCTGAGAGTCATCTCTCCATCTCACACAGGATAGTCTGGAGGTTTAGGGCACTGCTCCTGCAAGGCCTCAGCTGACTTGGATCGCAGTGGGAATGGCAGGGAGGAAATCATCAGTCTGCCTTACTGGAGAGTGCTAAGTCCTGCCCTGCTGCATGGAGAATGCAGGCTGCTTAGTGCCTTGTATATGAAGCACTTCAGCTTTTTGAAGGACAGATTCTTGTCTTAGTGCATGGATGGAGAAGCCTCCTTTCTGCTTCTTTGCAAAGGGTGGGTTTAAGATGCAGCCCTATTCTTGGCATCTCTTATGAGCTGACTCTACACAGTGACATGCTGACCCCAGGAGTTCACAGTACTGTCCTGTTCCCTGGTGTACTTTGGGTTTGGGGTAGAGGGAGGTACCTGGTAGGTCTGTAGGCTTTCTGCAGCAGGGCTCCTGTTCTGAGGTGAGAACAGCTGCACCCCTTTCCTTTGGAGCTGTTGTGACTGCAAGCAGGGACTGTGAAACCCTCCTGTGCCACTGAAGCTGAACACTGTGTATCTGCCTGCTGCCTCCCAAAGTGCTTTTGGGGGGCTGCTCTGGATCTGGGATGTGAAACGTTGTCCTGGAAAGCCACTCTGCCCTGGAGAGTGAAATACTCTTGCATATTATGGCACAATGTTGGAGTTTGTATCTGAGGAGAGCTTTTCTTTTACTATGTCTCAAGCTTCTGTGTTTATCTTTCTTCTGATACGTGATAGCCGGGAGAAGACCCTTCAGGCAGGGATGCTTTGTTACTTTCTTTAGCTTCGTAATTGCTGTTTGTACTATAGCGCAATAATAAACACAATTAGCATTTTTGGCTTATTTCAGGGTGTGTGCTTGCATGTGAAAAAGATTGGATGTGTTAACTCTGCCATCTTTCTTACCTGTGCCTGAGATATTATCTGATTATGGTCCTTCCTGATACATAACAGCTATGGAAAGGAAATAACACTCCCTATACTTTTGGAAATGTTTCAGTAGCTTGACTTCAGTACGCAGTACAGTGGTAACAGGGATGAGGGGCGTTACATTCAGTCTCTTGCTTTGAAAACTGGCTTCTGGATCCTGCAGAGCGTGGTCAGAAGGTGGGGGATGTCCACATTGCACACTTCACCAGTAGTGAGTGTCCAGTTGGAACATGCTCCATAAGTATTAATTCAGCTCTGCTTTTCTCTGTCGTGGATCAGAATTTACAGCCTGGGGACCCCTGAGGCAGAAGAATTGCTCTGCCCTGTGTGTATGAGTACGCTCAGCAGGTGTATTTTGTCCTGTAGAGTGTTCGGTATTTTCTAGCCCGAGTCAGCTGTGGGTATTTCCACTTGTTGAGAGGCTGAAGACCAGCTTCTCATGACCTAAATTGTGCCTAAGGCTCTGTGCTTGAAGGCCGGGAGTCAGATAGAAGGAAATAAAAGATACCAGTGACTTAGGTGCAATTTAGGACATGTGAATCTGGCTCCTCCTCTCCTGAAACACCAGTGTGCCAAAAGAATCTGATGTAGGAAGCTGCTAGGAACAGGCCAGGCCCGTGACTGTATTTCACTTTCCAAAGTATTTCTGAACATCCCAGATTAGACTTCCCACCTTTAACCAATTTGAATTCTCAAGCCAATCCCTTCAATGTTAGGCAGAGCAAAGAACCTGATCCAAGCAGCACTGCTTATTCCTGGAAAGGTCCTGGCATCTCACTTTACCCTCTGGAGGGTAACTGGAGGGGTGGGGGAGAGGCCTGGAGCTGTGCTGGTACATGTGTTGTTTTCTGCCTCTGGGGATTTTTGTTGTTGTGCGTTCTTTTGTTTTTCCATCTTATACAAAATCTGAAAGCTTGTGTCGCAGCTGTGGCCTAGAAGGAGTAGTCAATGCTCTGTTACCCAGCAGCACCAGATAGACCTGGTGATGAATGAGCGAGGATTTTGGGCTCTCGGACAGGGATGCTGAGGTTGTTTTGCAGCCTTCCGAGCGTGCTGGGCTGTGAGTGACTGAGCCCTCTCCGGCTTGCTTGCGGCCAGGAAGAGTGTGATCTCTCACTGTGTTGGCCCTGGTAATCTCTGACTATCAATCATCCTCTTCTCGTTTGGAAGAACTTTGACTTAATGAGAGATACATCAGCTTGAGTAATTTCTATTTGAAGATATTAAGCTTTGTGAATACTGAAGAATATCGTATCCTAAGCTTTTGAGCACTTCTGAGTGTAATGCAGTGCTGTTCTTGGGATGATTTGTTTCAACTATAGGGCCAGTTTAAATAGAACTCTTTAAGTATGTGTTGCTGTTCATCATACATCAAAAAGTGAAGTTCAGTGAATAATGAGTTACCACAGGGCACCACAATGAGATAAGAACTCGTCATAGCTTTGCAATAAATGGCAATGTCATTAAAAGAAAAAAAGACTTTTTGTCTATAAGCTTAATTGGAAAAGCCAGAAATCTTGAGTGGAGATTTTTAGCATGCTGACCAACTGAAATATATTGTAATAAGAGCAAATTTATGTGTGCAGAGGGTGTCCAAGATTTGGATTGCTGCACGAGACACGTGGCTTTGGGATATTTTCCTAGGTATGCCTTTTGTGTAGATAAGTGACAGTACCTGATTTCTGGTCCTGGAGGGAAAATATACTACCTTATTACTGAGCAGCTTTCCAGGATGCAGCAGTTGTCATTAAAACTCAGCAGTAGACCACGGAGCTGTATTTGGCAGGTGGGGACTTTTTTTCCCCTAAACTTTTAATGGCAATGACTTGCAGTTACATCATACTGTAGTTTTAAAGCGTGCAAGGCAGTTTGACTCATTTATGTTCTCATTCAGGTTCCTAATGTGCACACAGAAGCAGCTGCTTTCTGGGATTGCTGATAATACGGAATATGGTGAGGATGGCCAGCCCTTGGTGTGTACAGGGATATCGGGCACTCACTCTTTCACTGAATTTTGTAGTAAAGCCACTAGGCTCTAATTTCCCTGTCTGCAGAATGTGGCTCCACCCTGCAGTTTATAAAAAATTTTAAATAAAAAAATTTAAGAGGAATGATGTGCAAGATCCATGTCACTTTTCTTCCCTTTGTGGTGCTTAGTTTAAGTTATTGCTTTTAGCAAGTAAAATCATTGTCCTGCTGTGGTCTCAGGGATAGTTAGCAGGACACCACAATCTGCCCATCTGCAGCAGCTCTGCTGGAAAGGTCTCATCTGCAGGAGCCCTTGTTTGCTCTTAAGGATGAAATGCAATTGAGCATCTGCTTGTGAAGTCTGCTTATGGTAGAAATTAACTATAAATATATACCTGGGGATTTTTTAATCATTAGTCTTAAACTGATTATTTCCTACCAGTTGTAGGACTCCAAAGAACTGTTTTTTCTTCCATAAGAAAAATATCAGTTCCGTGGGCAAATGCAATGCTACAGGTAAGATGTGGTGACAATAATGCATGAAGAGCAGTGTGAGGAAAAAGACAACTTCCTGCTCTGTGGTGTTCCTGATTTTTTTTTTTTCCCCCTAATTACATGGAGTTGGAAGAGTGAGCTGGTAGGATATGAATGTTGCCATCCAATTATAAGAGTTATGGTCATGGGTGCCATGCAAGCATGAAGCTTCGAGAGACTATGGTGTGTTTTGGGGGACAGACCAGAAATAATTCAGGCCTGCATATGGCTTTCTCTGGTGGAAAGGTAAGTTAAGGGAATGCCTGCAAAGCTAGTGCCCAAAGCTGGAATCGTGCTCCCTATTCCAGTTAAACCAATATGTAAACAAACCAGTTCACTTTATGTTCCCAGTAATTTGGACTGCTTACCTTTCCAGTTTTTCTAGCTTGTGATTTGAGCAGAATGAGCCAGTAGGAAAAATGACAGCCTGAAACTGGCTTGGCTTGTCTCTGGCTCTCCCCAGAAAGCCAGTTCCTTTTCTACAACCAAAATAGGGCCTGGCTCCATAGCTATTGTTCAAGACACCTGAGACAGCAAGATCATCTGCCACTGCCTAGAAAAGGACAGCAAAGAAAAACTTTCAATCCTTTGCCAGCTCCTTCTGCATCTCTCTACCTGCTAAGGCCTTTCTCCACTGTACAAATGGTGTAGCAGCTGTGCCTTGAAAATCCCTGGGGCTTCCCACTCACCCGGGAGTATTTAAATATGTCCAGCCCTGGCACCTCTACAGGCACAGGCAGCAGAAGCTGTGCGTGGGGCCAGTGTCACGTCTGTGCCGAGCAGCCTGCTCTGACAGCCCTGCTCTGCCTGTGCCTCCTTCCAGCATGGCCACACTGCACAAGGTGGGCTGGCCTCAGGGAAGACAAGTTGTGCCATTTTTCTGACTTGAGGCCTTCAGGCATGTGATGACCTTGAGCCTCTTGTCCCTGAAGAAGGGAATACCACGAAGAAGCCTTTCCTTTTTACAGGGGAACCGAAACTTGGGTTACTGAGGGATCTGTGGGACCAGTTGAAGTAGGTTTTCCCACTGTGTTTGTGTGTGAAGGGGAATGGCAAGGAGAAGGAGACTGGATACTCAGTACAGCATTTAATTTGACAGTGTAACTCCACTGCAGCATGCTCATGACGTGTGTTTCTGACTTCACCAAGAACCACTGAAGGTGCAAAGCCCCTCTGTGTCCTCCCTGTTCCAGGAAGTCCAGACAAGCTTCTTGCTAAGTAGTCAACAAGTCCACAGAGTCCCTTTGGTGTTTTGATGCCTGTGGAAAGAATAGTTGGCAGTAGAAGTAATTTTCTGGCTTTTGTTGCTGACTGTGACAAAAAAAAAAAGTCAGCTTTCTTGACGTGCGATGATGCCAAGGCTGTGTGCAGGCTGGAGAATGCAGCCAGTGGTCTTTCCTGTGCCTTGGGTCTTTGGAAAGAGATTTTATTGGTATTAAAGTAGACATTTACCTTCCATGGGATCTGGTTGGATTCAGAGGTCTGTAGCTCAGACCTGAGGGCTGCCTTCTACCCAGGCTCACTTCACCATCAATTTTTATATGGCTCTGCATGGGGCAGTAGTAGTGATTTTGATGTTCTGTATTCTCACACATCACTTCATGCTTTGGTATGCTGCCTGTGTATCAGTGGATACAGCTGGACTGCTTGCCTAGCAAAAGTGTTTCCTTTCTTCCCTTGATATTGCTAGAAACCATTCTCAAGTGCATTTTGCCAGACAAAATAAAATGCAACCTGTGAATCCCAAACCCCAAGATTTACTGTAGGCTTCAATGGGAAAAAGGAAGCAGATTGCAAACTCCCAGAAAGTTGTTTGAATGCTATGTAAGGAATACCACCTGGAAAAGGGGTATTCTTGCTTCTTTAGAGAGAACAAGAGATCAGCTGACACCATTTCTCTAGCCTTACATAGCAGTGTAAAAATCATTCATGGGAATTTTATTTTTGACTAGTTAGCAAGTTGAGGAGTAGCAATGGAAGTGATTAGAGCCGTGATTAACTGTGTTGCTTTTGATCTTGTGGCTGAATCAAAAATATGGATTGGTTTGACCTGAAACATGAAAAGTTTCTTCTGCTAACATGAAAAATTAAGATTTTGGGTAATCCTAAACCCAAGTATTTTGGATTGTCTGAAGTCCTTTAGGTTAAAGAGTGATTGAAGACGGTTTTCTAGTTTCAGGGAAACAAGAATCTTGATGGCTGTTCATTGAATTCAAATTGATTTCAGTCCTCTTGAATCTGCGTTTTACTGAATATAACATGGGAGAGGGAAAGGGAGCTGCAGTCTCCCAGAGTCTCTCCTGTATCATGAGAGTGGAATCACAACTGTTCAGCTCTCTTTTTCAAAGAAGTGCTGCACACATCTCTGAAATAGTTCTCCACACCAAAAAACGTCCCAGCATTGATAACAGACAAAACTGAAAGTCAGTCACAGTGAGAAACAGAGCTTTTTTTTTTTTTTTTTTTTCCCAAACAGCAGTGTGCATGTAGAAGGCAAGTGAAAATTATTCCCTAATGAAAAAGCAGTAAAACTGCTGAGGAGCACAGCTAAACAAAGGTCAAACTGCAGTCTGAATGGAGGCAGAGGCTAAACCTATTTGCAGTACGTACAGAGTGCAGTCTAAAATGTAGGTGACCGGCCCAAGGAATATTACCATGCATAGATAGTACCTATATGTGTAGATAATATGTCATGCATATATGTAGATAATGCGATCACACATTTTGAAAGCCTGTCATCATAACAATTGCAAAGCACAGAATGCACACAGGAGTTCAGAAAGATGTAGCTGCAGAACATAATATCAAGATCACCACAGAAACAGAGCACTTTTTCAAGAATACAAGAGGTGTGGCAAGTAATAGTGGATTAAGGAAGCTGTGTGAGATACTGATACAGGTCCCGGCATCCCAACAGTGTGTATGATCCATGCTGTATCTCCCTTTTCTCTGAGATATGAAGGAAAAGGTGAAAGTGTTAAAAGTAAGGGTTGACAATTCAATGTAGTTATCAACCAAGTTATTAGCATATGGTTCTGGCGTACAGAAACAAATGCTATTTTGAACTGTTCTCTGTATATAGGAGGTCTAGATGAGGCCACCTTGAGAGTGTGGTTACATGGGGAAGGTACAGAGATGAGGAGGCTTCCAAAAGAGGAAATCGTGTCTAGACTTCAAAATGCCAGTTCTCAGTTTTGTTTTAGGTGGTGATATCCTGTCTGGTATCTTTGAGGAGAAATAATTGAGAGGAAACAGTCAGTAACATGTAAGGAGGTGCTATGTATCATTTCAGAGTAAAAGTTCCCAAACTTTTATATTGAAAACTGTCACAAATGCTCAAAATTTGTCACACTAGAAAGGCAGCATGTATTTTATTGTCTGATAGAGTATCAATTTAATACCATTGGCCAGCAGTGATGGAAAGGGTTCTTGTGAAGGCTGTCTGCAAGATCTTGACTAACTTGTGTGCTGTAGTCAGTGTGCCTTCTTCATGCATTTTTATGTTAAAGGTTAAGTATTTTGGTTTCTTTCATGTTTTAGCTGTCTTTGGAGTTGGAACGGATATGCTGATTCTCAGCTTGGTTTTTTTATATGTAACTTGATAAATATAGGTAAAATATAGAACATTGTACCTATAGGGTAAAGTTCACTGTTTCTGGTAGCTCAAATTAAGTTTCCCCCGTTTTGCATATTTTCTGTGTGTACTGTGCCTCTGATGTTGAGAGGGGGGATCTCGAACTTAGTACTTCACTAAACGAAGAGCAAAACAATTATTTATGTTGTTTGTGGTTAACCTACAGAGCAGTATTAATGGTCTGTAAAACCTCTTCACATAACTGACTCAATAGAAACTTTTGAAAAATTATTTAAACTTGAAAGAAAAGTTCCATGGGGAAGACAGGACAAGATGGAGTTAAAATCATCAGGAGGGTGAGTTTGTGTGTAGATGAAGATCCTCTTGTAATACAGTCATTGGAAATAAGAAGGCAGAGGAGTGTGTATTTAGGTGCTAAGGGGAAGAAGCCATTAAGTGGAACCAAAAATCTTCAGTACAGTTAATTCTTTCACTCAGATGACAGTGACAGTCCACGCTTGGTTGCAAATACTGGAAACTTCACCTGAGGTGCCAAAAATTGCTTTTTGTATTCCTCAAATTCAAATGAGCTGGAGTGTTTTCCCAGGCAAAAAATGACAGTGTAATACTTAAAATGGAACCTTACAGGCATTGAGGTAATTATATTTGTAGCATATAAAAGTTGTGCTTGAAAACAGGATTTGATGCCATTGTGTAATGTGTCCCTTTACAGAGAAAAATGTAAATGAACAAAAGTTACGAAAAAGTCACATATGCTTGGATTTCTTCTTTTTTTCCCTCTCTGGACTATTAATGATTTAGAATATTTTGACACAGAAAATTCAGTTAAGTAATTGTACTTATACCTGATCCAGGACTTTCATAGTCTTAGAAGAGGAAGGCAATGGAGTTACTCTGAAAACTTATATAGTCCTTGTAAAACTTAGCTATTTCTTCTATTCTGTCAAGTATTCAAATTTTCACCTCAATCCTTTTATGGATGGACAGGCATTAGGGGTTTTTTTAAATTATTTGACTGTGTAAACTTCTTTGCAGGGATTTTAGGGGTATCCTAAGTTTTTCATAATGTTTTCATCCATACCGTGATAGTTCTTACAAGAAAACTGGCAGTGCTTCCCTCTCTCTCCTTTTCTCTTTCTCAGAGAAGATGAAGTGCTGTATTTTTTTTTTCTGTTGTTGTTTTTATTTCTGGTATCTCAGTGGAAAATAAAAGCCAGTTGCTTTTCCCCACACACACATTTGTGTGTGCCCACAAACAGACACGCGTGCACACTCTTTGCATGCACGCAAGCACACACAAGGAATTCTTGCTTGTGCACAGCCAAAAGAGGCTGGACACGGCTGTCTTCAGCTCAGTGGGAATTGGCACCGTCCCATCTCCAGTAAACAACAGCCTGACGTCAGCTCACGCAGCGGTGATAGCAGCAGAACTTGAGAGATTTTTCAACTGGCCGAGCTGTTGAAAGGCTATCGCTGGGTTTGATAATCTCTGGCTGCACTTGAGAGGAACTGGTGCAGAGCTGGGGGGAGGAATGGTTGGTTAATGACAGAAATAATAGAGCAATTCCTGATAACTTCATACAGAGTGGAGAGGTGATTTTTAAGTCTTACTCCAAAGGGTATTTTGATTCCCAGCTCATCAGCTGCAGTCTTTCTCTCCAAGTTCTGAAATCCTGGCTGCTCTGTTGAATTCACGTTCGTGCCCTGTTGGAAGTTGGAGAACAATTAAAGTGCTGTAGAACAGTCAATCAAGCAGATGATGAAATTTGACTTTTCTAATGTGTTGAATTAAGCACTTTCATTATGATTTCAATTCCTGGTGTTTGCTTTATTCAGTTGTAGATGTAGTTCAAAGAATCCGAGCCTGGCAATGCTAAGATTTTTACTGGTTTCTGTACATTCCATTTCTATTAGTAGGATATAAGTCATTGAGGCCCCACATTGCAGCCACAACACCCAGAAAAGGTTTATTGAAAGATACTTGGTTATTTGTCATTATCAAATTAAGCTGGAATAAAGGGACCATTTTGTTGTACTGGTTTCAGATAAGGCTTTCAGAAAAGTAGCTATTTTCCTGAAATGCTACAAACTCCTTGACTGCAAAGTTAGTGAAGACTGTAGCATTTCTGAAACAGAGCCACTACAACTTAAATTTAATTACAGCTGGTTCTCCTCATAACCCGACAGTTGAAAGAGACTTTTCTATTGTTCAGTACTACCGCTAAAAACACATTTCCATTATGAATTTAGAGTCCTCCTATGCCAAAATCAACAGTTAAAAATGAATGGTTTGCTCTGGTAACAGGAAAAACAAACATGAAAATCATTGTGTTGTGTGACAGAAAATCAGAATGCTAAAGTAAAAGAAGTTGATAAACCTACCAGAATAATTGTTTGATGGGCTATTCTTGCATCAAAGACACTTCCAAGCAAGTATTTCAAGGATATAAATAATAGCACATCAACTTCTGCTTTGTTTCTTGTATGGCTGCAAAGATAGCAAAAAGTTCATATTCCATTTAGGTCCTGTCACCAGGGATTTAAGAGTTTTGTGAAATCCTGGAAAGGAATGTGAATATCTGCCAATATTAACATTTTCTAATGTACACATTTTTACATCTGCTTTTAGGGTACATTCAGACTAGGTTAATCATAAAATCTGTCTTAGTAGGGAGGGATAAGAATGCAAGAGGGAAAGAAAAGTTCTACTCCTTCTAGAACTGTGTCTGTCCTATTAGTAGTTTTTGAGCCTTTTGACTAAACCTGATGGGGATGCACAGGTCTCAAAAGTTCACAACTTCTGTGAAAGTGGGCAAGAAAATGAGGACTTGTCTGAGCCCATACTTCTTGATGAATTCATGGACATCAAAAGCAGGTATGGGATAGATCTATACATCTCATAACGAAACAACCGGGATTGCTGATCTTGCAGAGGGGAAGGAAAGGGTAAGCGGCAGGTCTTTAAAAACCAGGGAAGTCCTGGCTTTCTGTGAGTCTGGCTGTCCTTGGAGGCTCGTGTGGCTGCTTGACATCCTGCTCCCCAGAGGGGCTGGCATGTGGCAGGGCCTGACTGCACTTGATTTACGAGAAAAGCCCAGGACAATTTTAGAAGAGACCAAAAGCCAAGCTGTCAGAAAGCTTGTGCTTGAGAGCTTGCAGTAGCAGAAGAGTTGACAGCTCAGGTAAGGAATTTGTACAAGACAAGTTGGCTGGAGCAAAACTCTGAGACTTTTTAAACTTCAGGGCCCACATGCAACTTCAGTATCACAGCTTTGGCCCCATGCAAATGTGAACTTGCAAGCATGTAGGAGAAGGGCAGACCTCTGCAGCTGTCCTTCCCAGGCAGGTGTGACACAGGCTGGGCAGCATGACCTGTGTTTGGAACAGGTTGCCTTAGGTCTGTTCATGACCTCTTTCCTTCTCTCTGTCTGGTGGTAGGCTCTGAGACAATGCTTTCCCTGCAGCCTGCCTCCTTTTCTGGGCTTGTGCCTGCAGAGGGGAAACTGGGGCTTGTAGCCCTGTGAAATTCTTACTGTGGCTGTAGCTGAGCAGGGCTCTCATCCTAGGTCACCTCAGCTGTACTGAGTACTTGTCACAACCCCCAGCAGAACTTCCCCTTCCAAAAACCGCACCAGCAGCTCACAAGGGTAGTTAATTGCTTGGCTGCAGCCTCCCTGAGGATCTGTTAGGCCATGACTAGGAGGAGACATGCAGTAGGAAAGGTCCTTTATGTTGATGTTTTGGTTTTTTTTCCCTTGCCTTCCTTTACTGTCTCTCATCTTGTTTAACCAGCCTGCTACTGCTCTAAATAGGGAGATGAGGCGGTGGGAAAGGTCTGTACGCTTCTCTCTGCCTCCAAGTGGGTAACATTTGCATTTGCTGCCAGTGTAAGAGTTAGCCAGAACTGCTCACACTAGCCTTGACCTAACCCACAAGTCAGAGACATGTTGTAGCATGTTTCCTCTTGCTGGAAACCTGCAGAATGGCCTTTGGGATACTCAGCTCTGCTTGTCTCTGCACGTAACAAAGGCTACGGGATGGCTGTTGAGGTTATGGTTCACTTCGTATTGAGAGAAGTTACCTTTGGCTTTAGTGTGGCCAGGTACCTAATAATACGGAATTTTAATCAGTTGAAAAAGATCTTGAATTTGCTTTTGGTTTTATGGAGAAAACTGTAAAAAGGCTTCCAAATAGACTGGTTTGCTCTCTAGGTGTAATTTTGGAACAGCTTTGTCATGCATCTTGAAAGGAATTATCCTTCCCCAAAGATTCAGAAATGTCTCGTGGTCAGCCCCTTCCAAGTAACATTGCAGGGCTTCTAAAGAAATTATGCTGAGGGCATCCTTTTGCACTTAGATGATTTTGGATCCTTGCAGGTTGAAATTTTCAAGATTTTTGTGTAACATAAACGGCTAAAAAACCAAAAGAAAAGTAGTAAAGCTGAAGTTCTTATTTAATTACTTCTCAGTACTTGGAAATGTTGCAGGCTCCTGCCCTTGCCCCTTCTACGCTCCTGGAATGTTACAAACTTTTCTGAATAGTAAGGAATCATCATGGGGATGACCTCTCCCCATGCTTGATCACAGTGTGAGATGCAATGCACGAATAGCTCTGGGCAAGACTGAGGGAGGGAGGTTCTTACCAGCCTCTGCCCCTGGAGCCTTGCAAGAGCTGCTCCCAGACCTGTTCTGTGTCTGCTGTGAATTTAATGAGGCAGAGGGCAGTCACCAGTAGATTTTGGGGGTTTGGGGTTTTCTTGTTTGAGAGACTCCTACAAAGTGAAGGATGCAACTCACATTGACTTAATCTACACTCAAAAAACCTAAGAACATTTTCCAGGCGTGGTTTCCTACCTTGCCCAGGTCCTCACATCTTGCTGGTATAAAGTGTAGGTTTCCAGCTGAAGAGACCAACAAGAGCAAAAAGGAGGGATGCACAGTGATCCTGTTGGATAGCTTAGAGATAGCCGCCTTGGCTTGCTCCTTCCTTTTTTTTTTTTCTCTTGAATTGTTTCTCCCTAGTGTGCAGGGAGTCCTATGGAGCATGTGATGTCTTCTCATCCTCCCTTGCTCATGTCTCATTGAATGAGAGACCAGTCCCACCCAGAGGGATCCCAAAGTTCCCCATAGTCATTTCCTTGGACTGGGAAGGTTCTCCTTCTTGTTTGGTCATTCTAAGGGTAGTGTCAAGCACAGGAAATTTACTGATTTCTTCTTGTTGACAATGCCATGAAAGCCCAACATGGAGGAAGAAATCAAGAGAACCAGAGCAGAGGGTGGGGTAGACTGATGAGCAGGAGAAATTGGACTTGTATGGATATACACTGAGCAGAACAGGGATTTGTGTGCTGTTTGGACAGTCGGGTAAAACGCACAGCCCTCTGTTCAGCTCCATGGTACTGCTGCTCCCTGTTGAGGCCCCCCAGTTTTACCTGTGCAAATGCCTTGTGGATTTTTTTCACTTGGAATAAATTAGTATGATTTCCAAAAAAAAAAAAAAAAAAAAAGGCAACAAAACAAACACACCCCAACACAAAAAAAGTTCTTGCAACTGAAATGTTTGTTTCTACCCGTAAAAACTCAGTTTTCTCATTACTACAATGATGTGTTGATTTGAAACGGCTGAGTGGCTTTAATTATAATTCTGATTTTATTTTCCCTTTTGGTAGCAATAATAGTCAAGCAATGGCATGCCGTACAAAGACAGCTTTGAATGAGCAGCAATCCTGAGAGGTGCCGTCCTGCTCCCTCCTCCCCAGCCCCATCTCCCAACTCATGACAAAGAAAACAAGTCGCTGCCTCTTCAAGACTTTTCTTGTCCTTTCTGTTCGTGACAGGCGTAAGTGTTAGTAACATCTGCTGGCCCGAGCGCGCTTCCTCCTGCTGTGCCGGGCTCTGGCAGGGCCGTGCGGAGGAGCCAGGACCCTGTGCCAAGCACGGAGCGTGGCTTCGCCGAGCCAGGCCCGCGTTCAGCGGAGCTGTGCCTGCAATAGCCGGGCACGGGCTCCGTGCGCCTGGCAGGGTCTGCTCAGCTCCTCCTGCCTTCTCAGGCCCCGGCTCTCACAAGTGGCAGTGTTGCTGGCTTTTTCTCCTTGTGGATAATGAATGTTATTTTAAGCAAAATAGCCAAGGGGGATAAACAGATCAACATGTGAATCTGAAAACATTTTCTATGAGCTTTGACTTAGGAAGTTACTATAAATTAGACATTACAGAGAAGGCTTTTCTTTCACAATTTACTCTTTAACTTGTTTCTGCCTTTCAACAATGTTTTGTGATTCACTAGGTGATGGGGTTTTTTGTGGGGCTTTTTCCCTTTGCTCTGTCAGGTTTCCTTGATGGTGGCAGTATTTTCCAGAGCAACCTGAAGGGAAAGTATATATATATATAATTTCACAGGGACATAGAATTTATAAAGACAGATGCAGACCCTGTTTTATTTTGTAGTTGCTTGCTTCAGAGTTGGCTAGCTTTCCCTTTGGATGAAATGGACAAAAAGTATTTTGATTTGTTTTGTTTTTCTAAAGTAAGGCATAGGATTTCTCTTCCTAAGACTGGCTGGTTGAATACTTTTAATTTTTTCATCAAATTAAAAAAAATAAAGGAATATGTGGAGATTTGGTCTATTTCATGTCACATGTGAGGTCAATGGGAAAAAATTATGTGCATCTAAGAGTAAAATTTATCTCAGACTTGTCAGCTCCTAACAAGTAGTGATCTTGCTACTTGCTCTTAGGTTGGCAGTAATGTGATGCTGTGCTTCAGATCTGGTTTTTGGGGGATGGACGGGGAGTTCCTGAGGCTATTTTATATGCCATTTCCTGATGTGAGAATTTTTAAAGACTCTTGTAATGATTTATCTGGAGATTTTCTTCTAACAACATCAAAAGGCAGCCTGAAGTTACACTATCCTATATTTCACTCAAATCAGCCTTATAGAGTAATCCAGTTGTTTCTTCCTTCTAAGTACACTGTGAGCGTGTGTGGCAGTGATCCTGGAGCCCGCAGGCAGCTGCAAGAGAAAAGTACTTCCGTGGTTTGCTTTTGCTTTCTCTTCCTGTCCCCTCCATTTTCATATATGTTTTTGAGAAGGCTGAGTTTCTGATGGACTACCTAGTGCAAGACCAGGGGAAAGTGAAACTGTATTTTGGGGCTTGTTTTGTTACTTCTTTTGGTTTTCATATAGTGTTCTATCAAAGGCACTGTTCTTTAATATTAAAAACAACCCAGTGGATGGATAAATTAAAAACATCAATCGATAAAAATTAAAATCTGAACTTTATCTGTGGGAAATACTAATGAGAGAGTAGCTGAGTATGTCTCTTCCTCAGCCCTGCCCCCTGCAAAATGCCAAGCATCATCACTCTGGCGTCATTTAGAAGTAACTTTGTAGTACTTCTAAGTAGCTGAAAGTGAAAAGATTAGAAATCAGGTTGATGATACAGTTTCTTTTCAAATGCTTTCTCTAAATGTTTAATACTATGTCCCTGAGGAAGTCCCATTATTAAAGCTGCGTGACTATGAAATCACCTTGACTCTGTGGGGGAGATATTTGAGAGTTCTGGGGATTTTCCTCATCTGACTCTTAGAGTTCCCTTTTGTTGCAAGAATTACAAAGGTTTTTTGTGAAACATGTCCCTCTCAGAGTTTGTATCACCTCCAGTCAAGTCAAATTGACAGGGGTGGCAGGAATCACCCCATGTACACTAGGCGTATAAACCAAATCATGTTATTAACTGAGACTAAGGGTTGCTGTAAACGTCTCCCAAAGGATTTTAGGGCTTCTTCACAAACAAATGCTGAAGAAGAGTTTCTGTGCTTTCCAGGCACCTTTCCCCCCACGTGACGTTAGTAACACGAACAAAAATAACTCAACAGTGCATGCTTCTAATAGACTTAATGACAGAGACCCTTCCACACTTTTGCACGATAGATACTTGTAGAGGGAAACTCTTCCTTTCTCCTTTGCCACAGCCTGGTGTGGGGTGGGACGTGGCGGTGGCAGCTGTGTGTCAGCATGACAGCACACAAGGCATTGGGATGAAAAGTGGGAGAATTTCACCGTGTCCTGTAGAAACGGTGAAGAACTTAACCCAAACCAGAAGCTGATAAGGGCATGAGGGTTTAACAGTTGCCTGGCCGGGAAGTTTCATTTCTCTGCAGAATGTGGATTCTTGGTTTGTTGGTTGTTGGCTGTTTTTTTTCTCCTGAGTTACAAAAACTTGCTCGTTCTTTGGTTCAACTTGCCTTACTCCAGATTTGGTTCTGGGGCGGATAATGAGCCAAGGCATGGAGTGTGCAGGGTGATGTACAGGGTGCTCTGCTTTATCCTCTCCTGTATGGATAATGTGGTATCAGCTTTGAAAGCGGAGCTGTGCGTGTTGCATAAGGGCGTCGTACGTCTCCTTCGGTATCTGCGCCGAGCTGTGAGGCTGTGAGGTACTGTGCTGCAGATCTGTGCAGCAGCCTCCCTGGGGGTAGGCAGTCCGTGAGAGAGCAGAGCAGTGCTGCTACATCACTACCAGTTCTAGGATATGCAGCACTTGGATCTTTCCCCAGGGGCCTCTCCTTTGCGTATTAACCCAGCCTGACCCTGCTTGCCTTGCAGGAACTGCTAGATCACAGCTAAAGGGGGCATGGCTGTAGGCATGGAAGAGTAAGGTCTGACACTGATGGTATCAATGAGCAGGAAGCCTTACGCTGCTCTATGTGTTGTTAATGAATGCTGAAGCCAAAATATTAATGTATTTCTTTTTTCATCTGTTATCAGTACAGCATGTTTAATAGTTTTTTGAAAACTACGTGATAAAAAAGGAAGGCCAAGACCCCTTAACTAAACCATTAACAAAGCATTTTTCTTTTTCTATGTTGATATAAATATGGGTGGAATAGCCTTATGGGTTTCTGACTGGGTCATTCAGTCTTAAATTGAAGTGACCTCATTCTGGGGGGATCCAAGGAGCTCAAGCCTTGAATTTTTTCTTGCCATGGTTGCTGATGGTTTTTATACTTTTAGCAAGACTTCTGGTGGGTGATATACCAAAAAGCTTGCAGTGGCAAAAATTACTGATGAATTCACCGAAGGAAAGCTCTGTGTGTGTAGGTTCCTAGGAGAAGAGGATGTCTTTGGATTTTGGTTATTTCAGCTCGAGCTTTAGTATGTAGTTTGTCTGGTCCTTTGAGCTCCACTCTCTGACAGTGAATTCACATTTCAGCTTTTTTTCAGTTGATTTGATTTTGCCTAACAGGTCAAATTTTTTCCTTACTTATGATCAGACAGTGCTGATGGGTTTGGGAGGGCTGATTTTGGGGTATAATTCTGGGTATAAAGTGATCCTTTATGTTTAGGTATACATGAGCACAGAAATATTTTTAGCGACGTGTTCCTTCTAGAAGTGCTTGCTCTTCTCAAAGCTTTGGGTTTGGTTGCTTGTATAGACCAAAACCGCTTTCTCTTCTGTTTTCCTCTTTCTATTCCAGAAACTGGTCAAAGATCTGTTTGATTTCAGGTTTTCTTTTTAATACATTTTTTAATGGACAGGTTTCAGCAGAGATTTGAAATGAGCCTGAAATAGAAGTTAGGCATAAATGTCACAAAATTCAGTATCTGTGCATGATTTCAAATCTCAACCATGAAAAACTGAGATTTGCTTTCAGATTTGAAGACAATTCAAACTGCAAAGCAAGGCAGAAAGAAAGTCTGGTACTTCTAATGCTGCTGAAGTTTGTGCAGTTTTTGAAGCCACCAGCTACTAAAACATGCTAATTACTCCATGGAGATGATAATGTTTTTTGGACATCAGCTGAACAGTTGGTATGAAACTTGGGCCATGGAAAGTCAGCTGCTACTGACTGTAGTGGAGTCAGTGTCACCTGCTGACCCTTTTTTAAAAAGAGTTTGGACTTGGTGTGTAAAGGGAGTAGAAGCTATTTTCCTTCCCATAACAGAAAATATGGGTGTGTGACTACGGGAGCTGCCACTGCCCAGAGGCAGAGACTTGGGGTAATGAGGCAGGAGCACAGACACCTAAAGAGAGAGAGAGTTTCCAATAACTAGACATACAAAATTAAACCAAACTGGTGATTCTAGTTCCAGGTAGTGACTGTACTGGTTTTGCATGGCAGAGACAGTGTACACAGGGAGTGTTAGGTTATAGTGCCTGCAGTAGCTTTCCAAATACCACTCAGACAGCCACAATTGATTGATTTTATGCCTCTAATTTTGACTTCTTATGATCAGTGGGAAAAACAGATTCCTCTAAGCCAAGGGGACCATACCCCACCATCTTGCAGTTGTAAATAAA
This sequence comes from Eulacestoma nigropectus, assembly GCA_013397775.1. Taxonomy (NCBI): domain Eukaryota; kingdom Metazoa; phylum Chordata; class Aves; order Passeriformes; genus Eulacestoma; species Eulacestoma nigropectus. The sequence goes on from VZTE01004625.1 coordinate 1,368,944, forward strand.
GCTTGGTTCTCTCCAAACTTCATTGTGAGTTGTTGTAGCATGTGTGACTCATAGCCTAATTAAACAGTCTCAAAAAGAATACAATCTCAGCATTAGTTGTGTTTTTACTAAGCATATCCAAGTATTTTCTGTCTCTTGGAGAGTCAGATATGTGGTTTTAAATCATCTGCCTGCCTGACATTAGATTGCCAAACCATCTGTGATATCTCTCATGAATGTGCAGGACTGGGTTGTCCTGTGACCATGCCGGATGGCTGGTTTGGAAGGGGAAATTTCTATCAAAAAAGTACCGGCACTTACGTGTTAGTTGGGCCTTCATGTCTTAGATGTGCATGTCTGTGTAAGTGTATGAGAAAAACCAGCTATGGAAAGTAATCTTATAATTCTTTATGTGGGTATAATGGAGGAAGGAAGCTTTTTTAATTATTATGTTATTTTTAAAATTTATTTTGCTTAATAGAATGATGCAAGGAGGTTCAACCCTGTGTTTTCAGTGAATAACTACTTGGTAGTGAAATGAAGTAATGAAAAACATTCCGTTTTTGGGGATACTGTACATATGAAATAGAACATTTTTGCATACTGAGTAGGATGCTCCAAGGCATGTGTAGTCTTTGAGGCTTCTTTTGTTTCTTTTACATATGGGCCTTGGTGAAAAGTCAGACCTGCTATAGGTAAAATTTCCATTTGTGCTCCTCTTACTTCTAACCTTGTTGAGCTCTTAGATCTCAACTTGTCCCTCTGTGTCCCTCCCTGTGTGCGGTGCAGAGCTGTTTATGCATCTCACACTCCTGTTTGCTCATCAAAAGCCGTCTGATGCCCACAGAAGTATCTTTCCAGGCCAAGGCGCTCTTAAATAAAAAACCTGATTTTGATTGTTTGGTACCTAATGTTTTATGACCACAAACTGTTGTGAGAATATTGATAACTTCAGAGACTTTCATTTCTTTGAATTAGTTTGGTTTTGGATCTGTTTGCTTTAATTCTTGTCTATATTATAGGAACCTCCTTCTTATTTCTGCTGCTCCTAATATGCCATTATTATGCTACGTTAATACCTTTTTTTGGCTTCTGAAGCTGCCTTGTGTTGCTTTTGGGTTCACTGGTTTCTTCAGAGGGAAAAACTTTGATTAATCCTTAACCTACTCAATAGCATAGATGTTTTGCAGAATAATTTTTTATAAATCCCCCCAAAACAGGTGTCTTCCAGTGGACTGGGATACAGGAGAAGAGAGCAGAGGATGGGAAGACAAATCAAGAGACCTGAGCTGAGTGCACAGCCTTTAGACGTTCCCTTTGCTCTCTTGCATTTGCTATTCCTTTTGCTGTTTAATTCCTGAGGATTATGTTTCCTTTTCCCATCCCTCTGACATACCTGTTTAGCCTGTAAGATGCGTGGCACAGAGCTGTGTGTCCAGACATGGATGTGTGTGCAGAGCTGGACCCCTGTGAATCTCCAGGTTCAAGAGGAGGACAGCAGTGACAGCGTTGCCGTCCTGAAGCTGCAGTGATTATATTCCCATCCTGAGAGCGCCTGTACTTGAGGCTGCTTGTCTCTAGGTAACTCCTCGGTGTAGGAACAAGAAAGTCGCACTCCTCTGCAAGTTACTGCAGCACATCCTAGGAGCATTCTGCCACATCCAGCCCTCCCCTTCCCCGGGGCTCCCTGATCCCTTCAGCCCCTGTTTCACACACACCGTCTGAGGAGGAGTAGTGCTGGTTACCTGAGAGCCCCAAACTCCATGAATCAGACCCACTGGGGTGACTCCTCTGTCTCTCCTTCTCTGGTGAGGTTTAGAGGATTTGCTGGCCTATCTGCAGGTGTTAAAGGCTTGGCTACTTCACCTCTGTCTTGCCAGATATCCCCCTGAAAGCAGTGTGGCCCTGCAGCTGCCTCTGGCTCGGGCTGGTTTTGCCTGATTGCTGCCGTGAAGTCTCCTGGCCTTTGCCATCTCTGGGAGAACTACCTCTGTAATAGTCATCTGCTGTAGCAGCTGCCTTACAGCCACAGGATGCTTTTTTTCTCCCCTTCCTCCTGCATCCTTCTTACCTTTCTTGGGTAACTAGACGTAGGTGTTCTCAGGAGTGGGTGCTTTCCTCCCGTTCCCTCGCTATCAAGCGCTCATCACATGATAGCAGACCTCGCCCAGAGCCAGGCGGCTGCCGATCACAGCGTGTCGTCAGCTGGCACCGCTCCCGATTCTCCGGAGCTGGCAACTGTCCTCTTTTCTTTGAGCTCCGATAACGGGAACAGATTAGCGGCGGGAGCAGCCGGAGCACTGCTTTATGGGGCTTTACTCCTGTATACCTCCGGTTTTCCACAAATCTTGCCAAGTGAGTTTCCTGATTGTGGGCTGTGTCATTTGCCATGCTCCCCTTCCCTGCCCCCACCCATTTCCTGACATCACTTTAAATCCGGCTGTAGCGCTGGTCCAGTTCTGCTGAAGCACTCCACCCTGGACTTCCGAATGCAGTAAATCTTTCTGGTCGGGAGAGTCATACGGTGTGTGGAGCTTTGTCAAGCTTAGAAAAGAAATCCTCAAAAAATGAGGGAGAGTATCGAACGCTTTGTTTTTTTTCTTCTCCCCACCCCCCTCCCCATACTGTGTAACCTTCATTTGGTGAGTCTGCTCTACCCTAAATAGAAATAAATAAACAAACAAAAACTTTAAATTTGTCTCTACTGCAATCTCCTGCAGCAATTTTGAAATTATCTGGCATAAAGGAATAAATAAAATACATTCTCGTTGCCTTCAGTGGTCTCTTTGCGGTGCCTTTCTAGACTATCACCATCATCATCTTTCAGAACACCATGGGTGCTGTTTAGTTTGCCAGTGGTTGCACTGTCTGGCCTCAGAGGTAGGAGTTGGTCATTCTGGGGCTAAAACTGTCCAAAGCAAAGGTGTGCAGTGCTGCGATTATGAGTAATCTCTTGCCAATCTTGCTGCCATATACCCTACTAAAAAAGGCTTTTTATTCGTAAGGAAGGTGTTGGAGCCCCCACTGGCATTATGACCAGATACTTTTCTGCTGGAGGTCCCTAGGATCCAGGATTTCCTTACCTTCCTGGCATTTGGGCTTGTCCCATGTGCTACTGATTCAAATCTGAAACAGCAAACACAGACTAGGTTTTGTTCTTTTTTGTCTTTTGCATTGGCACTAGCAGTGAAAGGACATATCAAATTTTGACCATTGTTTTTCCCAGCGTAAAGACAAAAATCTTTCCACCTGCATAGATGAGGGAGGGATTAGATGGACTTGAGTCAGGTGTGTTTATAACAGCATGGTCCTCTTCTAAAGAAAACTAATTTCTTTAAACAGTGGGCAATTGATGGAATTTATAGCCCAGTATATTTTGCTACAGGATTAATAAGCAGTGTCCCATAGGACAGCTGCAATTTGCTGCCCTAAAACACTGCTTGGGATCAGAGTGCCCTTCTGCCATATTGCCCATGAGCTATATATGGTGACCAGAACTTGGGTGTGAAATGCCTTCAGGTTCTTTCTTCCAGGTCAGTTGTCTGAGGCAAACACAGCCACCCCTTCTGCCTCTCTCTGCCTCCTAGCCCTTAGCCACAGTTGAGTTTTTGTTCACTTTGTATCAGTCTAAAGATATTTGCCATCATAGTGTAGTGTCAAAGCCCCGGAGAGAAACAATGTCTGGTGGAAAAGATGTCTTGTATGGATTGAAATAGCTTTGATGAATACTGTATAAGGAGTGGTGCTTGCTGGTGAAAGTTTTTAGGGGAACATGCCTGTTTCTTGCAGGAGACATCACAGTTCTGCTGGATGCTCCACCATCACGATCAGGCAAATGCTCCTTTCCACTTTTGTCTTGCTGAGGTTTTTGCAGTTTGTTTTTTTTTTTTTTAAATTAGCTGCAGCCATCTCCCTTACACTGAGTTAAATAGCATCATGGCACTTGATCTGAATTGTTTTTATTATGTCCTGTGGCAGAGCACAGTGGTCCATCATGAGCAGAGCATATTTGCATGATATCTGTAACAACTTCCACACTTTGTTGTGACTCTCACGTTACTCCCCAGGGAAATTCCAGGGACTGGATGTTGTGGGGTGCAATGTCACAAATGCTCTAGGACCAGTTTGTGTCCACAGCGGTCAATTCTTGTGTGTCCTCCCCAGAAGTGACATGCAGTGGGGATTTTTCTGCTGTGGGTGCTGATTACACTTGCAAATTATACTGACGTGGGAGGAGCTCTGAGTTTTCTTGAAAACAGGGTTAGGATTTAAAATCTTGACCAAGTGGAGAAATCACTTGGAAAAAATAAGAAGTTACTCAGAAAAGGACAAGCACAAAGTTGTTAACTTAGGTGGGAATAATGGGCTGCCCAGACCCAGAATGGGAGATGGCTGGCTGAGCAGCAGCTCTGCAGAGGGGGGATGGAGTTGATGGTGGATTCCAAGCTGACTGTGAGTCACCAGCCTCGTACAGTTGTGAAAAAGGCAAGCTGAGGTTTATAACCAAAAGCGTACAGCGATCCTTCCACTCAGCTCAGCTCAGTGAGGTCTCAGCTGGAGTCTTGAACCAGTTTTCTGCTCACAGCCTTTAAAAACAGCAAAACAACTCAAAAGTGGGTCAAAAAAGAAAAAAAAAAAAAGAGGAAAATAGCATGAATGGATGATTTAGCGGACATGACCTATACAGAGAAAGTGAAGGTATTGGGGTTGTTCAGTCCATGGAAGAAAAAAGTGAGGGGATGGATGAACATGTTAGCACCTGTAAAATGTGGGAAGGAATAAGCTGTTTAGCATATATTTCAGGAAGAGGACTGTGTACTTGAGTCTTGTGGGAGCTTTGTGCAGAGCAGTCCCGGTGACAGGCTGTCACCAGAAATCCACAGGAGCCTCTTTTTAGCAAATGTATTTATCTGGAACTGTTTCTGTGGCAATGGCCCTTCTTCTCTCCTGCTTTGTGATGGCCAAGCCTGAGAAACACATGGTGGGAAGGGAGCCTGTGCTTCCCAGTGCAAGGGCTGGCTCTGGCCCAGTGAGTCGAGGAGAGCAGGGCAGCTGCAGAGCTGACCTGCACCTCCGATCGATGCTGTAATGGCAAAGCTCACCCTGTGCTTTTGTGCTGATGAGGCAGCGCATTCGTATCCAGGTGCGGCCCCACAAATGCTTGGTCAGAGGTGTGCTCTGACGGCAGGCAATGAGATTTTTTGGCTGCCGGTGTAGGGAAGTTGAGCATTCGCATTTGGCTTGCATGGAAAGGCCAGTCATTTTCCTCTCTAAGGCTGGAGGCAGGAGAGGTGACCAGGGTGAAAGCAGGAATGCAGCTTTAGACTCGCTGCGGGACTTGGTGGTCCTGCAGGAGCACCAGGTAGCAGGTCTCAGGATACGACAGACCCGTCCTGACAGATGTCCCTTTAGCTCCAGCAGCCACAACATCGTGGTTATGTTGTTGTGAGGGGTTTGTTCCCATCTTTTAGGGAGATTTTTGTCTTGGGGATGGGCTTGCTCTCCTCCATCATGTAGCAGCTACTGCAGCAAAGCAATATTAGGAAGTAAGATTTTAGCTGTCTTCCACGTGATTAGTCCTGCTTGAGGGAGGGGGAAGGGCCTCACACTCCCTATTAATCATTTCTTCTTGCCTCCTCCCATCTGCTCAGTGATTCTCTTGCTCTTGCATACACCACTAATATTTGATCACTTTTATTTTCTCTCTGACTCTTTCCTTCTCTTTGTCGGTTCTTTCTTGAATCTCTGCCCTCCCTGCTCCCACATTCTTGCAGAGATGCTACTCAATGACCTAATTTTCTTCCCTAGCTTCCTTAAAAAAAAAAGAAAAAAGGGTGAGAAAAGAAAGAAAAAAAGAAAAAATACTCAAAAGTTCCTCTTTCCCCTCTCCTTGGACATTATGCCTTTTCCCAGTGGTCAGCACCTTCAGCCAGAGTTGTAGAGCATGTGGGCAGTGCCTGCTTCTCTCCTCCTCCTCTTTGTGCCCTCCCCAGAGGGTGCAAGCCTGACTCCTCCTCCACCTCCTTCTCTTCCAGCTGCTTTCACTAGCCTCCTAGCTCTTCTTGGCAGTGAGGAGCCTGGACATCTGTAGAAGCAGCTGGAAGCAAGATGGAGAGCCAATATCCTGCAGCTCATCAGATCTCTACAAACCTCAGCACAGGAACAAACTGCTTAATTTGCTGTGTTTTTGTACTCTTTAGTTCGCAGTGCACACTGCTCGTTCCTCACCATCCCAGCAAAGCTCCAGCTTTATTCATACATGGCATGGCTATAGCCTGTTGTTTTAGAAGTCTTGTCGCCAGTCTGTAAATCTGAGTGCTCTTATGTTATAGTGGAAGAAGGCAAAGTTAAGCTTTATTTCCACCTAGGTCTTCAGCACTACCTGCCAGTAACATCATATGGTTCCATGGACAGAATTTAATCCTGCATTAGCTAAAATTTGACCTCTGTCAAACAAGCAGCAGTACCACAAATTCGTAGTCCTGAGAACACAGCAAAAGTGGTTTTGCTGGTTCTCTGTCACTTTCCCACCTGATTTACATCAAAACCTTCTTGCAGACATGACTGGTGATATTCTGAAGGGTGACAGTCATCCTTCCCTGTAAACGCTGGAAGGGAGCGTTAAACTGAGCTCTGCAGGGCTGAAGGAGCAAAAGAGGTGCACGGTCCCTGCTACTGTTCCTGTGGAGGTGGGAGAAACTGGCGGGGGCTGGGAGCTGCAGCATTTTGCAGCAGGGCGTTCAGGGATGGGCCCCCGAAGGGAAGCTTGTGCCGTGAAAAGCCTCGCAGCATGTTACATGATGCAAGCTCCTTGGCAAGTGCTGTAATTGTGTCACTGAAATGGCTGAGCCACAATGCTCAGGGAAAAGGTTTTTCCTGGTGAGCCTGCGAGCACACTATACCCTTCCCTGGTGCACGAGAGCAGTCTGGGTAGGCCAGGGATACCACAAAGTGCTGAGAGAGCTCGTGTTTGGGGAAGGTTTCTTGTGCTCTGTTTCGGGATTTGAAATTTGCCAATTTGTGGCTGAGAGCACGTAACAAGACATAAAACTAGACAGATGCTTTAAAAATATATTTCAAAGGACTTAGAAATGAGCGTGACGATTAGGGGCACCATTTTCATAAAGCTTTCAGCCCAGCATCTTGTTTTACTCTCACGATGAACTGCAGTTATGCACAAAACCGGCTACTGGAGTTTTTAATGTCTTGCTCCCTCAGCACGAGCAGTAGCTGTTTGCTTTCAAATGCCATTATTTGCACCCAGAGCAGTTGGAGCAGAGAGGTACGAAGTAAAGGGAATTGCTTTAGAAATCAGGCTTTAGGCCTGATTCGGGGCCAGGCTTCACAGCACCAGCTCTGACAGGGCTGGGCAGTGCTTTGTAGCATGGGTGCCCGTAGGTACGTGTGGGTACACAGAGCCTACGTGTGGTGTTGTCAGGTGTTTAAGTCCAGTGTAAAGCAAATACCATTTGCAAGTAGCCCTAATATGTCCTTTTTTTTTTTTTTCTTCCCCCTCCCTAAACCTTTGCTGTGAAACAGAGCTCTCATATTTTCCATTCCTAATTCAAGAGCTGGAGGGATCACTAAAGCCAGGTATCAAGTTACAGGAGAAAGAGTGAAGACATTTGGTTGCAGCTTCATTGGCTCACACAGTGCATAGACCCAAGCAACCATTTTCATCAGCCCCCATGTCCATGTTAAAACTCTGAGGAAAGTCATCTTTTCTCTAAGTCTGTCCTTGGGAAGGACAGTGTCTGCAAGGAAAGTTCCCACCAATAGAGGTGTTTGAAGGCTGGAAACAGGAGGAAGGAAAAACCCCGTAACGATCAAAGAGCATCTCATCCATAGTACAGGAAATGTTGTTCCTACTCATTTGAGCTACCAAAAGAAGGCAAACCAACAAATTTCTACAATAACAATGTTCAAATTAAATCCTTTGAATGGGTAAAGTGTGTAGCTTAAAATGTGACTCAGCCAGGAATTGTTACTATTTCTGGTTCTGTTTTAGTTTTTAAACTTAGTCTACTTCAGATATTTGGCATGTCCCTTGGTTGTGATAGGAGGCTGATTAGGTGGTGACTAAATATCCTTTATGGGCTGACTAATTCAAACTTGAATCTTTTCTGCTGAAATTGAGATTTGATGCTCTCCAGGTTAGACATGAACTTGAGTGAAGATTTCAGTGTATAAAAGAAAGCCAAACCCCTGTATTCTTTTTTTTTCACCTTCTCGTTATCACCTCCTATCTAGCATTTCTTTTCTTTTTGGGGTTTTCAAGACCATGTTTTTTTCTCAGACAGAACCTCTTCTCCTCTGTGTTAGGATGCTTTCTTCGAACCTTCAGCTGCTTCTGTTTGATTCTTAGAGTGGTGGTGTGTGTTTGGCTGTTTCCTCGGTAGTTTGTCCCACCAGAAGAGCCTCCTCACCCTCTTTTCCTCTCCTATGTATTCTCTTGGTCTTTCTCCTGTGTGCCAGTTTTTCTTTTGCTGATCTCCATGTGTTACTCCTTTTTGTTGCTCATTTGCACTTATCTGGTTGGATATGATCTGCAGCCAGCTCTTCTGTTTCCCCACCATGCCTTTCCTTTGGTAGAGCTGATGGGATATGCTGTATTTCCCTCTTCCCTCCTCCCGCTGCCCCCTTCCTCTCCTGCTTCTTGTTCATGTACAGCTCAGTGAAAAGCACCTAATAAAAAGGACTTTGGGTAAAAGAGGAGCAGAACAAACTCCAATTATTTCCCTGTGTGTGTTTTCTACTGTCTGCCTGTTCCTGCGAGCAGGAACTCAGCTTTTGAAGCTGGATATTCTTGGGAATCAGTACAGAGATTAATTTTGGACAGGGTAGTAGTGGACTGACATTTGATTTCCTTATTTAAGTGTGACTGTTAGCCATATGCTGGAGACCACACGTGACTTAAAACACCCGCTCTCTGCGCTTCCTCAGTTTTTCTGTCCAACCTTCAGTTCACATTTTGTTGGCTATCCTTACAGTGAAAAGAAGTAGAAATTGTCTTCCCTTCACACTGAAAGTTTAGGTTAAAATTAAAACACATACAGAGCTGCAGAAGCTCTGGGACCCATCTCACATAACCCCAAAGGCTGCCTTTGGGGGCAGCCTTGGGGGCTTTTCAGAGAGCTGGAAAGGGGAATTTCAGTGTTGTACACAAGCATTTTGCTTCCTGCTGCCCATGTGGCAGTTGTGAAGGTGTCCCTAAACAGTGGTAGTTGTCAGTGTGTGTTTGTTATCTGAGATAGTCCATGAACCCTAAACGTGAAGCATGCTGAGATTAGAGGGGAACCATAAATGAAACTGTGTATTTTCAGCTTTTCTGTCTTTATTTTTCCCAGTTTGGTGGACAGCGATTTGTTGTGTATGCTGCTTGTGCTCTGTGTAACATGAACAAAAAGAGTCCATGCAATATGAAAGACATGAATTGAATTAAAACTGTCAAGCTCTTCCCCTCCTGACACTTTTCCAGGCCAGTTTTTCCCTGTGTGGGCTGTGTGTTGTTTGCGTGCTTCCACTGCTGCTCAGTGAAATACACGGCACTTCTGGATAACAGACAAAACAAAATTAGGTGCTTTGTTGTTGCCCATATGCCCAAAACTAAGGATAAGAAAAGACTTGTCCCTTCTCATGGTGTGACTCTTGGGGATGGTTCTGTGCAGGGCCAGGAGTTGGACTCAGTGATCCATGTGGGGGTCCCTTCCATCTCAACAGATTCTGTGATCCTGTCCCTCATCTCCACAGACCTTCAGTGCAAGCAGTAGGAATTTAAAGAAATTGGGTGAAAACCTGAAGGGACTCCAAGGTCTCCTTACGTGTGTGTAATTCCTGGTGGGAGCAGTGTGATGTAACACTGAGCAGAGTCACTGTGCTAATGTACCTTTGGACCTGGGCAAGAGGAAGAAATTCCGTGAGACAGCCTCTTGTCAGGAGCTTCTCCCTGCAGTCCTCCAGATTCCTGAAAGACGGGTCACATCCTACCAGGCGTGAGAGATGCTGAGTGAAGATGTACAGCCTGTGCTCTGCAGGCCTGCAGACTAGATCGGTCCTTTGAGCCTTTGCCTATGAATACAGGAAGGATGCACTGTGGAAGGTCCTTTATGCAGATGCCTTCATATAGATGGGGAAAAAGAAGCCCAAGTTATCTGCCTTTTCTCCCATCTTGCCCTTACAAATGCCTCCCATGGTCACTAGCCCTTTCCTGGGAAATGCAAACCCCTTCCCTCTGAGGGGCTGTGGATCGGATGCTTGCTCTGGGACAGCCCAAAGAGCCAAGTCCTTGGGAACAAGACCAGGATATTTGGATCACACCTGAATGCCCTGTTGTGTACCCTGATGCTCCTGAAGGGGTATTGCTGGAGAGCTCTAACAGATGAAGCTCAGATGAGCAAATACAGATGTCAAACGTATTTTCTACCTATCCAGGCTGTCCCTTACTATAATAGTGCCATCAGGAGAAATATGAACCTTCTGCAACTGAAAATGTAGCCCCAAACTTTGAATTGCTTGTTCAGCTGCTGTGTCAGATGGGTAGTGTGGGATAGAAGCACACATCATCTTCTGTCATTGTGGGAGGCTCCTGTGGCAAGGTGGACAGGATGCTTAGGGTGGGACAACTTGGAAAGGCTCCCCAGAGAACAATCCACATGTGCTGTTAGTCACTGCCTGTCCTTTACTCAGGCATGAGTTTCAGGCTGGGTGCTGTAGCTCACAGTCTGACCCCAGATGTGTATTAATTATTTATTTTCCTCCACGTGCTGGCAGATGGTTGGAAGAAGAGTCTGCCAAGCATAGTGCATGCTTGAGGGCAGTGATTTTGAGACACGTTGTTGAGATTATCTGATGTTTCACATTTTCTGTAATTTAGTTTGTGTGTGTGTGAAGGGAGTATTTAAAACTTGCAGACAATAGTTTGCTGGGTTGCAGGGAATGCAACCCCTAATGAATAGTCCATTGTTTACATCCATTTGAGGCTGTTTCTTTGCTGACTTAGTGCCGTGAAACATAGCTGCAACTCTGTTGTTTCTAACTCCCCTCTCCTTACCCATCCCCCTTCCTATTCCTTATGGTTGCTAAATCCTGCTGTTATCTTCTCTACACCAGTTTCCAAGCTTCCTTCTCTCCTCTTGATTTTCTTCTGCTTAAACTTCTTGTCCAAACTGGGTCATCTTTTGCTTCTAGTGTGGTAAATTTTCCCATCCTTGGCCTCTTGGACTCACACTTCAGTCCTTATTATTTTTATCCAGATGAATGTGGGAAAAGGAAAAAAAAAAAAGCGCTCAGACTGTTTTCTGCCATAATCAGGGCTAGATCCCCCTCTTCCCGTTGCCTTTCCCTCCCCACCTCCTTGTTTTGGAGCTCTTTCTGTGCCAGTTTGCAGCTGTGTATATATATAACTGTTTTATTTGCCTGCAAGCCCCCTGCCCAATTTCTAGCTCTTATTTTCCTCTCCATTCAGGAGGCTTCCTTCCGTGCTCTGTCTGTACTGCTCCATGCTCTGATCTCTGTGCCTTCTTCTGGTGACCCCTACAATTTGAGGTAGCTCCCTTTTCCCTCTCTTTAAATAGATAAGTGGCTGGTTGGCAAACTTGTAAGCTTTTTTTTTTTTTCTGTACTCTGGTTTGTAGATGGCCCCTTTTTTTTGTGTTGCTAATTGATGCTGTGTAGCTGTTTACCTGCATGACTCGCTGGAGTGATTGCTCAGACTGATGCATACCACACTCTGGAACTGTTTCTTTTCTCTCCAGCCCTGATTCATAGATAACTGGAAAAAGCAATTCTTGGCTGCCCTGTTTTGAAAACTATTACACCACAGAAGAACTCATTACATGAACACAGCACCTGATATAAAAAAGCTCCATTTGGTTTTCTGGTTTTCCCCATAAAAAAAAAACTTCCCTTTATTATTGAAACAATAATTCCCCTCAAATTATATTTAAGGGATGTAGGCATCAAGGCTTCCCTGCTCTTCTAGGAGTTCCTGGAAATTGGAACTGAGGAGTTTTTCATAATCAATAGAGGGAATGGGATATTTTGGAGAGGTTTTGTTTGTTTTCTGGATAGACAGTGTGGACATGCCACATAATACAAACCAACCACAGCTCTATCAGGCTCATGTATGCCAGCCAAAGTGCTAGGACAGGTATCTGCAGAGAATTCCCTATGGATGAATGGGTTGGGAGGGCTGGAAAGCCCCCAAGATTTCAGGAAAGTAGGTACAGACCAACTGAGAGTCTCCTTTAATTAAAGGAGTGCTGTGCATTGTGCAAGTCAAGTGAATTTGCTTCCCTTTTCTTCACAACCTCGGTGGGATGCCCTCTGGACTGCAACTTCAGGGCAATGCTGTAAATTTTGAAATACTGTTTGTTTGTGTAGGACAGTGCTGCTGTCCTTTTGGGTCAGCAGAGCTGCTCTAAAATATGGCAAAATCATCAAGTGACAAGCAAACCAACGATGCTTCAGCCCAATGCCAAAGAAAATCCTGCAAGAGGGAGAATTAGCTGTGAAAATGTACCCTGTTGCTACGGAGCTCATTTGGTTGCATATATCATGTCAGAGTGGAATGATTGAAGAAATACTTTGCTTGGTAAAGGAACATTTGTGCCAGTTACAGGATAGCTTATACGTGCATAAAGCCTGAGACACCTGGCAGTGGTGCTGGACAGGTTGTTTTTGAATGCATGTGCTTGTTGGAAGGCAGGGGAGGAGTGAAATGCCTTTGTGTCTTTAAAGTGTTTCTCCTTTTGATGCCATGTACTGTTAAGGAAACCAGATTCTGGGGACACATTAGTTCTGTAAGCAGCAAGAGTTTCTGTTTCCTACAGTGGGGATGCTTCATCTTACTTCCACTCCGGATTGATGTTAAGGTCCTGAGGCTGTGGCACTGCTTTTGTTTTGGCCTCTTACTTCCCTCTAAAATCACAGAGTCAATACATAGAATATCATAGATCAATCCCTGGCTTTCTTGCAACAATTTGCTCCTCTTCCCACCTCCATCACTAGACATTGCACATTCCTCCCAAACCAAACCCCTGTAGCCTAGAAATAGGTCACACCCCACCACCTGGACAACAGTCATGGCTTGCATCATCTCTTGGCGTGACGTTGGTGAGCGCTCGGCGAGCAGGACCGGCTTCTTCAAGGAGCAGGATGTGAGAACGCCCCTTGTGATACCTCCAGATGGGCCTTGGGAGGGGACAGGGGAGAGGACACTGTCTACACAGGGGAAAAAAAAGAGGAGGTCCAAGCTAACTTGATCGGCGCACAGATTTTCTGCTGGTTGGTTTGGATGATTTATAATGGTATACAGAGCTTTGTCACCTTTATGCTGACTTGTTCCACTGCTGCCCAGAGGTCAGCCCATTGGCCTGTAAAAAATGAATTGTCGATCTCTGTGGCTTTTCCTGGTGGCCACAATCCTGGGGCTGTTGTCAGTCCTGCTGTTGAGCTCAACTGGGGGCTGGAGGGGGCTGCCCAGGATACTCACTCAGCCTCTCAGCACTGGTGATTTCATTCTGGACATCCCTGTAAAGTGACCCTATGCAGGGCATATCCAAATCTCCTTTTTAGCTAGTGGGTGGAGGAGCAGCAATGCCAGCAGTTGGACTAGTAGCCTTTGCTCAGGAATGCAATTTCTTGTCGAAGTGTTTACTTTGGGAAGCTCACAGGAAAGGAGCATGCTTCCATTTTTTTTCACATTATTTCAGCTGCTGGGAAAGGTTAGCTGCACAGGGGATGGACACAATAGAATTAGCAGCAGAGACAGAGGTATCTGCGAGCACGTGATCATTTTCATAGGACATGTACATTGTGCTTCTTCCTGAGAAATGCTGAGAGCAAATTGTCATAGAAATGCAAAATACAGTCAGTCTGTTTTGGGTTGAGGCAAGAAATGAGGGCCCTATAGCCTGGAGAGTGTATGAATCTGCGTGGGGAAAGTGCGCCTTAATTAGATGGGTTGACAGATCCTGTTTCTCCTTCTCCTTCCGCAGTTTGCAGCATTCAGTCTAGGAAACGCCTCCCAGATTCGCCCACCACTGCCCTTGCTGAAGGCCTGGCACACTCACCCAGAGTCCTCCATGCCGTATAGCTGGATGTCACTGAGACCTGGATCGTGACCTGTTTGGCTGGATGGACGACTTCAGCCTGGGAGGGGAGCCCAGCACATCCCCTGCCCTCTGCACACCGTGTTCTTTAATGCTCCTTCCCGGCAGCTGGCTGGGCTTTGGCGTGGAGAGGACGATGTCTGTCCTGGCGGGGCCTGGCAGGGCGCTGGGGCTGTGCCTGTGCCAGGGGCCGCGTCCCCTCCTCTCGCGCTGGGGAGCTGGTGGTGCTGCTGTGCTGGGCGCTGCTGCTCTGAAAGTTGCTTAATAGACACGCTAGACTCTATCTTGACAATACACCCTTTTCTTGAGAGAAATGAGAAGTTTCCATTTCAGTCACTAGCCTGTTTTTCATTGACCTGTTTTAGTCAGCAAGTCGTGGCTTTACTGTGCCACTCTCTCAAACTGCCACTCATGAGCCTAACGAGATGGTGGAGCAAAACTCCTGTCCTCTGCAGAAAATGCAAAGAGAGAAGAGACAGTTTTACCCCAAACGTTAAGAGGAGACTCGGTCAAATTAACACTACAGTAAATGTAAAATATTTTTAATTTATAGAGTACTTTAGGCCCCAACTGGGAGGTGAGGGGGGCAGAGGGGGGAAGGGTTTGGAGTGAAGTTAATAAACCTTTTAAAGCTTTTGACTGAATCTTTTATTCAGTGTTTGTATAACTCAGTTATCTGCTAGTTAATACCAGTATTTTTGATACCTCTCCAGAGCCAATACACGACAAACCTTCAGCCCTGTTGGGTATTTGTGCTACAGCATATTTAATAGCCATGACAACAATTCAACAATTGTATAGAAGCCTCCCCTCCCTGTCTGAGTGTTGCAGGCACCAGAGTGTCTCCATTGGAAAACCCCTAAACATACAGTTTCAGCCAAAACTGGTTTAATGATAGTCTACTGAGAGCTTGACAGGCTTTTTTTTTTTTTAAAAAAAAAAAAAAAA
>VZTE01004625.1:1384069-1481010 GCA_013397775.1 Eulacestoma nigropectus
TTTTTTCCCTCCCCCCCTCAATTTTTTTCTTAACTTCTTCACTGCTTTTGTGAAAGCTGCCGCTGTAAAACACAAGGCAAATTAAAAAAATAAATTGCTTTGAATTGCTTAACAGGCTTGATGAGACAAAGCCTGGTGTGTTGGAGTGGCTGCAGGGAGCTCTGCGGCTGCTTTTGTATGATTTCAGAGGTGAATTTAGATGGCTGGAAGATAGATGGGTGCCAGATGCAGTTTGACACAGATTCCGGCAGCTGCTCCTGCGCGAGGTTTCATTAGTGGTGAGTTAGCGAGCAGCAGAGCGCCGGTGAGGCCCCCAACGCTGCACTGACAGCGAGAGCACTGAAACAATACAATATTCGCTAAGTGATTTTAATCTGGGAGATTAAATGACACCCAGTTGATTTCCCAACTTAGAAAGCCAACACAGTGTAAAGCTGTTCATGGCACTCACTCTACCCAGGCCCTTGTCACATATATTTACATTGAGAGTGCTTCCCTGACCCCCTTATTCTGAAATGGGAAGAGAAGGGTTGATTTTGTGTCGCAGACATGTTTTTCCATCCTAACTGTATAATGTGCTTTTAACTACAGCAGGAAACATTGGCCTCACTTCAACAAATGCTTACATTGGACCGAAGTGCTCCCGTGCTCCTGCTAAGCACAGGCGAAACAGTTTCAAAGATTAGGGCCACGGTCTGTAAAGTGAACGGCTTCCTTTTTAATAGATGGGCAAGTCCCAAAATCAGGAAGCAGTTGGTATTTATGGGCTTGGGCAATTGGGTTTGGTTTTTTATAAACCAGTGTACTACAATGGTTGACTTGATAGAAATGGTGGAGGAGCTGCTGTTCTCCAGGCAGATGAAGTTTTATTTGTGGAGGAATGCTTAAGATTAGGACTTGGTGAAGGGAGAGAAAACATAATCAAACTTATTTGCAATACAACCCAGACTGACTTCAAGATTCTTCCAGGGGGAATTCATGGGCTATATTTTGGGAACTCTTGCTGTGGCACACTTACTGTGTGGTTATTCAGGCTTTCTATAAACTTTGTGTATCTCTAATTGCTTCAGCAAGTAAATCCCTGACTAGGAAAAAAAAAAGGCTTTTCCTCTGATAGTTGGGGGAAAGTATGTAGGGAAGCAAACAAACAAAATCTCTTTTCTTTCACATGTGCCATCTGAATTTTGCCTTTACATATTTAACTGCTGATGTCAAACTACTCTGTTCACTTTGAGTCATTTACTATCCTCACAGTAAGCAGACAAACTAGCTTTTTTTTTTCCCCTTCAATAAATATGTGAGTTTGATGTGTATGGGCTGCTGTCTTTGGATCTCAACCGTTGTTTGCTTGTGCATGTTACAGTTCTGTTTCTAGATGCCTTTGGTAAATACCCCATGCATGGCTTCAATTAAGCTTTCTATATTGAGAAAGTATGCCTTAATTTATCAGGTTAAAGATATCTCTGTTACATCAATTTGTTCACAGTGTGTTGTGACCTAATCAACTAGGGATGTAAGCCATTTCATGAGGAGTAATTACTCAACAACAAAAAATGTCTCTCTTTCCTAATAGCTGTGAGTGAGTTGGTTAATTGGAATCCATTTTGGTAGTGGCAGGTCAGCAATCAGGAGGTGGCTTTCCTGGCTGGCTTCTAGGTGGGAGGGAGAAGTCGGCAGCAGCAGAAACACAGAGCTGTGGTTTCCTGAGGTCACTGGGAGAGCTTCTCTCCACTGGATCGATGTCCCGTGTGCTGGGATCGGGGTGCCCTCGTGCTCCCTTTTACCACCAATGCTGTGAGAGTTTGGTCAGAACCCTTTCCTGGATATTTTTGAGGGAAAGAATTCATGAGTGGGTTGGAAATGCCAGATCTTCTTTCAAGACTTGCAAAAGAGTTCTGGTGTTGTTATTGTTAGTGGGGGCAGGGGGCTGCAGTAATGTTCCCACGTGACAAATCTCCATGGCCTGCCTAGGCCGTGGTCAGGAGATGATGTGAAGTTTAGGGGTGATGGCTCATTATGTCTCTACTCAGATTAACTTATGACAGTGACAGAGCAATTTTTGCTTTCAGTGCTGCATCACTTAGGAGCATGAGCTGCCAGTCCTGCTAGGGGTGTCATGCAGAGGCATCTTTTAGATGACCCCACTGTTTTTCTACTTGATAGATCATTGAGGTGCATTCTGGTTTTTTCTTTTTTTTTTTTTTTTTCCCCTCCCCTCCTTGGCTTCAAACCTTGCTGAGAGGGAGGTGGAGAGGAAAATCCTCATGAATTAACATTATTTCCCTGGTGGGCTTTGCTGCCATTTTATCTAATTACGCCTGCTGTTTTCCAGATCACATTGTAAGCATTTGCATGAAGGGGCTTTCACTTACCTCCTCAAGTAAATTAAATAACAGCCCTTAGGCTGGGCTGACAGCATAATGCATTTTCATGTGGGAGATCAACAGCTCCCATACCTTGAGATGGGAAATGCAGAAATGACAGGGAAGCTCTGTGCTTTTGTCTCGAATTAGGGCAACTAGATGGAGTTAGGGCCAGTTTGAAAATGCCTACTGCTGGCTCTTGTGGCATGTGGGGATTGGTTGGAAGAGAGGGGCACATAGGAATCTGCAGAGGGCCACAGAGAACAGACTCACAAGGATCCAGCAGCTACGTGCAAGATGTGCAGGAAAGCCAGGGAAAGCAAGCCTGTTGTCAGCAGGTTTAAATGCACAGCCCTATTGGAAAGTGTGAGGGGATCTGCAAACTGTGGAAGATTGGAAGCCACAGACATAAAGCAAATGAGAGGTGTAGGCCCTGCCCTGAGGATGTTTACAGCATGACTTCGTGGATGAGGAAGGCTGGACTTGTGTGGAGCACTCTGGAAATCAAAACGCACGGCCTTGACTTTCATTTCCACAATAAGCCAGCCCGTAGTTTCCCTGTGCTTCATTTCTTCAATTTGCAAAATGAGGCAGTAGCCCGTCTGCTGAAATGACAGTCTGCTGCTTTCCTGGTGTGACCCGTTACTCCCAACGAGTATCCAGCCTCAGGAATTATCCTCCTCCAAATGTTTCAGAGCTTCTAGAGCCCTTCATGATACCAGCTTCATGGGATGATCTGGTCCTTTCACAGTCATGTGTGTTATACATCAGCAATGTAGATCAGCCCTTCCCTGGCTGTGGTCACTCCTTCATTCCTTTGATATAGTTGGGAGCTTCTGAGAAGGAGAATGGATTGGGAACAAATGACCATGAGGAAATATATTCCTTCAGCTCTTGATCAGACCAGGCTTGTCCTGGAAGAAAAGAGGGTGTTGATGGGAAGGCAGAGAGACAAACTCCACCTCCTCCGAGCATTAGGCTTGGACAAGCCTGGGGTAGCCCAAAATTCTGGTGTCCTCTTGGGTTCTTTCTTTAGAGGACTTGAAGTGGGGACGTGCCAGCAAGTGGGCTGGTAAGCTGCATGACCAAACTGAGTCAGCACTTAGGGAGTGAGGAAGAAGAGGAGATGGACCTCTACAGCAAGTAGGGAATTTAATCCCTACTCTGGCATGCTCATGTTGGTCATGAATGGGGGTCAGCAACAGGAGAGGCTGCTGAGCTTGGAAGGGTGCGCCTGCCTTATGCAAAGATCCCACCACATAGATGTGTCATGTAAAGGAAGAAAGGTGATAGGTGTTCATTTAGTTCTCTAACTCTGTGGTGACAATGACCCTCTCAGTATTACACCTGTAATGTTGAAGCACCTTCTAGCTTTTGGTGCTAATTCCTTTTATCGTGTGTCATTGGTTAGGGTTTAAGGAAATCATGCAGATCACTAAGATCTGCTTGAAGGAGTCTGCAGTGACTTGCTTTTGTCTGGGGATCTTTGCTGAAGAAATATGATTTACTTGTTTTTCTTTAGAAAACCAAGTTTTCTGTTCCATCAAAACGTAGTTCCAGGTTGAAGGTGGAGGAGAGCTGGAAATGTTAGTGTGATGGGAGTGTAAACACCTTTTAACTTACATGTTAAAGCATCTCGGCTCTTCCAAGTAACTAGAGAACTACTTTGTGATGCATTTCTGTGTCTGAGATTAATTTTGAATGCCAGCAAGATAATGAGATTTATCAAATAAAAAGCCTGTCTTTCACTTTGTTCAAGCTTGGCCTCATGCCTCAAATACATGGAGTTTAGCTCAGAAGCAGCTTGTAATTTGTATCACAAAACCACCGTGTGTAATTCATGATGGATGGTGGCCACTGGGTGCGGGAGGTTTGCAGTTGGGACGTGCTGACGGCTCCTGCTGACATTTGTGCCTGGTCAAAGTGACTGCAAAGGGTAGGGGACCAGTGAATGGTCACCACGAGGCTACCGTGGGAGGGGCTGAGGAGGTGTTTGCCTTTGTAAATCAGGGATTCAGGTTTAATGTTAATCGGTTTTTAGCATGAACTTGCAGGATATTCACGATGCAAGACACAGTGCTGCTTTTAACATGTATGGGGAGATGATTCAGGACTGATACAGCTGCTTCAGTGATCTGGTAGTATACATCCCATTATCATTATTCACTCACATTATTCAGTGTTAGAAAGCTTTCTAACAATTCATGATATTTCTCAAGCTCTCATCCCCTCCTCTCTCTTTCTAAAAAAACTAATTTAATTTTATTATTATTATTATACAGATTCCTGCTGTACACATCCCCCAAGCAGGTGGGAGGGGGAGTTGGTGGGTGATGACTTGGCTTTGTTGGAACTTCACTTAATGCAGGGTGGGGGCAGAGAAAATGAAGCTAAATTACGCAGATCCTGGAGGCACAGCTAGTGCACTGCATCACTTGTGAGCATGACTAGAACTGAAAATGAATCACAGCCTTGTTAGACACTGTATGTGTCAGTGCATGTGGGCAGAAATATCATTCAGCGAGAGAGAGAAAAAGACAGAGAGACTACATCTTTTAAAGTGTGCTGGTCCCGCTGAAATCGTCGTACTATTTAACCTAATGGGTGAGAGCTGGGAAACAGTGGGACAGCTGCTCTAGGATACTTTACCTCATCGATTTTTATTCCTTTCTGAAAGTTCAGAAGGAGTCCAGATTTGTCAGCAGTTACATTTGTTTTATAAACAAGAAAATGCTATAATTGCAAGCTCAGGTTTGAACCCACTGTTGAGGACTTTAAAATACAACCACCCGTTAGGGGCTAGATTTGAATGAGGAGTTGCTTCAGCCTGTGTGTTCATTGTGCATTAGGAAGCCAATGTGATTTGCTCATCACATAAACTTTTGATGGTTGCATGTGCACACGAACACACAGTACACACGTGCACGCTGAGCCAGTTCACATATTCCAGATACAAAAATCCATCCTGGAACTGTAACCCTGGTTCTTGAAGCTGTATAATTCAAACAGGGCCTATTTCTAGAATGGAAATTGGTTTTACAGTTCAGTTGCAATGTGACAGAGCCACGTCAGGTGATTTGATGGAGAGATGCTGGAATCAGCCGGCCACTAAAATCTGCTGTATCTGTGTTTGTGTTCCAGAAGATACTTGCCACAAGTGATAGCAACGTTCCTAAAGAAGCTCTCCCACCTCCTGCAGAGACCTATCCATAGCATCCAACAAGCAGCAGCCATCTTAAAATTCCCCCTTGCCACACTAAAACCACACTTTTTTGAAGCCAGATGGAATCAACCAGTGTATTCTTGAAGAGATTTTGGTTGTGCATTTTTGAATGTTGTGCTTGGTGGCTGTGCTCAGTCATTGGCCTGTGATGTGTTGTATATTTTAAAAGCTGATGATTCTAGACACTAGCCTGAGTTTTTAAAAAGTGGCTAGAGATGTGTGGTTTCTCCTTTATCCTCCTCCCACAGACCAGGTGCTTTGTACTTTCTGAACATGCAGTGGTTTTTGAACGTTGTGAAGGATGTAAACTGCAGCTGAGAACACAGCAGTGCACCTCCCCCTGCCAAAAAAAAAAAAAAAAAGGGAAAAAAAATAAAAAACCCACCATCAGTAGCTTTTAAAAATCCCGGTCATCATGTGGCATTCCTAGAATGTCCGTACTTACTAAATGAAAGAGGAAAAATGAGAATAGATTGTGATTTTCTGACTCTTAATGTGACTTTTTTGGGAGAAAGGCAAGGAAGGGATCCATACTTGCGACAAGTTAAAAATAAGTTTTAATTACTTAGAGTAAGAACATGTCCTGAAAAGTAAAGATTTTGGACTTAATGTGCATGGAACAAAAGGCCGTTGTGAGCTATGTATGAGAGTTGCTGCGAGTTTGTATTCTGCCCTTTTTTTTCTGTGGGAGTTATTTCCTGTTGTTGACTAGAGTTCTTTATTTAGAACCACCTAGCTACTGAATGACGGCTCACTTGCAAGAAGAAAAAGTGTGATTAAAACTTGCTAAGGCTTATTCCAAGATCTCCCCGCTTCCATTTATTTAAGGGGAATCTTCGCTAAATGAAAGAAAGTGGAGTTCAAAACAACAAATGCATTTCCTTCTCATTATTGTGCCCACATCAGCTGTGGCAGCTAGCAAAAAGATCTTGGGAGGCTGAGGTCTTTCACCTGAACACCTCACGGAAGACAGTGTTTCTCTAACACAGGTGATTTGGTTTAGGTTGTTCTGGTTTTAAAACCAAAACAAACCCATCAAATGCCAGGCCTCCCTTTTTGCTGGCAGGAGTAACGCACCGAGGTTCTTAGGGGCAGCTCTTTCTATGAACCCCGCAACTCGAGTAAGGAGCAGGCACTTGCACTTTCCCAGAAGAAAGAGTTTCTTTTGAAGAGCACTGCCAGCAAAAAGAGGTTTCTGTATGCTGACCTGCTTGGGAATAGTATTTGGGTATGTGTGTGGATCCACATTATCAGCACTTTGGCATCTGCCTAACTTCTTTTGCTCTTGTGGCAGGGGCTGAACATCCAGCAAGAGTAAAGTTAGCAGAAGAGCAGATTCAGAGGGGAAAAAAAAAAGAAAAAAAGAAAAAGATTTAACACGAAGGTTAGCTCCACTGTAGGAAGTAGGTAAGCAAGCAGAGTAACTGGGGTTTATTATGACTTTTTTTGCTTAGCAGGAATCACAGTAGGAATGTCCCCTGGGTGTGGATGATTAGAAAATGCACTGGGGCATGAGTGATAGCAGATGAACAATCATCCCTCCTTGGCTTGGCTGGCCCCTTGCTGTGAGCCTGTTGCAGAGGGTGCCTCTTTCTGCCCAGCTCTTGCAAATGGGCTGGTACCTTTATCTGCAGTGCCTGGGGCTGGCTGCTCTGGGTGGGCAGGTGCTTCACTCCACAGATAGGAGTTATGGCTCAGTCGTTGGCACCTTCCCTTCTACAAATGAATCTGATAAAGACTGGTTTGTAAAGTTGAATCTCCATAGGAAAGTGGATCTCTGTGAAAGAGAGAGGGGTTTGGGACCCTTCTGCCCATCCCATCTTGTGCTGGGAAAGTTTGTGGCTGGGAGAAGAAGCAGGGAAAGCCTCAGTAATACACACCTCGTGTTATTTTCTTCTCCTGCTGCTGTCCAGTGGTCTAACAAGGGAAGACCCTGGACTCGGTAGCAGTACCATCAATGGGAATGCAGCTCTTCCTCCTTGTTTCTTGGGTCTGCTCCTTTCCCTTGACTTGTTCCCCTCTGTACTCCAATTATGTCTCTTTTTTGTCCCCTCACCGAGGCTAAAATAAAAATAAAAGGGGAAAATTATTACTGTTTGAGCAACCTGCTTATGGCTGGCACGGAAAACCATTATTGGCTTTAGGGAGCCGTATGCCACATGCAGCATCTCCTTCCCTACCTCCATGCCGTCCCTGCTCAAGACATCTCTTTTTTATTTCTTTTTTTTTCCCTACTATTTTCTTTTATACGCCTGCAAATGCCCACACATGCTATGTCAAATGGGTGTGACCAGACAGGAGAGCTGCCCCTCCCCTCTTCCAGAGCCCTGTCACATTTCAAGGACATTAGCACCCCAGAGCCACTGAGGGAGGAAAGAGAACATTAAGAGGTGTGAAAGGAGGGGGACTGTGATGATAAATGGTGGATTTTCAGCTTTTTTTCTTTGTCCTGTTGGTAGAACCTAAATGCTGGGTGGGTTTGCAGTGATTTAGTGTTTCATCCTTGCTTGGGAATACTAATTAGGTGTAAACCTCTTTTAGCCTTTGGCTAATGGTCACTATAAATGAACAGCTTCCTTTAAAGTGAAAGAACATTTAAAAAAAAAGGTTAGAGGAGAACCTAAATTAATTTGTGCAGTTCCCTTTTTCTTCAGAAAGATGAAATGCATTTCTGACGGTTATGGGGTGGTTTTAGGTAGAGTTAAGAAATGCAGACATCACCCACAGTCTGTTTACCTGCATATACAGTATGAGCTTCTGCTGACTCTTAGCCGTGCTAGCACTAGGGAATGTAGAAAGACAAAATGAATCATTACCACAGGCATAATCACTGAAAGCATCCGATGTACTCATTCAGTCTTTTTTTTTTTTTTTAATCTCCTCTTTGCACATAATCTAAGAA
Source organism: Eulacestoma nigropectus (assembly GCA_013397775.1). Lineage (NCBI taxonomy): Eukaryota > Metazoa > Chordata > Aves > Passeriformes > Eulacestoma > Eulacestoma nigropectus. The sequence continues at coordinate 1,392,558 of VZTE01004625.1, forward strand.
GTCACACATTTTGTGAAGGGTTAAAACAGAAAGACTTGTGCATTCTTTGCATTGACTCAATGAGTTCAGTTCTATATGATCTTCAATTATTTGTAGAGGAACAGAATGGCAGTGGGAGTTAATGCTGCTACATTTGATGTTCTTGTGCTAGGTTTTCTGCCAGCTCCTTTTTTTTTTTTTTTCTTCCTCTTCTAAATTTGGCCCTGCAGATTCAACTTCTGTTTTATTGGGGTTTGTTGGTTTTGGCTTTTTGCTTTTTTTTTAAAGTGGTGTAGGTCACTCACTGTTTACTTAAAATTAGACCCTCAGAAACCTTTGTCTGAGAGGAGTACAGATAAACGTCGTCTGTAAAGAATTTTGCACCTGGGACAGTCAGAGGAAGGATTTATCATTGCAAATTTGAATTACTTTGAAAATGACTCTGTCTTGGTAAGCATTCTTTGAATGTAGAGTCTCTAAGAAGCTGTAGAAACTAGTTTTAAACAATAGGCCCAAGCCCCCAAATCTGCGTAGGAGCATTAATATGCTCTACAAGTTGTATTCCAGCCAGCAGAAGCAGCTATAGGTGAAGGCATTCATTTGGATATCCATGTATTAACTCATGTTTTCATATAAATAAGGATTGAAATAACTTGTTGTTGGTTTGGGTTTTTTTTCTGGTAATGCATCTGAGCACAAACACAAACTCCAGTGACAGTTTTAAGTCCTGCATAAGGTATTGAAATGCTGTGTAACATACTACATCAACACTGTAGCCACAACACCATTTTGATTGTGCTCTCCCAGCCTCAAACTCGTTGTAACTGTTGTACAATGCTTTAATGCAACCAATCTGAGCAGGAACATCCACTTCTAGAAGCCTCTGGTCACCCCGCTGGTGGCCCCATTTGGTCTATTAAGCCTTTGGCATCTCAGAAGGGTTGAGCAGTGCTAAGCATATTCCAACCTGCCTATGCAGCCAGGCCTCTTCCAGGTTTCGAGAGTGCTTAGGAAGAGTGTGGGGGCATCTGTGCCCCAGAAATGTGTGACTCCACGGAGAGCTTCGTAGGAGTAGCTTTGCTTCAGGGAAGGGTTGTAGTCTGTGCAGCGCTCTGGGTAAGCCAGAGCTGCTCTCCCCTGGTGAACAAGGAGCAGGTGGTCCCTCGGCACTGGGGACATGGTGGCGACCTTTGTGCTGAAGTGTGTGTGGCTTGCAAGTTTGACAGCCCGACGTTGTTAAGATTTTTGGGCTCGTGTTGGGTTTGTGCTCAAGACTAGTGGGTGGCCCGAAGTCTTCTGGCTTGATTGCAGCGACATCTGTTTACACCAGTGGTTAATTAGGCCTGAAGACTGGCCATCTCTCTATTTTTCCCCACCGTTTCTGTGTTTTTTCTTGATTAGAAGTATTCCCTCCTCAGCTCTGAAACAGAGGCTTTGGTTTTATCTGCAGATTTTTTCCCCTCTTGATCCACTGGCCCTGGTATGAGATGAATATCAGGACATCAGCATAGCCTCTCTTCAAAAAAGTAACCAAGTGTTCCAGAAAAGAATGACTTGTGCTTTTGATAGAGACTGCAGAGTGAGCATTGAAAGGGAAAGAAAAGCAGCCTGAAATTGTTTAAAACTCAGCTCAATGCAGAGTACAATTCACTGTGTCACAAGAAGCAGGATTGGAAAGGGGAGACTGTTTTAGGAGCCTGTGTGCTGTACAGGCAGTGCCAGTGTGAACAGTCTGGCCTGGGCCAGGAATGAAGCACGTCTTGCAGGGGGTGCAGCCTGAATGGGATTTGGAAAGCAACACAGATCTTTATGAGAAGGCAGAAAGATGTGAGGAGATGTACAGCAATGGTAGGCAGCCCAAACCTCTGTCAGAGGACAGTCTTTCAGCTGGAGCAAGGATGATGCACACCAACAGTCTCCAGAGGACTGGGAGTGCACAGGGAATTAGAGAGGGAGGGAGTCATCTCTGTGCATGAGGAATGCAGCAAAACCTCCTCTGACTAAGCCAGCTAATGCACACTGCATTTTTTTTTTCTTTCCTGATAATCCTGTTCCATAATATTTCCTTAATAATTTAGTATGTGAAGAGTAGCCCTTCTGAAAAGCATCTAAATCACCAAATCTTACTTTCAGATGGAACCTTGTTACCCCTGTCGTTCGCACACACTGGGGATTTTTATTGGTATGGCTATTTGAGAGCTATCCTGGAGTTAAGGGTTGGGGCTTTTTCCTTAATTATTTAATGAATTTACCATGTGGCACAACCCTTGGTACTGCCAAGCAATACCTTTCTATTACTAGACTGTGCAGGCCTGATCCTGCATTACCAAAGCCAAAAGCAGTATTTGAGAACTGACATTGTCATCAAAATCTGTAGGAAGCCTAGAATAACTATACAAAAGGGGTTAGTTGCACTCAGAATATTGATTCATGAGCTCCCTGGTTTTTTGCATTGCTGTTCATTTTACCCAAAGAAGATCAACTGCCCAACTGGACATATAATATATGATACTGCATTAGAACTAAGGCTGCATTTGGTCATACTCATTAATTAAACTGATTTCTCCTGTAGGTTTTTTTTTTTTTTCCTGGAGAACTAACTGAGAATGATAATTAAGCATATTATGCATTCTAGGGAACGGTGTTTCTCCTACTGCCACAAAAACATTAAAGGAGCAAAATATGAGCTAAAGCAGAAAGTGAAGGGGGGGAAAAGAGCTAAAATGGGAGTGAGAAGGGGTGGAGCTTTCCTTCGTTTGGTTTTGATTGACTCCTATGCCTTGGGACACGTGGGACAGCCTTGTTAGAGTGGAAGAGTTGCACCAGCAAAAAAAGAAGAAAAAGCCGTTGAAATCCCAAGGAATGCAGCCCAGCTCCCAGGTACAGCTCCCTCCCTGCTCATGTACAGGTGCAGACTGCAGTAATGCAGCACCTCAATTTTTTACTGAGGAATTTATTTTGGTTTGTGGCTGAGCCTTGCATGAGAAGGGCTTGGAGGTCAGTGCTGAGCCTGAACGGAGACGGCACGAGGTGTGAGCAGTGTTTACTCGTGCTTTTGCTTGCAGTGTGCTTTCTCCTTACCCAGGAGAGCCACGCTGCTCACTGAGGAGAGCTGCTCGAGTGGAACAAGCAGCTCTGGCTGAAGGAAGGCCCTTTGTTTAGCTTTTCCCAAGTTACCAGTGCTGAGGGAGTCTTTATTTGCAAAAAGTTGTCTGCTCTGGGGGCAGTGTTGGGTGTTTGCCTGCCAGCTCCTGCATGCACCAAAGCAAAGACATCCAGTGAGAAAATGAAGTTATGTTGTACAATTATCTGATGAAATCTCGTAGTATTCATGTGTACTGCAATCAGAAAGGAAAAGGCCAAGGATGCAATTAGAAGCATAGGAAGCAGTTCACTCCCTCTATTTTTGAAAAACGCAAGGGATGCCAACATTCCAGCACACCAAACTTTGCCACTCTTTCCTAATTAGCACAGGTGTTGATGGACAGATTACCTGGCAGTAACAGTAAGTAGTGTTTGTAATGAATTGATTTACAAAGTCCAGTGTCTGTTTCCCCCTTCCCAATCTTTGATTTCTGTGTGTTCATTTGTTATCTTTTTCATTTATTTATCTTCAATGCAGGGGTGGTTTTTGGAATGATCTTCATGAGACCTGGCCCCAATCAGACAGGCTTTGACCATCCTTGCTCAAAGCCAGGGCTGCACTCAGACTATGCCTGTAGCCCACGTCAGGTGCTGCAGAAAGACACAGCTCAGCTCCTTCTCTTTTAGCGTGTCGTCTTCGTGTGTGAGCAGCTCAAGGGCCTGTGCCAAGGCTGTGACTGCACAACTAAAGCTGTGCTACTGCTCCCTGGGAAACCCATGCATGCATGGTTCTGAAATGGGATGCATTTTGGGTGACTCCTCCTTGCAGACGCTTAGACTTTCCCCCCTCCCGCTCCCGCCGGCTCTGGAAACCTCTGCCGACACACTTCCTTAGCACAGCATTTTGTGGCTCCGTTGCAGGCTGCTTCTCCGCGCTTACCGACGTGTTCGGGCAAACTGCATTTGGGTCTTGCAGACACCTTCTGGTCAGGCTGCTCCGGAGCTGCAGAGTGGAGTTTCTTGGCTAGAAAGGTCTCACTCAATCAGGTGCAAGGCCACGTGAGGAGCAGTCGGCAGCGAGATTATTCTCCTTGCGTAGTCCAACCTCGTCCCGCCGCGCCGGAGCCTCTGCTGTGCACGAAGCACAGGAAGGAGCTCTATTCATATCGATTCGTATCGTGACCTGTGCTCAGCTGGGAGTGCTTCTGAGTGTGGATGCAGGTTGTACTAGTTGTGTTCAGAGGCACAGTCTGAGTTACAGCGTGACTATAAACTCCTGCCAAGAAAGACTCCGGAGAGTTACAGTAGGAAACAGAAGGGGCGGTGAGCTTTTTCTTATGCTGGTGTAAAATTGGAGCAACTGAGCAAAGTCAGAAGCATTTAAAACTCGGATGACACAGGCTCAGGCTTTTTACTGCCGAGTGTAACATGGCAAGATCAGGGCTGTGCATATCGGGCTGGAGCCCAGCTGCTTATTTAGCAAATGTTTGTGGTTCTGCCTCTGGTGCCGGTGATAGCGTGCACACACCCAGGCACGGGGACTATAAACCTGCTGCGGACTTTGAGCTCCGGAAGGCAGGCGCTGCTCGGCTGGGCGCATCCACGGCGCAATTGCGCAAGGCCAGATCCCGCTGTGTTACAAATCTGGTGTAAAGGAGGGAGGAATGGGGCCCTGAAATTCAGTGAATCTGGCATGTAAAAACACCCAAACAACCCAGTCAACAATGTGCAAGTATTACAAATATTCTGTGTGGCTTTTGAGTAGGCAGAAGCCCACTGAACAGGTATCACTCAGGCCCTTAAGAAAATGAACGTTTTCCTTTTATTTAGTGATTTTGTTGTGGCGCTGATAATTTCAGGAAGAGACTTGTTTCCCCAGGCAGAAGGACCAAATTTCAGTGCCGTGCTGCTGGAAAGTATCCAGTCAGGGAGATTCTGGTTTTAATGTTTGCCAGCTCCTGGGCAATTCGCAAATCACTCGTCAAAATCTAGTAAACGGTTCGTGAATTGCTTTGCAGATTGTTCTAGGGCTAACTCTGTACCACAGATACGGGATGAGAGAGCTGGGATCTCCTCAAAGGAATGGCTGATAGCACGGGTGGAAAGGGAAAGGTGTGCTGAGGCCTCCAAACCGGCAAAATAGAACGTCAGTTTTTAGATCTGATGCATCACTTTCCTCCCTTTTTAGTGAGTTCAGCAGAGTGCTCAAGTGCCAGTCCTGGTATTTAGACACCAATTAGATGGAGCCTTTTCAATTATAAATTTAAGAATCCATAAAATCAGCACTTAATCTCCTTTTATTTCGGCAGATTCACTATTTTAATTGTTTGGTGCTGTTTTTCCTTTGTGGATTTTTGTGAGATACAGTTTCCAGGGTAAGGAAACCTTTCTTCTAAAAGTATCCTTCTTTTCCTTTTCGGTTTTCTGGCTGAAAACGGAACTTAGTTTCTAGCAAGACCATCACCTTGATTGATCACAAATCATTACAGGCCGTTTTGAGCATAATACCTAAACGAGTCGTGATAATGACTAATAATCGCCTTTATATTCGGTCTTAAAGCTTTATTGTCCCGAAGTACAACCGGTTTAGTGGAACATGAAAGGCGGGAACGATCCGAGATGCCTGCTGGGGCTACAGCCAAAACTGTAAGGTGTTTGGATCGCCTTTAACAGCGCCGGCTGGGATTCCAGCCCCTTTCGGAACACAATCACTGAGGTGACTTAAAATAATCGTCTTCTTTCCAGATAGCGCCTGGTGCTGAGCGCTTCCCTCCTTCCCCCAAGTCTTCGCGTGCTCGAACATCTCCGTTTGGCCTCATTTTTGTGCTTCGGTGGTATCTGCACAGCCCAAATTAGCAGCGAGGATTTCACGGACGGGGGCCGCCGCCTCCCTCGGCTCCCAGGTGAGGTCCCGGGGCGGGGGGCGGCCGGGCAGCGCTCCGGGCTTTCTCCACATCCCCCCCTCGCCCGCGCTCTGCTTGGCCGGGCCCGGGGCTGACCGGAGGTGCAGGGGGAGAATTTTGGGTTGTACCGGGGCAACCCGGGGCCAGCCCCACGCGGGGAGCAGGGCTGGCCGAGCCTCGTGTCCCGGCCGGGTCTCCGCCGCCGGATAGCAGGGATACTTGTCATATTTGCGGTCGGGGCGCGCTGGCACCGTCTTTGTGCCGGCCCGGCGCTCCCCGGGGAAGCCGCGGCGGCTGCGGGGGCCGCGCCGCCCGCCCGGGGCCGGGGCACGCGTGGGCAGCGCGGGGAGCCGGAGCGGGGGAGGAGGAGGAGCAGCAGCAGCAGCGGGGGGTGGGGGGGCGGGGGAGGGAGGGCGGGGCCGAGGCGGAGCTTTGACGCGGGCCGGAGGGTGAGGAGCTCGCCGGAGCCGCCCCTGTCGTCAGTGCTGGCGGCAAGTGCTGGGAGCCGGGGCTGGTGGTGCCTCCTCCGCCTCCTCCTTCTCCTCCTTCCTCTCCTCCTCCTCCATTGTATAATGCTGCGTGATCGCAGCCGCCGGGGCAGAGCGGAGGCTTAAATCCTCACGCCGCCTGCTCCTGCCTCCTCCTCCTCCTCTTTTCCTCCTCCTCCTTTCCTCCTCCTCCGCATCCCACCCGGCCCCTCCCCGGAGCGGCGCGGCGAGGAGCGACATATGGAGCTGCTCTAGGGCGAGAGTTTCCGACCTCCCCCTCTCCATGCTTTAGTTCTCAGGTGGAGCTGCATGTGGTGAGTGGGGCTGGGGGTCTGCGGGGCAGCCGGGGGGGTGCGGCAGGAGGCGGCAACACCCCCCCACCCCCTCTGGCTTTGCGAGTCATCGGGGCTTGTTTTATCTCTCCCTTTAAATTGGTGCCCGGGCAGAGGAGCCCGGGGCGGGGATCCTCCTCCTCTCCTCCGGGGAGGAGGTGGGGGGTTCGTGCTGAGATGAGCAGAGGAGGGAGAGCGGCGGAGTTGACCTTAAAATATGCCCCCTCCCCCGCCGATGCGGGGGGATCCCGAGCCGAAGCAGGTGCGGGTAGCTGGAATATACTTTTTTATCGAGGTGGCTGTGCCGGCCCCGGTAGTGCGGCCGGTTGTGCTCTCCGGAGCCGGGCTCCCTCCGACGCCAAGAAAGCCGCGCCACCCCGGTAAGTTCGCGTGTGCGCCGGGGAGCCCCTGGAGCCGGGGGCTGCAGCCTTGCTCCGTTCTCCCAGCAAGAGCGGGGGCTTCGGGGAACCCCGAAAAGTGCGTGCCGTGGTGCCGGGAGAGCTAAAAGGGCCTGGGGGAGACTTTCACTCCGCTGTGGCAAAGCTGACATATGGCTGGGCAGGACCCGGCTGGCCCCGCTGCCTGGCCCTTTTCAGGGGTTGCTGTTAGGGCAGGGGATTAGCCTGCCTTTTCCCTGAGCAAGAGCGCGCATGGGTCTTCCTTGCGAGCGCCGCCAGCACGGAGAAACAGGCGTCTGTGGGGGGCTTTTGTGAGTAAGGTGGTTCATCTTTTGGAAGCGATGGCAAAAAATTTATTTATTAGGATTTTCTTTAGGGTGGATGAACGCTTGGAAAAAAATCCTTTTGCGGTGCCACTTTGATTTAGAGCGTTGGCTGCTTTACTCACATCAGGATCTGGAAAAATAAGTTCTTCTTAAGTATGAAAATAGGAGTACAGTTACCTGCTGTCATTTCTTGCATTTTGTGAAGCACAGCTGGAAAACCCAGGGCCACTTTTGTTGGAAATCTATGGAGGGGTTTGTGTGCTGTCCAGTGGGCCCCTTGGTGGCTGATTTACAGCTGTGGGTCAGCTGCTGGTGTAAAATAAAGCGAATCTGCCCATTTTATCTCCATCCGGGGGGGGGGGGGGGCCGTCAGCTTCTTTACCCGAACTTCAGTGCAGCACGCCAGAGCTGTTGCGTGTTGGCGGCGTGTGCTCAGACAGATCCAAGGCTCTCGGGAGCAGGAAAGTCCAGGCTTTTGCATCTGGTGCCTGGTGGAGTCATCAGGGTGACTCTCGCTGCTGTCAGTGGGTGCTGGATTTGGCCTCTGTAGAATGTACTGTTGCTCGAACAACGGTGAGAGAGGGCTTGGCTGCTCCGAACACCAGTTCAATGCTTGTGTCTCTCAAATGAGTAAACACTTGCTATGTGTGTGAGTTCAAACAATGCTTTCTACCTTTTTTATTCTGGTAATTTTAGGCATGCGCCTGCACAGGTGAAGGTTCCTGTGTCTTATGGACTTCTCACAGGGTACAAAATTGACAGAGGCGCCTCAGTTTGCATCTAAGGGCACAGGAAGCTTTCACATGGTAAAACAAACTATAAAAATGAATTTTGTTTTCTTTAAAATGATTGCTCTAGAAATTAGCCAACTGATTTAGCAGGGTAAGTGGAAAGTAGCCCTTTCTGGCTGAAGTTAAAATGCGTGCATTTTTACATAATAGGTTGGTATCTTTGGATTCTGATTTAACATAATGAACCAGTGGTGGTGGTAGAGATAGGAGGAGGATTAGCAGTTTGTGCTGCTGGACAGGTATTTGGAGAGCGTGTCCTTCGGAATACTTCCATTGTTCAGGCAAGAACTGCAGCATCCAATGTAACAGCTCTAGATATTCCTCCTCTCGTGACTGATCTTGCTTCCATTTAAGTTGGTAGCAGCAACCACCCACTCCTTTTCTGCAGGAACTGGATTGGACTGCTAACGAATGAAGCTAGACTTTGTGCATATTAAAACACTGCTTTGATTTTTGTGTCAAGCTGATTTCTTTTTCTCTGAAGCTGATTGAAAACAAACAAAAAGAAACTTCCTAGCCATAGGTCCTTCAGGTCTTGTCTGTAAATGAAGCAGTCTTAAAGATCATTAAATACTTCTGTAGGTGCTGATTTATTAAGAGTTTTAATTGTGCTCCTTTATACACCTGCCCTTTTTAATGGGAAAGATGAAATAAAGAGTTTCACAGTGGAAATAATAACATAAATATAGCAAGTGCTCAAATTGTCTGCCTGAGAGGCATCTAGGACTTTGAGATAATGTTCTAATAGCAAGGAAACACCCAAATTTCATATTCAAAATTAATTTTTTTAGCTTCCATGAAGTACAGCAAATTTTATGCAATATCTAGTTTGAAGGATTTTGCCATCATTCACACAAGCTGCTTTTATTTTTTCAATAAATATTTCATTGGGAAAACATTTTCTTTAGGAACTCTGACTTTTTTCACGCTGATGTAAAGCACTCCTGGCACAGTTCATCTCTGGCAGTGCTAACACTAGACAGGTGATCCAAAGTGCTTGTGACTATTTTTGCTTTTATGTAACATCTTAAAGTGTAATCTGTCAAACAAGGAGAATGCAGTACTTTGAAAATGCAAGTAGTCTTCTGGTGATCTACTTCTTATAAGGGCTGGGTAGCAAGAGAGACACCTTCTTTTAGCTCAGCTTTATAGTGTAGCTGGCTCACAAGGAGACAGCTCCAGTTGCAGTGGTTCCTTAACATGCACACAAATCAGTGCCAGAAACAGCAGCTTTCAGTTACCAAGTCCAAAGATCAGGAATGTTTCAAAGGAGAGAGCAAGGTCCAGCTTCAATGTAAGCAGGTTGGCACTAAGCACAGATCTTTAGTGTTGATGAATCTTTTGCTAATTAATGGTTTGTGGAAGATGAAATTTGCCAATCCGAGCACAGCACTCATTTTCTTCTGGGGTATGTAATTGCATGTTTTCTGCCACTTCTTTTGATTTCTAAACTCTCATCAGTCAGAGAAACTGCTGTCATGAAGAGGTGCCTGTTTTCTGTAAATGGAGAGGGACCCTCAATATGCGTTAGTTCTTTAATTCTTTTGTAAAACTTTTATGTTTGCTGTAGTGGAGGCTTCAGGTTTGTTCAGCATTACCAATGCAAACACTATAACAAAAATAAAATAACAATGCTTGGCTGTTCAACACGAGTGGGGAAGGCAATGTAAATGCTGTGCTAACGTTGCTCCTGGGTGTGCTGAAGTCAAGCCCAAACTGAGGTCCAAAGCAAATGTGTGGCTGGGAGACAGCAGAGGTTTAGTGGGAGAAACAGGCTTGTGTGTGTCACAGCAGGGTCCCTGCCCTCTGTCTCATGGCTGTGTGGGTATTTAACTGTGTGTCACTGTGCAGAATAGAAACTGCACTGCCACCCCATTTGCCTCCCTGATGGCTCCTGGTGAACGTGTCAGATGCTGGGTGTCATTGCCAAGTGGCCAGGAGGAGCTGTGAAGATGTGCTGGCTGGGACATTCCTCCGGCGCAAAGGGGATTTTCGAGGTGGGGAAGACCTGATTCGAGGGGCATTTCCAAGGGAGAGTTGGGGCAGTCTCCAGGGGCATTGGGTACTGCCTCATAGGTCTTCAGAAAAAGCTTTAAGCTGGGACTAAGAGCAGGAAGGATTGAAAGGGAAAAAGAAACTGTCAAGCCACCAGAGAGCAAGTTTTTGGTTTTCATGTGTCCCTTCTTTGAGGGTGGAGGCTCATCTAGCTCAGGTGAGACAGCAGCCACCACCACATCAGAGTGACACTGGATTCAGGGTACTGCGGTGAAATTAAAACCATACTCAGAGTCCTGCGAGGTCAGACCCACTGTTCTTCAAATGAGGGGCCGCGTTCGGTACCCTCCTCAGCTTGGTACACAAAGTCAGAGGTGTTGCCATAGAACGTCTGCAGTTCCCAACCTATACAACACGATCAGTATTTTGAGTATCAGTGGTTTTAAAGACAAATTTCTCCTTAATATCACTCTGGAATTGAGTTTTAAGTGGCATTGAATGACATGAGTCTTAGTCTGTGTAATTATTAGGAGCCAAAGCCTGTTTACTTTGCTTTCACACCCGTGAGGTGTATTGGATTTCATCTGACAGCTCGTTTCCAGTGAAGTTAGAATAAAAATTGTATTCTTAATATATTAGAATACAGAGAGAAGAGTTCAAATGTGGGTTGTTTTCTTTTAATGTTATTTTGAAAACTGGGCAGTATATGGAAGTAACAGAAAAAAGAAGTTCCGTTTTTCAAGGAACCCTGAATTGGTGGAAAGATCTAAACTTGCCCTAATACTTCCTCTGATGTAACAATTAAAACTGTTTTCTTGATCCCAGATTTTCCACCCCACGCCAGAAACCCTTGTACTATTTGAGCCACACTCACCTTTATGGAAATGTGACAATTGTTGGCTGTTTTCATACAGTTTCTTACAGTAGCCTGTAACATTAGTCTTAACCCCTCTTGTCGTGCCAGGCAGGCAATAAGGTTGAGTGAACTGCGCTACAGCAAGAACCACCCATGATTGGAGGTAAACTATGCGGATATATGTTGGGGTGGAGGTTGAAAGGAGCGTGGAGGGCATATTTGAAGCAGACTGTGCAACTGCTATAGCAGGTCTGACTAGTTTGAGATGCCTAAAGGCAGCTTTGTCTTAACTTCAGGTAGCTGCAAAATGAAGTTTTAAATCCTAATTCAGAAATACATCATCATCATCTTCCGGTGCCTCCACAAACTTTACTTTTCATGTGTTTTTACAGGCGCTTTTTCTCCTTTGGAAAAAAGCCTTTAGTAGGTACACATCCACGTGCACGCATATCATTTGCATATTTTTCAAATATACATTTCATCAAGATAGGAGACTAGCGTTTGTGTGCAAACCACAGTGTTTTTTTTGAACAGTGGTGGTAGCATTTTGCTTTCTCACTGCTCTGTGGGCCTTGTGTGAGACAAGCCACTCCATTTCAGCACTTTTGGCATGGCCTGATTTGCCGCGGGTCGGGTCTCGTGCCTGCTCCTGGCCCTGTGTCGGAGCAGTGCCTTAGGCTTTAGGAGCCCGCGCTGCGGTCGCAGGGATTTTGGCTGGGGTACTTCCATGCTGGCTGTCCCAGGAGTCCAATAACCTGCCTGGGTTACCCTGCTGGGATCTGGCTCCCCCTTACCCCATCCTGTTCCATCTGCTTGGTGAAACTGGCTCTTCTAAACACCCCTTCCACTTTCGTTCCCTAACTAAAGTGTTCCACAAATAGCTTGTGAATGAATAGAAGAGAGAGAATATTTTCTGTGTGTGTGTGTGACACACAGTGTTAAGCTTCCTGCCGCTGCTCTGCTTCCCCTTGCTGGCAGGGGCACACATGTGATATGCTTGGACAAGGACTTTTCTTTTAATTGTGGGGAAAATCAGTATAATGCTGTCTTGGGTGAGGTGAACGGGTTGTGCCTGACTGATTATGAAATGAAATTTAGGACATTCCGTTTCCTGAGCTGTTCTCCTTCTGTATTTTCCACTCCCAATTTCCAGAGACTTAGTTTGTGGTTAAGTTTCTTTGTTCTATGTTGATTAACCTGTCCTAAACATGCTTCAAAATACAGATTTAATACACGTGTTGTCAAAATATGCCATTAAAAGGGTGTCTCCATCAAAGTTTAAATGACTTACTTGAAAATGTTTAAATTACTCCACATAGAAGTGACGTGGGTCCCATGGTGGCTGTTTTAAAGAACATCGCTTTGGTGTAGTACTTTTTATTGTGAAATCAAGCAGGTGCCACAAAAAATGGAATCTCTTTCGTCTCTAACTCATAGCTGTTACAGGTTGAGAATAGTTCAAGGCTGGCCAAAGTTCCCTTTAATCAGTTCGAAGAAGGCTCCTTTGTAGGACATGGAAACATATGCTGTGTTTCAACAAATGTGAGAGCCTTAGTGTACCCTGGACTGAAAGGCCAGCAGTTATCATCTTGTCCAACATCATTTAACACCATCTAAGCAAACTTTCATGTCAAATTTTAACTACCTTTTTTGAATTTGTTTTGTTTTCACTGGTGGTGGAGAAATGTCCAACAACTTTTTCACCTCTTTAAGAGAAACTTGTAGGGTCAGTGGGTGCTTTTTCGTAGAATATATTTGTTTGCAGGGTTGTGTTCATTTCGTTTAAGCAAAAATGTTGGAAACAACTCATGTGCTGTTTAAGCTACTTTAAAAAATGCCAGGGAAACACCTCTCTTTTCTCCTAACTCTCAGTAGCACGAAACTGGTTAGCAAATAAAATCTGCAGGCCAGAAACTAAAATGACTTGTCATTGCTGGGATTTGTATGGTGCATTTGCAGTATATATTTCTTCAGAGAGTTTTTTTTTTTTTTTTCCTTTCTCCTCTTCTTCCCTCCTGCCATTTGCTGCTTTTCAGTTTGACTGTGATAATTTATTCAATACTGTTTTCAGAGCAATAACCTACTTTTTGGCAAACCATTCAGTTCTTTCAGTAGTGGGTTTTTTTTTTTCCCCCCATGTGTTTATTAAGGGTCTATGACAAGGGGGAAAAACAAGATATCTTTGGGGACAAGATGCTACGATAGGATTCAAACGAAGTAATTATACATAGGTGAGAAAAACTCTCTCCCTTATTATACACGAAGGGGTCTTGTCTCTCGTGGGTGCACGCACAATTCTCATTAACCTTTGCAGGAATTACCCGGGTCCAGCGGAGATGGGTCTGCAGTGCTCAGTCCCTACGTACGCTAAAAATACCAGGCAGCCCGTGACACGTGCGTGCCAATAGAGATGTCTTGTACAATACCACACGACGTTGCCGTAATCCATTGTTCCGTGCGCCAGAGCAGGGGAGGAGGGATGCACAGCCGGCCTGGCTATTTCATCATTCTCCCTCAGAGCCTGACCAGTAGCATCTTGTCATTACAGGCGTGTAATTTTAGCAGTGAAAAGGGAGTGTGTGTTTCCCAGCCTGTGTCACTTTCTGGTAGCTGTTCTAGCTCTTTCAGATTGTTTTGAATTTCATTTACAAGTGAGGTGTCTCTTTTTTAGACAGCACTTGCGCTGTGCCGGTGCCTGCTGGCTCCGCAGTGGGAAGGAATGGCAGGCAGTCTTGGCTGAATTGGGCCCTGGAGCAGTACACAGCCATCTTAACTGCTGCTGCTCCACCTCTTGAAGAGATGGCTCTGGTTCTCCCAGCATGGAGCTGTGTGCACCGGCTCCAGCATGGCTCCTTGCCCACTGACACGGGAATTCATGGTGTCGTGCTCCTGCCTGCGGGACTGGCATCTCCTGCTTCCATGCAAGGAGGCCCAGAGTGCTGCACTTGTGGGAAGAAACAGTGGTGTGGAGCAGGAAGAGCTTCTTGGCTGATCCCAGGGAGGCTTGTGCATAGAAGCCCTCGCATATTTTTTGGGTGACAACAAGCAGAGTCTGCTGAATAATCAGCTAATCATGTAGTAAAGTCAGAGGATCTGGCCTAGTGCTGTGCCTGGTTTGCTTCACTGCAGCTCTGATTTCTTGCTGCTGATGCCCAGGTGTGTAAAGCAGCTCACAGTCCTTCAGCAGAGTGCTGAGGCCCTGTGTTCACAGCACGATAGAACTCGTTTCACACATGACAGGCCTGGCTGCTTCCTTAACACTGCCACATCGAGACCCAAATTTCAAAACAGCCTCAGCCCAGCTCTTTTTCGTGGCTCTTTGAAGCACACAGCCCAGATAAGCTGAACCTCAGGGAGGAGGCTGCTGGTGGTGGCTCAGGCACTGTTGTGAGTAGACAGTGTTGGCAGCCGTTCTGGGGAAGCATGTAAAGGAGATGTGGCACAGAGGTGACCTGAGATGAGGGCAGCTTTGCCATTTTCTGCAAAATCTCTCTCCCCTCAGTAGGTAACCCTAACAAAGCATCTCCTGGTAGTGGAAGGGGGGACTCCTCCACCCTGATCTGGCTCAAAGCAGGTGGTTGGTGGTCAGCAGGGCCATGTCTGCATCAGGCCTGCGAAGGGCTGTGGCAGGGTTGGCAATCGTAGACAGTGTGATTCCTAAAGCTTCCAGTTAAGGACGAGACCAAAAAAGGGCAGGCTGGGGGCTTGTTTGCATCTTCTGGGCACTGTTTTGTAAGGAAGCACATGGAAAGTCCTGTCTGAAGCAGAACATGTGAGAATTGACATTTTGGCTTTGAGATCTTTGAGACGGAAATTAGTTCTGCTGGGCCATCCAAACCTGTTCTGTTTTTTTCCAGTAAAGATGACTGCCTTCCCGCACGTAAATACTGAATAAATGTTTTTTAACCCTGGTGTGTTACCCAGGTACATACTCCCTCTTGCTTCGTACTGAAAAGGAGTTGTCATTTCAGGGCTTTTGCTCTTGCCTTCAGCCTCACAGTGGCTTGCAGTGTGCCTTGCTGGCTTTCCATGCTCAGAACCTGTGCAGTCTTGTCCACCTTCTGGTTCTGCCAGGGCAGTCTTTAATGCTTTAACAAGCTAACAAGTGCTCCTCTGATTTAAACTTGCATTAACTTCTGCTACCCTGATAGAATTCCTAATATTATAAACACCCTTAATAACATGGCTATAATCTAGAAAACCTGCTGTCCTTTTTCCAAACAATCACTTAATGAGGCAGTAATTTATTCTAAACTATATTTATTGGAGCCCATTCCAGCTTTATCGGACGTACTCTCTTTGAATGTGTGCAGTTAGTCAAAAACATTAAAACTGCTCCACTTCTTCCAGGGGAACATGTTACATTTAGCAAACTGACAGCATTAGAAACTGTTTCCAATTTAATAGAAGCATATGTTTCCTGCAAGGCTTAACACACTGCAGAGTCAGAGATTGCCTTAGACTGCGGCTTTGCCTTTTTTTAGCATGGTGAAAAGGAGCTGGAAACTGAAGGCAGAAGTGGAGTTTGTGTTTTTGGTTGTTTTGCAGAGATCCTTCTAGCTGGGCTTCGGCAGGCTGCAAGTTTAAGAAACTCTCAAGAAAGTGGTGTGGGCGGCGCACGCAGAGCTCTCGCTCCAAATGCAGTTTCTGATCATGAACAAACAGCAAGAGCTTGCTTTGCCCTCTGGGCCTCAAATAGTACAGTATGCAACAAGGGAGAGCAGGCAAGGCACGAGGATGGAAACAGTAGGATCAGATTACAGTTTCAAAATATCGCTGGAACACGTTGGCTGGCGTTACACTATTGACTGGCTTTATAATTGCATTGCTTATTTGCTAGGGAAGGCTTCACCTTACTTTCTGATTAACATGGACACTCCTTCGGGGACCTGGGGACTCCAGGCTCTGAGTATCAAAGGCAAACCCCTTGAGAGCTGCACGACTTCAGATGCTTCTCAAATGAGAGTCTGAGCTTCCTCTGTTGTCTCCTGTTTGCCAAAGGTTTCCTTGCACAGTCCCTAACTAAGTTCTACTTAGAGTAGCCTCTAAAAGTCACCCACTATGGTTTTCCTTCTTATTTTGATTTTAACTGGAGAGGAGAAAAAGACCCCTGTCACTCACCGTGCTAGCTGCTCTTCACTCAGTCTTCACTCCGTGTGAAGTGCCTAGAGCAGGGGGCTAAGGCTGTGTTTCTTTAGGGAGAGAGAAGCTGCCTTTCTTTCTAAATGCAGGAGTGGGGTGCTGAGGAGCTTTACTTGCTTCTCTGTTTCTTCTGGAAGAGCTGAGGTTTACCCATCCACCACAGGAGATGAGAAGAGTTAGGTCCCTGTAAAATATGTGTGAGAAATACCTGCCACTTACAACTACTGCTGCCACTGACAGCCTTGCAGCGAAGACTTGCAAACATAAAAACAATCCCCTGTACTCTCTGGAAGCACAGAGCTACCCAGGAGGCCAATTTTTTTATATACTCCAAAGGAAAGTTTTGTAAGTGCTTATTAAACCTCACTTGGTTAAAAAAAAAAAAAAATAAAAAAGGGCAGCCAGAATTAATGTAAAATGTGTCAGGGAAAACAAACCTTGTAAATGCAGAATGTCTGAGCGCTGGCTCTGGAGAGGACAGAAACCCCTGCACAGCTCCATTCTCTCTTACCTCTCTTCAGGGGTTACGGGATTTGTTTCCTCACTCACATGTGATATGAGACACAATTCTTACCAGGCAGCATTGTCAGGAGTCCTCTTTAGCAAGGCAACGTGGATGCAGTACACTCCAACAAGTAAAAAGTGCATCAGATCCCGAGAAAGCAGCCTTGTGGAAAAAAATAAAATAAATTAAAAAAAAAGAACACACCCCCCTACCCCCCCCGCCCTCGACTGGTCCGTGCACACCCTGCAGGCCAGCTGCAGCACAGGGAGCGTGGCCGTGCAGCTCTGCATGGAACAGGCTGTCCCTGATCCTGGGGATGCTGCCATGCCAGGCTTTAAACACTCTGGTGTCGGCAGATGAAATCCCCAAGGAGGGGCGATTTCCATCGAGCTGTGGCTGTCACCTCTGAAAGTCCATGTTGCTTATTCACTCCAGTCCTGGAGTTAAAGCTTGACACCTGGGCTGTTCAGCTTTCCCCGTTGTTTTGATGAGGCTGGGAGAAGCTGCCAGGTTTATACTGGCCTTCCCCTCTGCTTTTCCTTTGTAACTTTGAATGGGAGGAGGGTGCCAGTGCTCTCAGATGTCTGTGCTCCCACCTGCTGGGGCAGGTTTGCTCTGCTTTGCCAGGATCCTGCAGGCCAAGGAGCATCGTTCTGTGGTGGGTGAGCCCATGGTCCTGCCCCAAGGGGTCTTCTGCAGATGTGTCCACTCTCTCTCTCTGCTGTGGCCTTGAGGATGTGGAAACAGGAACAGGGAGAGAGAGGTTTGCTGGTTTGCCTCCCTAGCTGTAGGGGACAGATAATTGAAGTTGTGGAGACTGGTTACAAGTTCAGGTGGTCCCTCAGGCTGGATCCAGCAGCACTGAAATACCTCACAGCAGCTCAACCTGCCTCTGCTAGCTCAGAGGATCTGGCCCTTGTCTTGCCAGTTGAACCTAGTTGGCATAAAAGCCGTTTTTATTTTGGTCCTGCAGCTATCTGTGCCAAATCCTGATTCTGCTGAAGTCAGTAACAAAACACCCATTGACTACCGTTGGGCCAGGATACAACCAATGGAACCCTCAAGGATGAGGAATGAAGGATGGAGGAGAGGAAAATTATATTTCATGTGCCAGAAGTGACACAGAAAGCACTTGCATAATTCACTGGATAGGTTCTTTGAGAAACCCTGGTGAGGTTCACTTACATCTGAGGTTTGTAAAACTTTAGGGAGTGAAGTGTACAAATTCAGTGCTCTCATTGCACTTTGGGGGGCTCTTACGGGGAGCTTTGGTGTTGTGGGGTTTTGTTGGGTTTTTTCATGCACACGTATGAAGTAATGTTTTATTTTAATTCCCCCAAGTTGCCTTTTTCTTTCTCTCTCCTTTTTTACCCCCCTGTGGTTTTAATTACCTAAGATTTCAGAAAGTAACTGGTCCTGCTTTAAAATCCTCTTCTCGCACGAGCCCCTGTGGTTCACACCTGTGTTTCGGTGTTCGGCTGTGTAGAGAGGAATGGTTGCCTGTGGACTCGGGGATTTGATGCTTTTACCTTTTTGAGCAATGTGGTGTTCATTCTAAAAGTAACCTCACCCTAATAAGCTATTCATCCTCTAGACTGACTGAAGGGGTGGCGTAAATCTGTGAGTGGAAATGTGACTTCTTAAAAATCCTTTTCCGCTGTTCCTCTTGGGGTTCAGTTCCTCCTTCTTTTTTTCCTTCCTATCTGTCTCGATGAGCAGGGAGGGGCCTAAGGGACTGTAGAATTGATTTCCAAGATGAGCCCTCAGTGTGGAGAGGTATTTTAAACTTAATTGTTAAAAGTCTTTGGGAATTAAAATTAAAGGTTATTTTTATTATTGGGTGAGCAAAATCACTTTTCCTCTCAGTTTTTACATATCTGGTGCTTTTCTGTGCCAAAGCGCCGATTATTAAAGACTTCAGAAATAGTCCAGCGGTGCCGAAGTGTCCGAAGCACAATCAATAAACACAGTGCTCCTTTCACAATGTGCACGTACCTCTGTCCTCCGGAGAGCAAAGGATTCGTCACTAAGTGGGCTCAGAGACACAGGCATTGCACAAGTTCTTCTGTGTTTAATCGATGAGGGTTGACTCTGGAGAACCACCCGCTCCAGGCTGATTATCTCTTCTACTGAGCCCCAACTGCATTTTTTTCCAGCTCTGTCTGAAGAGCATGCAGAGCCAATAAAAGGAAGCTAAATGACACGCAAATGAGAAAAAAAATATACTACTTTTGTTTTTCAATTAAGAAAAGACAACTCCCAAACAATGCTAGGGTTTCTCTGGCGCTGAGGCGCGTGCAATCGCCCTAAATGGGCAAAAAAGCAAGTTGAATCTTTCTCAGCAACAATGGTTTAGCTTTTGGTTCTGCATCTTCCAGAGCTGGAGCCAAATGGTAGATAATATTGGGGAAGGTCTCCAAGTAACTCTCCCCGCCCCAATCCCCAGATAAATGCAGCTTTTGCATTGTCTTTCTTCAGCTTTCTGGTTCCACATACCTAAGAAACATGGAAAACTCACTTGGAGACCAAAACCCTGCAACACCCTTTATTACAACAACAACAACGACAACAAAGCGACGTCCAGTCTCAACTCTTTAACACCCGGCCTCAAAATTCTGTTTAGCAAACAGATGAAAATGCAGCAGAAATACATCTGGCTGAGGTGGCTGCTCAGCCAAAACAGATGCATGAAAGACCCTACATGAACGTGACCCTTTATCTCTGCCTGTCCAGTGCTGCATTTGGGTGGGTTGGTATTGTCTGGCTGCCCCTGCCGCAGCTGTGTGACTTGGTTGGACAGCTCTCTTTTGACACCTGGAATGGTGCGGGTTTATTTCGTTTTGTACTGATCTTTTTGTCAAGCTGATCTTTTAAGTTTGGCATTTTCATTTTCCCAGCAGGAGCTTTGGTTGGAAAGGCTAGGAGCAAAGTTTCTGAGATGAACAGAACTGATTCAGATCAAATGCTGGTGTTGTACAGTGCCCTGTTTTTTTAAAATGTTATTCAGTATCTTAAGACATACAACACTGATCCCTGTAATGCAGGCATGAAACTGGTTGGTTGAAGGAAGGAAGAGATGGTTTGAACTGTAAAGAACAAGAAGGCAACATTGTCTTAAGCTTTGGTGGTCAGAAACTATGAAATTCCTTTATGGAGAGCCAGAGAAAGACTTGCAAGCACCTGAGCAAGTCTGGTTTTACCAACTCTATCAGTTGGTCTAAAAAGATATCACCTCCTTACTTCACTTGGCATGAATAAAATGATTTATGGAAACTGGAGGAAAACATTCTTTACAATTCCCATTGGCACGCCAGAGGAGAAGGGGATAAAATAAAACTTCATAAAGCTGAGAGTCTAGCAGTGCTTATTTGAGCCCCCTCCTTGGTGGAATAAAACCTCCATACTTAGGCTGACATCCTGCTTTGGTGCTTTAAGGGTTAAACCCTCTTCAGAGAGTATGAGTGGGGAAAAAGGAAACTGAAAGTTGTGCTGAAAAGCTAGTAGGTGAGACTGGGAGTTGCCTGATCCATTTTATCTTTTAAAAGGGCAAGCTCTGAATCAAGCTACGTGAAGATAGAGTGAGATGCGAAAGCTTGACAGTCACACATACAGGAAACCTTGAATCATCTCTGAGCTTCCTGGAAAATGACGTAGTGAGGTTATTGTAGTATTTACTTAGTGGTAATCCCATAGTTCTTACTGATCAGCTTTAAAAATGTGTTCACTACCAGCACCTCAATCTTGGGTGGAAATGGGCTCGACTGGGTTTGTTCGAAATCCTTGGCAGCGTCAGCTGGCAATAATGAATAACTGAGCATAGGGAACGGAGCCTGGGCTGTTTTCTTTATCATGGGGGAAAAGGTTTTCTTTATGCAGTGAATGTTTTTATACGTTCCTGGCAGAGGCTGACAAACTTCAAACTCTTCTAGTCCCCAAGCCATTTAAAAATGTCTTCTTTAAATAGAGCATTGTGGAAGGAGCACTGGTATGTCTTCAGGACAGAGTCTGTCTTTTTTCAGGGGGAGGAGATAGCAGAAAGGGATGAAAAGCTGCTAACTCTGCTCCTAACCCCTCGCTGCTTTAAAAACATGCTGGAATTGGGTAGGGTTTTTAATTCTTGCTAGCCCGATCCTCCCTTTCTTGCTCTTATCTGTCTGAAGTGAAAGAATATGTGTCTGCTGTGAACAATGGAACAGCAAAGCCCCCCGCTCGCACCCCAAACCCATGTGCACAGCTCCGGAGTAGTCCATGGAAGCGACACTAGGGAGCAGAGAAAACCCAGACTTCGGCAGTAGTGCTAAATTTCAGAGGTTTTGTTCACCCAAGATTCCAGGCGCAGGAATCGCTGGTAGCTGGCCAAGGAGCTTGGATGGCAGCCTACCTGTTCCTCAGCTCTGCTCAGCCTGCTCCCCCCCGCCTTTCTTTTTTTAATTGCATAATATGCTAGAAAATTATCTGGATTTGGGACTTATTTTTAACCAGAAGTGGCTCACTTCACCCGATCTGGTTTTGGATTTCCCACCCAGCAAATGCTTTCTGAAGCTCTTCTAGCACTGAAACCTTGACTTCTTTTGCCCCCTCTTCTGCTTCCCAAGGGGCTTTTTGCTCTTAAATGTTTGTTGATCATTTTTGGGGATGTTTAACTACATTGCCTGTCTGCTGAACTGGCGTGCGACCATCAAACTGTGTTAGACCGGCCTGGTGCAGTCATTTTGCAGGCACTAATCCCACTGGGAGGATTGGGAATTGTACTCAAATAAGGAAGGCAGATTGTCTCCCAGATGATAGCTGCATAATATAAGAAAGGGTCAGGTCTGGGGTAAAAATCTGCACGGCTGTTGCAACTTCTTTCTGGATAGCTGTGGCTAGAAAGCCTCTTCCACTTTTTTTTTTTTTCCTTTAAACAAGGCAGAATTCTTCATGCCAGAAGAATTTGTTAAACAGAGGGAGGGATACAGGAATGAACAGGGAGCTGCTTGTGATCCTATTAAAAGAGTGAGTGGGTTAGAGCTCCAGCACCTCACCACTCTACCTGGGAAAATGGGAGAGCATGACGTTAGGTCGTGCTACTGTCACAGCACAGTGATTCCTTCATTCCTCTGCATTTGGGGGTATCTTTGTGTCACAAAAATAATGGTGACAAAGTGAGGTTGGGACTGTGCTGTGTAGAGGAGCATTTCCAGGTGCTCTGAAACATCCTGGAAGAGATGGCACTGGGGATTGAACTGCCCTACTTAATCTTAGCTCAGAAATTATTTATAATGCGGGGCAAGTTTGGTAAAATCCACTTTGTTTCCTTCAAAATCTGCCATCTGACCAGCAGCAGAGTGTAGTGCAGACAGTAGTCTTGGGGATTAGGCTAAAAGACTTGAGAGATCTTCATCTGTAATTTATCTAATTCTGAGTGTAATAACTGCATTTCCTGCTGTGGTAGTTCAGTCCTTAGGCGATCAGCTAAATAAACCCATATGTGTATATCCTGGTGTACCAAAGGGCTGGATCTCCCAACCTCACTGGGGAAGTTTCTCTCAACACACAGTTGCTTGAGCCTCGCTTCCCTTCCCCCGTGAACACACTTTTGAATAAAAGAGGAAATGCGTTGTGAGAACCTCGGTGCTTTACATTTGTATTCCCAGGCATAGCACTGCCTCAGTCAGGGAATGTAAGGAAATGTTCAGTACAGTGCCTGTGGCTTGTGCACCTATGGACAGGTGTTAGCTTAACGTAAGGAAGAGGAAATCTGCTGCCAAACACGCAAGATCTTGAGTATTATAGATGCTGTTTGAATTCCTGCTTGGAATTTACCAGCACGGCCATGCCTAAACATGGAGGGACCAGAGCCCTGCATTAAGGTGGCTGCTGCTTGCTCGTCACAGTGCTGAGGGCCGAGACCGAGTTATTGCTGGGGTCAGATGTGCACTTGCTTTGCTGTCTTCATCGGTCTCCTCTCTTCCCTTGCAGATATATGTTGGGGAAAGGAGGAAAGCGGAAGTTTGACGAGCATGAAGATGGGTTGGAAGGCAAAGTGGTGTCTCCCACTGACGGTCCCTCTAAGGTGTCTTACACCTTACAGCGTCAGACTATCTTCAACATTTCCCTTATGAAACTTTATAACCACAGGCCATTAACCGAGCCAAGCTTGCAAAAGACAGTTTTAATTAACAACATGTTGAGGCGAATCCAGGAAGAACTCAAACAAGAAGGCAGCTTGAGGCCCATGTTTGTGGCCGCTTCGCAGCCTGCCGACCCTCTCAGCGACAACTTCCGCGAGGCGCAGCCGGCGTTCAGCCACCTGGCCTCGCCGCCCCTGCTCCCCGCCGACTTTGTAAGCACTATGCCCCTGGAGTCCTGCCTCACCCCAGCCTCTTTGCTCGAGGACGACACTTTTTGCACTTCCCCGGCTGTCCAGCACGATGGTCCGACGAAGCCACCACCTCCTGCTCTCCAACCAGTAAAGGACAGCTTCTCCTCAGCCTTGGATGAAATCGAGGAGCTTTGTCCAGCACCTACCTCCGCAGAGGCAGTAGCAGCCGAATCAGCAGCCGGCGACTCTAAAGCCCAGCCCAGCGAGTCCAACATTCACAAGCCCGAGGGCCTCCCGGAGAGCAGAACGGCTGAATCCAAACTCATAGACCCCCTGCCTGGCAACTTTGAGATAACAGCTTCCACAGGTTTCCTCACAGACTTGACCCTGGATGACATTCTGTTCGCTGACATTGATACATCCATGTATGATTTTGACCCCTGCACGTCTGCCACGGGGGCTGCCTCAAAAATGGCTCCTGTCTCAGCAGATGAGCTCCTAAAAACTCTCGCTCCGTACAGCAGTCAACCAGTAACTCCTAATCAGCCTTTCAAAATGGATCTCACAGAACTGGATCACATCATGGAGGTGCTTGTTGGGTCTTAAAATATTAGAAAATATAGCAACTTTTTTTTCTGTTGGGTTTTTTTTTTTTTTTTTAATTTTAAGTACCAGTATATACACTTGGTAGTATTTCCATAGTCCCTCCCAGCCCCGATTCACAGCACTGTGCATGCATCCTTGCTTGCCTTTTTTGAAAAGAAAAGGATCACACTAGTTTTTGCTTCGAGCAGAGTTGGAGTGCCTTCATCCATGTATGACCACTTCTAATGTATTTTTTTTAAAGTGGTTCCTCAAGGAAGACCGAATATCCTGGTATAGGGAAGAATATGTATTGTAGACAATGTTATGTTATTACAAAAAAAAAAACAAAAAGAAAAAAAAAGGAAAAAAAAAGGTAAAAGCTAAGCACAAGGATTATGTTGGGGAAAGCTGTAAATTGCATGTGCATACTTGTCTATTTTTTCTATAAGTTTTATTGCAAGAGGTAAAAAATTTTATTATTTAGATAATCTCAATACCATTTTAGCCCTGTATAGGTTGACTTTAGCAATTCAGCCTTTTGGAGGCATTAACCTGCTCCTCTTTAAGTGTTGCATTTACATGGCTGTTTAGAAACTGCTGCCCAAATTTATTTTATATTTTTGTACAGATTCTGCAGTTTATGATATTGTTTTTTCTAAAAACAAATGCTGTTTATACACACAAAAAAATAGCTATTTTGATAGGATTTGCTCACATAGTTCCTGCATAATTCAGATGTACAAGAACCACTTGTACTTTTATACAGAGTTGTAATGTTTTATATGTGTATGGTGCAAAGAGAAAATTGGATCAAATAAGCCTGCAGTCGGTTTCCCTGAATGCAAACAAAAAAAAAGTGCTTTAAGAAAGGGCTGGGAGCTGCTTCTGTCGGAGTTTCACAAGTGTTTGCTCCCTGCTGTACCCACTGCGCACTACTGTGATTCCTGAAACTTAGAGCCATGTCCTTTTCCAACACGTATGTGAAGCAGTTGGCAGGAAACAGTTGTGGAACTTCACCCCCAGAGGTCCTGAGCGCTGCCGTGGCCGCAGCTCCCGCCCCGGGGCCGGGCGCTTGCCAGGCCCCCATCCCGCCTGACTTGGAGCCTTAACCCGGCGGAGATCGGCACCTCCTCACCCGGAGCTCCTGGGAATGGTGTGAGGGGGAGCGACGTGCCCAGAGCCCACCGAGAGCCGGCCTCCCCTGGCATCTCCCTGACTGACGGGCGCGGGCAGAGAGTGGGGCTGGGAGCGACCGCTCGCCCTTTCTTGGAGCATTTCTCCTTCCCTCTCCCACCTCACTGTGCTAAGTGCTGAAAAAGGCAACTTCAGTGTTACTGCAGTGAAGCTCATCTCGTACCTGCACTGGATGGACTTGCTTTAATATCCATTGCTGTTGAAACTGGAGCCAGTCGTGTGACACCACTTGGCATCTCGTATAGAGTTGGGTTCTTGTATCAACTGTGTTACCTGCTTTACACTTTATAGACCCGTTTTACAAGGAATATACAGACACAGCTTTCTATGCATGGTCCCCTCCCCCGTAACACCTGAGAAGTCTTCTTACTGCACCAATAGCTTTTTTTTTTGTTTTTCCTGAGTTCATTGTGGTGTACATTTAATTTAAAAAGAAAAAAATGTTTGCAATGTATCATGCCTATTGCTGAAGTTGCTATGGCATTTTAGTTTTCCAATGGTACTTTAGTTGTCGAGTGCCGGTTACAACCTGTATTGTTGACATGCCTATGGCTTCTTTAGGAATAACTTTTATATTTATTTAAGAAATTTTAAATTATGTTTTACGTCATTTGGCAATATTCAGTCAATTCTGCTCCCTTCTTGTCATGGATGAAATTGGGTCTTGCCTGCCTTTTAAGGAGGCGGCTTTTTATAAATTGGCACTTTAAAACAGGCCATATATATTTATTAGTATATAGATAGATGTAACATAGATATGCACACAGACACAGGATGAGAGCAAATACATTTTTGCAATGAAGGAACTTCTAATCAAAATGAAATGCATCATGTACAGCTGCGAAAGGCGCTTCTGGCTCCCTGTTCATCTGCCAGGGAGAGACAGGGCTGGGGGAGGAGGGGGGCACTGGCCCAGGGGTGTGGGTTTGCTTTCCTCTTTTTCCTGAGCTGTGGAGCACTGGGATGCTGATGGATCTGCAGTCATTACACAGACTAAAGAGAAAGGAAGTTATTGCTTCAAACAGAAAACCATTGACCAAGTGTAGCTTTAGGGACCAGAGGAAGGGAGGGTGGGGAGGAGGGGGACAGCTCCAGCTCCCGCCCAGCCCTTGTTCCACAGCAGTCCCGGCCCTTGCAGGAGAACCCACAGCCCTGCCTGACCCTGCACCTCCAGTGCCTGGGAACACATCCTGCACAAACCTGTAGCAGCACCAGGCTCACACGGGAACATGGTAGGCACTTGCCCCTTACCATGGTTAAAAACGGATTTGCAGGACGCTGGAGCTGCCTGTTTTTTGGGATTACTCATGTAATTACACAAATATCACCTGCTAGGCAAAAGCTCCCATCAGTGCCCTTTTCAGAGACCTGTGCTGTTAAGTGGGGTCAGTTGAAATTTTTGTATCCATAGAGCAGGAGCCGAGCTCTAAATCCTCTTTGCCACTTGGGTGGTGTCTGTGGCTCCTCGGTGCTGAAGCGCATGTCCTGTGGCAGAATCCTCACAGGAATCCCGTAGGACAAAAACATACTTGACTGATGGGACTCAGCAGAAGGTTGGGAAGGCTGGTGCAGGGCAGGGTCGGAAGGGCTGAGCTGTGGCTTTCCCCTTGCACAGGCACTGGCTGCTTCTAGCTGGGCCTGTGCTGCGGTCCTGACAGCAGCCATGCATGGAATTTCTCTTGAGATCTACACCAGGGATGGAGATTGACATTAACGTGCAATGAAGTGACAAGATGGGAGCAGAATAAGAGAGCTTTGGATTTGAAGTGATTTTTTTTTTCATAAATTATTTATTCTTTTTTTTTTCTTCTGTAAATATATTTATTTTATTGTGAAGCTAACAACATCTGGATTGTAACATGTACAGAATGTATGGTAGGAATGTATCCTCTTGTAGGAATGTAAATCTGTATGAAAAAGGGTATGGGAGTCAGATTCAGAAAGGATGAATTTAGTTCCAGGATACGCATGGATCACAGGATTACTTTTTTCCCTACACTCTTTTTCTAATATGGGTCTGGTTGTTTGAAATATGCAAAAAAAGGTATGGAGGAGGGACAGGTTTATATTCAAAATTAGTCCTAATCAGGCTCCTACCCCCACTGGCTTCTTGAGAGGGGCCTCCCTTGGCACGCTACTGGAATCTGCCACCGAAGGCAGGAGCAGATGCAATCATCTCCGTCATGCTGGCCTGGGAAAGGTTTAGAAAAGATTATTTTTTTCCTTAGTTTTTAAACAGCCATGGGAGGCCCAGCAGAAGCCCCTGGGGCTGGACGCCCATAGAAGGGGGCAGGAGGTTTCCTCCAGCCCCAGGAGTTGTGCGGGAGCTGACACCACGTCCTTGCCCGGAGGTGGGCCTGGGCAGGAAGCCCCGACTGCCCCGTGCAGCCCAAGCCCCCGGCTCTGTGTCCGACCGGCCAGTCCTGGGCTCCACGGCCCCTCCGGAGTCCAGCGGGACCCCACAGCCCTGGGAGCAAAGGAAGGGGAGCGTCCCTCCGGGAGAGAGCGGCTTGGCAGCGCCATCTGTCCGGGCACCCATCCGGCACCGCCTGCAGCCAGCTGGGACAGCAGCACAGCGAGGCCACCGTCTGAAGCAATCACTGTCAGGAGAAACTCGGACCTTGCGCAAGGTAGTTCGGTTTTTTTCCTCAATGCTGTGTGGTAAGAGCCTGGGTTATTTAAAACTGATAATTTTGAATCCAAAGTTTACACTTTATTATCATTAAATTGAGTAAATTGCAATGGGTCCTGTCTGACAAGCGGTTTAATTCATTCTGGCATGTTTTGAACTTTTTGTTCTTGTTACAGGGTTTCTTTTGCTTTGGTTTTGTTCTTTTTTTTTTTTTCTCCTCCCACACCCAACCCCCCCAATCAGGTTTCAGTATCCTGCTTCTGTGCAAGTTGCTTTCAATATTCTATTAATTAATGAGACTGAACATTTTAAAATAAATTAGTTCTTTTTTAAGCACTTTTTTCTTTTTCTGAAAATAAGCCTAATACAAGTTCTGGAACCTCTTTAAAAACACAAATTGCAGATAAAATCCCAACCTCAACTCCTATGTAGTTCTGAGCGTATTCCATACTAGTGCCTGCAAAGGCCAAGATTCTGGAAAAGGTGTAAATAGTGTGACATGTTCGGTGCATGGTTGTTTGAACAGGGCTTGTTATTGTCAAAAAAAAAAAAAAAGAAAAAAAGAAAAAAAAAAGAAAAAAGGCTGTATTTTCCCTTCCCCTCCCACAGACCTTAGAGCTGTGCCTTTTCTATGCAATATTACAGACATCTGAAACCAGATTACTGTATTCACATGTAGGTATGGGCTGTAATCAAAAAAACAATTGGACAAATGTACATGGAAATGAGCAGTCTTACTTTTGTAGTTTTATATTATACAATAAACAATTAAAATAAATTCTGGCTTTGTTCTTTCCCTCCACGAAAGAGGGCAGTCAGGGGAAGACAAGACTCCACGAGGGCTGCAGGAGGGGGTGTGGTTCACCCGCGGGAGGCGGCAAGGGACAGGGGAGGGACAGCCCGGTCCGACCCCACTCCACCTGACAGAACAAGGGAAGCGTCGCCTCGTGCGAGGCCTGTTCCTGCTGTGAGGCTTTTGTCCTCCCCAGCACAGAGGTGCCCGCGGTGCCCGTTCCCGGACTGCGTGTGCCGAGGGACGCTGAGCTCTGCTCTGAGGGAGCTGCAGCTCTGAGCCGCGTGTGGGCGGCTTCCCGGGGAGCAGCCGGGCTGGCCCAGAGCGGGACCTGCCCGCTTCCAATACACAGAATGCACCGTCCTTCAGGGCATTAAATCCCAGCAGGAAACATCTGATACCTTAATCCACCGCTTCATTTATCAGTGCCCTCTTCCCCTCCCCACTCCCCCAGGTGCCTGGTGTTCGCTTTCCGGGCCAGCCAGGAGGGAGATCTCGCCCCTGCCTTTGGCTCGAGCCTTCTGTGGCCGTGCCTGCGCAGCCCCGGAGCGCCTTGGGCTGGCCCCGGCCGCGGTGCTCAGCACATGAGTCACCCTGCGCACGCCTCGCCCGGCCTCCCACACCCGCAGGAGCACGACTGCTCCATTTTGGATTGCCAGCGAACCAAGAGCCACAGGGAAAAGCAGCAAGTTGTCCCCGTCCCGACGTGCCGCACGCAGCATCCCGGCCGCAGGGAGCGGGCTCGTGTTACGGCGCAGCGCCCGCGGGCTCTGCACCAGCTGCCGCCCGGGGACAAATGGCTGCGGGGACACAGGGCGCGAGAAGTGCAAAGAAAGGAGAAGTGGGAGAGTTAAAGCCGGCCCCGGGATTGAATTTCTGGCGGCTCAGCAAGCGCTGCGCTCGCAGGGGGGAAGCGCAGCCGAGGCTGCGGCGCGAACCCTTCCCCGGCGGCTCGGCTCCCACCCAGGCCCCGCGGCCCCGACGGGATCGGCTCCCGTACGGACACGGCCAGGTGCTGGTGCGCTGACCCGAGGCAGGGCCGGCCCAGATGCCGCTGCTGCACTCCCGAAGCTGCCCCGGTCTTGTTGCCACCTACCTTTTAAGAGCTTATTTCCTCACTTGTGACTTGTCAGTGAGAGCTCCAGCGCAGAACACCGAGGCTCTGCACAGCGCCCTGCTTCCCCCCTCCTGAGCTGAGCAGCTTCCCACCCACTCCAACCCTCCACCTTTCCACCTTTCCACCTCTGCGAGGGAAAACCATTGCTCTGGGCTTTTAAGATTGGGTATCCCTGCGGGGAGCTGCATCTCCCTGCAGTGCCTGCCCCGACCAGAGGGCAGCTCCAGGCATTTGCGACAAGCAGCCCTTGCTCTGAGCCCGCTGTGCGGGGAGCAGGAGGAAGCGGGAAGCAGGCTGGAGTTCGGCACAGGCTGGATGAGGTTCAAGTCCGAGGTATCACCTCACCAGAGGAGCGAGGCACTTACCTTGTTTCTCTGGGGTACCGTGGGGACTGAAGGACAGTCCCTCTGTCCCTCGGTGGTGCCACTGTGGTGCCCCAGGAGTGGGGTTTCCAGGCAGATGAGGCACCAGAGCACTGGGCTCGTTTCCAGCAGCAATAGCCCAGGTCTGCATCCAGCTCTGCAGCTGCTCGGTATCACCACGAGTCAGGGCAGCGACTCCATGGCAAGTAAGAGCCACACTGAGCTCCTCTCTGGGCCCGAGTAACTGAAAGATCAGGGAGCTGGGGCCAGGCAGCCACCAGCTTTGCTCAAGGATGTGCTGCGTGAGCAGAAAGACACCCAAACACAGCACCGAGGCAAGGAGGGGACGGCAAAAGGCGCCCTTGTGCACCACACTGCTGGTGGCCTCACCCGGGAGGGGTAACGCTCCCTGCCTCCAACCTGCACATCCATGTGGGACATGTTCCTCCAGCATTGGCAACACGAGCGAGCCCTGCTCACACAGCACTGCCAGCTTCCCTGGACCACACACATCTCATACTCACCAGAGGACACAGCAGAGAAAAATTGTAGGAGAATGAAATCCCCTCCTGCCACAGGCAGTGCTTCGTAGAACTGCTGTGAACCACAGCGAACCCATCAGCTGAGACAGGTCTGCTGGGATGCTGGCTCCACGGCTGAGCTGTGCAAGGAGCTGCTTCTCCTGGCTCCCCCTGCCCCTTTCCACCTCACCTCTCTCCTCTGGGCTCCTTCCCCCCTGCTCCCACTCAGCCCCTGGTCCCATTTGCCTCCATCACTTGTGGCTGCAGGCTCCTCTCTCTGCCTGGTCCCTGCATACATCATCTGCCTCCTCTCCAGGCAGTTCCCTCCTTCCATAGCTCCCCTCCCTTTTGAAGAAACTGCCTTAGCAACTGGCAGCAGGCCAGCAAGATCATGGGTTTTCCCTCCCACCCTTCCTTCTCCAAAGAACAAGGTGGCCAGGGAGGGGGAAGGAGTCATGAGGCCTCATGTGCAGCAGCCACAGGGGCTCTGTGTGTGTGGCAGTGGGCTGGGCACACCTACTGCCTTCCATATCTCATCCTCTGGCACTCCAGGTACATCAGGTGCTCTGGGGTCAGGGGCAGAGAGGTTTCCTTTTAGTCCTCCTTCCCTCTCCTTTTTCCAACAAAAAGCCAGCCAATTCCTCCCCAAACATGTCCAGATCTAGAGCATCTGCCAGGAGAAGGCACAGAAGGAACAGCTTTCAAATAGCCCATTTCTGCAGGGATTTCCTTCCATTCTTTTGGCCCTGCCTTCCCCAACTCATGCTACTCTCCCTAGACTGTTTCCTCTCCTTTTCCCCCCTGTTCATTGGGCTTCCTCCCTCTCGCCCTGTTCCTCCCCTTGGCTTTCTCTCCACAGAGCTTGGCCTATAGCCTTCAGTACTTGCTGCTTTCCTGGTGTGAGCAGGAATGACATGGATTTTGTGCTTGTGCTGAGCTCTGCATTTATTAGAGAGGGGGAGGAAAAAGAGGAAAAAAAAGCCTCAAACCCCTGGGAGCTTGCTAGAAGACAATACTCAGGTAGGGTAACATCGCTCCGGCTTTCCTTGCACGCTGCCTTACAGTTTGCATGGAGGAGGGATTATTTGGGCTGCTCCAAAGGGACTTTACTGCCTGGCTCGCAACCCCTTGGCAGAGCTAATTTGGCCAGCCTGCTCCTTCCTGGAGGGGGAGGGGGTCTGCTGGGGTAGGGGGCACGGAGGGATAAAATCCCCTTTCCCCTGCCCTGATGGTGGAAAAAGGCACCTACCACCACCTTTTTCCTGCCTGCCAGGGGTTAATATCGCGGCAGCCAAAGTGGCACCTTACTTCAACCAAAGGTTTCCACCTACATCCTTCAGCACTGTCACATGAAGTGGTCTGCTTTTCTTCCCCTGCCTGCTGTTTGGTGGGAAAACCTGGTGAAGCAGATCT
Source organism: Eulacestoma nigropectus (assembly GCA_013397775.1). Classification (NCBI taxonomy): domain Eukaryota; kingdom Metazoa; phylum Chordata; class Aves; order Passeriformes; genus Eulacestoma; species Eulacestoma nigropectus. The sequence goes on from VZTE01004625.1 coordinate 1,424,278, forward strand.
GCCTAGTATAACCTTAATTAAGGGATGTGGGGGGGAAAGTAGGACACCCCACTGGGAAAATCCAGAGGGGCCACAAACCCTGGGGCTGTGGGTGAGCGGGTCTTTGAATCCTGACTGGTTTAGTAGCAGCATTTTCAGATGAGGCCTGGCAGCTGGCTCAGGACACGAATGGAAGGGGGGCTCCATTTCCAGGCAAAGCCCAGCCCTCTGCTCCTGCACCTCTTGCTCCAGCCAGCAGTGCAAAGAAGCTGCTTCTGCCGCCCTGAATGGGACTGAGGGTCACCTCAGCCACTGTCTTCTCTAGCCTCGAGTTAATGCTCCAAATTCAGGGATGAGGAGCACCTATTCTCAGTTTGGAGAACATCCGTCCTGAATTTTTAAAGCACCAGAACATCCTGCCTCCCTACGGTGGCTGTGGGGACACACCTTTAGGCTACACCAGGGTTGGAGGAAGGTCTGGTGAGCTGAGCTGCCAGACTTTGGCTTTCACTGGATGAAAGCAAGAGCAGGGGCTGGACTCAGATCATATCCCCCAGGACGAAATATGTCCAATTGGAAGCAGCAGTGATGCTCAAAAACCTCACAGGAGCTGGCCAGTGCAGCCCAGAGGCAATCCAGCTCCAGCAGCAAGACTTGGTCCCACCTGGGGAGTTTTCAGCCAAGGAGGGGCTTGGGGGTCAGGAGGGGAGCAGCTCAACTCCAGGACGGGAAAAGCCTTTCGGGGTTACCTGTGGATCCACGTGGCCTCTGCAAGCAGCAGCTGCTGTGTCTCCAGCCCTCGGCCGCTGTGACACAGGGACAGCACGGGCACAGCCCCGAGCTGGCTGTGCTCCAGCGGCGCCACCGTCACATTCCTCGGAGCAGTCCCTCCCGCTGAGGAACCTCGGAGCACTCTGACTCGCAGCCGGGGAGGAAGAACCGGACTGTGCTGCTCTGGGAGCCAGACTGCTCCCACCTTGGAAAGGAAAAGGATTTAGGGAAACAATAGGGCAGGGGAGCCAGGGAAGAGCTGAGCTTGCAGTTTGCTCTTTTTGCCCTCTCAGAGGCAGCTCTGCCAGACAGGGTGGTGGCAGCAAGGCCACCCCCATTTGGATGACGCCCCCATTTGGATGACACCCCCATTTGGATGACACCCCAAAGACACACAGCAACAGCAACAAACAGGGCAGAATTTCTAAGCAGAGTTCAAAACACTCCCTCCATCCCTCTCGTGCTACAGATTACTCCCCAAACACGGTGTGGCCTCACCGGTCTCACGGCTTATTACTCACTACAAACTGAATCCTGGATGGTTTCCTTTGTCCAGCCCAAGCGAAGAACTCTGATGCAACCAACAAAAAAAAAAATTAAATCACCCCATCCCCTCTGCCACTCAATTTGGGTTATTAAAAAGCCTTGAATTAGTGGGTTAGGGATCAGCAGCACACCCAGAATTACTTGCAGAGAGGAGCACAACGATGATTTGTACACTCTTGGTGAGTCACAGGGGTTCTGGGGACGGCAGCGATGCAGAACAGCAGCCACAGCACGGCCCCCAAAACAGACACTGCTGGAGCAAAACGTGCCCAGTGAATCATCCACTACAAGTTGGTTCAACCAGTCTGGAGTCCCACACATGATAGCAAGGACAACCCAGGACTGTGTCATCCCAGGCAAAGGAGTGGGGGGAAAAAAGGGAGAGAAACGTGCTGGGCAGGAGGGATGACTCTTCGATGTGGCCCTGGGGATGAGCTTGGAATGGTAGCAAGTCCCAGCTTGCTCCCTCCTGCCAGAAACTCCTGTTCCTGCCTCCCCTCCCACGCCCTGTGCTCCTGACGTGACCTTTCTCCCGGCTCAGCCACCGCGCAGCCGCCCCCAGGCAGGTCCCCGTGGGGAGCAGAGGTGCAGGGGATGAGGTGAATGAGACTGGGGAAGGAGAAGGACTCCAAGGGCTCGGGACTTGCCAAACTGAAGCATCCCTTAGAAGGGATGGGAGGAAAACCAACCTTCCCACAGTCCATGGGCTGCTCCTGGGGGATAGCAAATCCACGTGCCTCCGACTCACTTCATTTCATGCCTTGACCTGGGGCAGGGTCAGCGCTCTCCAAAGGTGAGGATGAAAAAGATGTAATTTAAAAATAAAGAGCAGTCCTCTCCAGGACATCCTAGCCTGGCTGGTGCTTGCCAGGCCCAGAGCAGGCACAGTGGCTCCAGCCTGCTCAGCACCCCTGCCCAGGCAAAATCAGCTTTGGCACCAGCTCTGGGTGCCAGAACGTGCCCAGCTGGCTGGGAAGGGCTCCCTGGGACAGTGGCACCAAGGGAAAGCTGCAGCCTCAGGAACACTCACACACCAAGCCTGTTTTCTTGTGCTGCTCTAAATGCTTCAGTGCTTTAAGTGAGAGGCATTGAGATTTAAGCCTAAATTAAGATTTAAGATAAACAGCAGGAACAAACCCATTTGGCCCAGCTCCTTCCTCTTCAGCAGACTTGCAATCCATACCAGGCGAGCAGGGCCCAACCACTTCTGGTTATGGTGTCTGTTCTAAAGCAACTGATCTCAACTTTTTTCTACCAGCTTCAGTGAAACAGGCAAACTTGGCTCTGTTGTTCCAGAACACCCTGTGCCATCTGCAGATAATTCTCTACACAGAGAGAATGCGCTCTGACAAAAAGAGTTAAACAACCCAATAGCTTCGTGTAATATATAATTTATCACCCAGAGTAACCATAAGAAAAGCACATTTTAAATGTAGCGTTTGACTGTGGTTAACCCTGAAATTAGGGACTTTCTTTTCTTGATTGCTGCACTCCTCTTTTTGAAGTACAGCTACCCTTAAAGCCAAGCTCAACTCTGCTGCTTCAAACCCAGCTCCTAACGCCTGCTCCTCACACCGCCTTTAGCACAAAACAGGTCCTGCAACTGTACCTGGGCCAGTGAATGTAACACCTGCCATGGAGAAGATGAGTTAAAAACACTTTGTAAAACGCTGCCTACTTGTTAACCCAAGGGAGAAAACCCAGGCACTCGTTCCTGGTTTGGTGTCTCACACCACCCCAAGCAGCAGAATAATTTACCAACATATAAACGGAGGGCTTAGGGGCAGCTGCACCACATAAACAGTCACGGTGGGGCTCTGAAGTTTCTATCAGGATATGGGATATAAAGCTGGGTGAATAACTGATTTTTCGGTTCACTGGCAATCCTGAAAAAAGTTTCAAAGGAAAAAAAAAATTCATTTGGGGTCGACTGAAACAAATGTTTCGCTTTGACTTTTCAGCCCCTCTAACAAAAGTTAGCTCTGAAGATCATTCCAAATGAAAAGTTGCTTCTAAGAGGAAAATCTCAGAGCCTTTTATTCAGAAAAGGCTGAAACAAAATAGGTTTGTTTCTTTTCTAGCTAGAAAAAAAAAAGTGTGGCAAATCAAAACAACTCATTTTCATTTTGCCAAAATTTGCCTTTTTTGCTCAAGATTTTACCCAGCTCCAGCACAACCAATTTACACATACAATAATTTAAAGAGACACTAGTAATCCTGATGGAATACAAGTTTGTTTTGTTTTTTAAAAAAAACCAAACCAAACAAACAACAACACTGCACAAATGTCCTGAAACTGAAACCCAACAGAAAGTAAGCTCAAAACCACTAAGCTTTTCTTGGCTCAGCTAGAGAATCTTATTAAGTCTCTGAATCATGGAGCCACAGATTTGGGATGTTGTGAAAATTAAATTAGTCTTACTTATTATTAGCAAGGCAAGAAAGGAACCAGGAGATTAGGATGCAGCATGTGCTATTGTGAGCCAACTTTCCAGCGTGTTTCTGCCTTTTCTCCTGTAAACCCACAATTAGTGGCGCCCGCGCTGCTCCTTGGTGTTTTTAATCTCGGGATGCAGGTTCCTGACTCTCCACTCAGCCTTATGCAAATCCAGGATTTAATGCCATGCCACAGTGAGATTCCCATTTCACTTCCTGCCTTGTTTCATTTGAAGCCTCTGCTTGCCGGTGCTCTGCAGGTGCATCTTACCCTATGGCTGCAAACCTAAGATCCAGGGCAACCAGGAGTTAAACCCTTGGGACAGAGGAGAAAAGGCACCCATCCATATGGACTTCCAGAGAGTCCAAGTGGGATGGCCTCACCCCTCTCCTGTTTTGTTGGGAGTTTAATATTGGAGTTTGCTGGCTGCTGGATGGCTCTGATGCCTTGGGGGACAGAGGCTGGCCAGCTGGGACAGGAATGCTGCCCTACGCTATGGGACCAGAGACAGATGGGATTTATCCAGATTTATCCGTGCTTTCATCCAGAATACAATTGCTTCACATGCCAGGGAAGAAGTGGGAGCGAGGCACCTTGTTGTTCTAACTGCTGTACGTTTAAATTAAGCCAGGCTGCAGCACAGCTCGCCTTCGTAATTCATGGCTTCCAGACATCCCACCACACTCCTCAACGGAAAGAAAGCAAAGAGCAGATATTCCAAATGTCTCACCCAAGCCTGGGTTTTAAACAGTAGAAAACAAAATAAAACTGGTTTTCATATGTCATAAAGAGACAAAGGCAGGCAGTGACAGTTGGCTGGAAATTGTTTTAACAGATCACAACTGCAAGTGGCTTTAAACCCAGAGAAATCCTTGGAAGGTTAAAAAGACCCATCCAAAGAAGAATTTGGACCATCCCAAATCACCGCTACGCTATGAAACCATAGCCTTCCCGAGGGCAAACTCCAAAGCAATATTTAATGAGCCAATACTTCCATTTATCATCAGCTCATTTGAATACCAGAGTCCCTACACAATAAATCAAACCTGCCTGCAGTGTTATTATTATTGTTTTGTTTAAACAGCTCCTTTAATCCCCAAACAGCTGGCTACCAGCACAGCAGGGCTAGGGGTGAGCAGCTGGGCAGCACAGCACCTCTGGTCCCTCAGGCCACTGTGCTTCCAGCAGGTGAGGTGTGAAGGGCTGTCCTGCTTTTCCAGCCTCAGCTCTCCCAGGAACCAGCACTCACACCAGGGAGGAACCAGACACCTCCAACCCTGTTCGGAGTGAAAGGAGCTGAAACCCTCCAAGGTGAATGTGGCTTTTAGCCTTGCTCACTTGGAGTGGAAGCCCAGGGAGTTCCAGCACCAACTGCAAAGCTCCAGTCACCACTTTTGTCCTTCAGCCAAAGACAGCAGCTTCTCATCCCTCCTCCCTCCAGGTTACAGCACCCCACAAAACATGCAGGCTTGGCAGAGGGGCTTCCCAGCCTTACTTAAAGAATGAGCAAGGTTGGTTCTGTGCAGAAGAGCATGGAGAGCTGGAGTTCCTACACCCAGGACCTCTGCAGTCCTTGGCCACATCCCTGGAAGAGACAAGCTGCAGGGAGCTCCCAACACACACATTCCTGTCCCTTGCACTTACTCCTGGTTTTACATCTCCTGTGGTGCACCAGATGAACAGAGACAACCCCCTGCTCCAAGTCTCCCCTCACAGCCTTTTGGAAGCAGAGCTTTTCCCTTGTCAGAGGTCTCCAGCCCAAGGTGAGCACATGCAGCCTGCCAGGATGGATCAGAGCCCAGAGACTCACTTATTCCTTGGAAAACTGCAGGCCCTCAGACTATCAGAGACCCCACACCACCAGGTGAAACCTACAGGAGATGGGATGTGGTGCCACTGGTTCTCCTTCCAGCAGAGGACAAGGAGGTGGGGTTCTGTAAGCACCCTGACCACCACTGCAGCACTGAAGGTGAGCAGCTCCCACGTGCACTGTGCTCATGAGACACATCTGTACCAGCCCAAACAGCATCCAGTACCTCTCAGAATAATTCCAGCTGCAGGAAATGTCTCCCTGTATCAATCATTGTGTGTGTGTGTGTGTGTATAACCATATATAACTGTGTATGATAATTATTCAAAATCAGCTCCTCACAGCCAACTCTAGACAAGGAAAATGGTCTGGGCAACATAAATTACACAAAAAACAAATGCAAATCCCTATTATTTGACACTGAAGTGTTTTGCTATAGAGTGCAGCCTTGAGTTCATCAGCCCCTTCTGTGACCAGCTCCAAACAGGTAGCAAACAATCACACTGCGACTGCAGCATCTTTCCTGATCCTGGCATTTGAGCCGGAAAAGATAACTCTGCAGCTGTAACTCTGCAGCTGCACTTCTGCAGCACCAACAGCAACTACAGGAGAGCCTTAAAACTAACTTTGGTGAGTTATTTAGTTTCCCACAAGTGAGTTTGTTTGGCAGGAGAAGAGCAAGGCCTACCTCTGTCTTGCTTTCCTCTTTTCCAGGGGCAGCTCTGTTTGAGGAGCTTCAAGCAAGAGTGGGGTCTGCAGTGCTCCGTCAGGCAGGAGAGAAAAACAAGCCCTGTTGAAAGTGGAGCACCATCTCCCCTGTGGTCCTGCCAGCGTTCCCTCGCCTGCCTCCACCTGTTTAGGTTGCTGAGAGGAAACCAGAGCCTATTATCAGGCCGGCTGCTTTGTCAGGTGCTCCTTTGATGTAAATTCAGCCACGATCAGATGTGCTGATGGCAGCAAACAGCCAGAGAGAACCCTGCCCTGCACGGTGACCTGCAGAGATTAGAGCGAGCGGGGCTGTAGACAAATCATGGAGATTAAACGTGAAAGACCTGAGAAGTCTTGGGAGAAGCACCCAGGGAGGCAAAAATAAGCAATGCAGACAGAAAATAGGAAAACAAGGCAAACCAAGGATTGACTAGACCCAACTAATGCATAAATCAAAGTCTTTCCCCGCCTCTTGATGCTTCAGCTTTACCCCAACACTTCTGCTCCACTTGCTGCAGGGCAGCCGGCTGAGAGAAACCCTTAGACCACCTTTGCTGTATTCTGCCCGTCACAGTTGTTGCTGCAGAACCAACTCAGCCCTTACAGGGGAAAAAAAACCCCAGGTTTCCCCCACCCACTCCTTTCTTTTGTCGTTTTTCCTTTTTCAAAAATTTGTGGAGAGCTGGTGAAACAAGTTCCTTGCAATCAGAACTGTTCTGCTAATCCCAGTGTCTGCAGAGGCCCTTTCCACTTACATCCTGCAAATTCAAGGAAAGCCTACCTGGAGCTAATGGCACTCCAGGTATCTGACTTCCAGCAGCTGCCTTTTGCAAGGCTAGAGGACCAGGAGGCCTGCAAGGCCAGAAAATCCCATGCCCACATTTAAGTTGAAGCAATCCCATGGCTGTGCAGCTTCCCTTCCTGCAAATCTGTCCCTGCCTGCAGCTCAGCTGAATTTCGCAAGGTTTCTTGAAAATTTGGAGAGTAGGGCTCTGCTTTTGAAGGTGGAAACATTTAATTTGGGGCAGTATAGCACACCATTGCATTACTTCACGCTTTCATTTTTTATCTGTTGCTAGTGGCAATGTTTTGCCCCTGCAAGCTCTCAGATTTGAGGACCACTGCTGATTTAGGGACCACTCAGCAGTGTGCCAGGTGATAGATGGTATTAAGACACCCAAATTCATGGGGAAAACAACAGAGCACCAGAGAAAAGTACTTTTTTCACTGATCAACCTTTCTGCAGCTAAAGGAGGCCGGATGCCTTATTACAGGCACATCTACCTTTCGAATCCCAGTTGCAGACAGTGTTTTAAGTATCCATCAAAAAAGGGAAGTTCTCTAGCAACAGCACCAGAAGAACTGTCAAATTCCTTCTGCAAACACACTAAAATCCCCCTTGCCACTGCATGCCATGGCTCTTCTCACCACCACTTGCAAACCAGGGCAGCCACACTGTGTTCACACTTGCAAACACAAGGGTGAATTGTCAACCCTGCTGACCACAAGTGGCAGAGTAAGAGCAAGATGTCAGCGAGGCCGATTTCTGCACACGAGGCTTATTATTTGCTAATGAGATTTCAGCTGTGATCCTCCCGACTCAAAACACACTCCAGAGATCAGAACACTCAGAAATTTGTTGACAGCAAGTCCTGGACTCTCTCCCCTCATGCTGCGGTGCCAGGCTGGCTTGGGCACCTCACCAGGCATCTCCCTGCACCCACTCCCAGTCTCAGGGGAAAGTGGCTTTCATGAAGAGATGAAAATTCAAACGCACAAATGGCAACATTTCAGCAGTGTCCTGAGCCAGGCTAACCTCCACAGTGCCACCATGGTCCTCCAGTGCACTGCATGAACCAAACACAGGGAATAGGAGCCCGTGCCAGCTGCAATGGTCCTACAAGCTGGAAAGGACCAGCCTTCCTACCTCTTCAGTCCTGGACTGGGGAGAATTGGCTCAGACCGCCTCCTGAATGAAAGAACAGCTTTCCTAAGGACTGAGCTCACACTGCCAGCCTGCTAAGGAGCTGCATTGATTGGAAACCTAAAGGACAGCTGTTTGTTCCTCCCTTTCCACCCTGCTTCCTCCTCCCCAGCCAAAGGAGAGGGAAAGTTGCCAGAGGAGACTTCATCTAGGTGGCCAAGGATAGAGAGAAAGGGAGAGGACATCCCTTCAAAACGGAAAAGGGGGGAAAAATTGTACCCTTAAGTACACAAAGCAGCCATACAACTGCTCCTTTTGCCATTATCAGAGGGAGGCAGCTCAGTCCAAGGGAGACTGGAGTAACCTGCAAGAGTCTGAACAGCTGCAAAACACCCGTCGCCAGCTGCACGTTGATTCTTAACTCGCTTCAGCATTAACTAAGTGACAAAAGGCTTTAGTGCTCCTAATGAAAACACAGTCCCTGCACCAGTAAAATAACACAGCCTTGGAAAAACCCCCTTTTAGAATTCATGTGCAAACAGCTTTCGGGTCCAAGTTGCTGAGATTGGGACAAAATGTTTGATGATATCTGGGGCTGGAGACAGAGAGGAAAGGGAGAATTTGAAAGCATTAGGGGGACACTTCATGACTGCTTTTGATTTGTTTCCAAAATATCCATGTTTTCTATTTGTGCTAAGGCTCCCTGTAGTCTAAAAGCCAAAATGTGATCCAAAAAGGCCTTATGGATCCTGAACCAGCCTTTGCATTTTTCAAAGTGCCTGTTAGGTACTTTCTACTCTGCTCTGAATTCCTGTGGAAGCTGCTCCCTTCTCCAAGACTGTTGTGAGCAACTGAAGGGCTTTAGGGAGAGATTCAGCGAATCTTGTTGCCTTGTCTTCTGTAAACTTCTTGGACTGGTGAGCATAAAGCAGTAAGAAAAACCCAAACCATCAGTCCAGCTACTCATGGAGTGTCTGCACAGAGCTACCAGCACTCACGTTTTCTTTCTGGGCAGTCTCCTCACACACTTCTTTTCCTCAACTTAAGAAGACCTGAAAAACCAGCTCCAACCACAGCAAAAATTACAATTCAGACAATATCACAGCTCTGCAGACCTGAGTGACAGCCCAAGGGGACACCAGAATATAGACATTTGACAGAGACAGTTCTGCCATGACCACACACGTCTTCTGCATGTCCCACTGTACCTCAATCTGCTCCTCTGACCACAGAGCTGTCCACTGGCTTTGGAAAGGCACGCTGGGATAAAGTTGTGTGGCAGGAGCAGCAGGACTACCCTCCTTTCCTGTGTCACTGTGTGGTCTCTCAAGCAATAGGGGAGACCCTTACTAGCTGTTCTTTGCCCTATTTATACCAATAAGCTGCAGCTGACAATTAGGAATGTGGAACTAGCACAAGAGAAGCCAATTTGTCTGCTCCTTTTACTGCTGGAGTTGGAGTCTGTAACAGTCAAACTCCCCAAAGTGGCACAAGGTGCTGTATCCATGCCACTAAAAGTGCTTGGGGTGGGATGGGCCTTTTCCCCCAAGATACAAGTCCAAAAGGTTCACCCCTGTGCAGAGCCAGGCCAGCTGTGACGGCGTGGCTCACGAGGATGGAGCTGAACGCCACAGAGGTCTTTGGAGTTTGTACTGCGGTGAGGTTTGGGATGCTCACTGTATCATGGCATGAGACTGCAGCTCCCTGAGGTACCCTGGACAACTCCTTTTCCTACAAGGTATCCTGCTGAGCAGCTGGAGGCCAGGCAACACTCTAAGGTCTGATCCAAAGAACTTGCTTTTCTCCCCTTGTGTGCAATGCCTCCTGGAGACCAGTTCAGGCGAGGCAACACTTCCTGCTGTTTATAAGATGAAGACAGTCCTGAAAACTACACCTGGCCTCAGCAAATTGCGCTCACTTGCAGTTCTGTGCTGAGGGAAACGAACACCGAATGTTTTATCACTTAAACAGTCAAAACCAACTGCGACACATTTCATTGGAAAAGGGAAAACAAAAGCACAGAGAAGGCTGCTGAGCTGAACCTGCCCCTCGGCTTCCCCTCCCTGCCCACTTAACTTCATTGCTTTAAATATGGAAGGTGAGGCTCACACCATGACAGCAATCCAGCAGAAAGCCTACTTGTATCCCGAGCGGGTTTGCTTGCTGGACCTGGTGTGAACCACGCAAACACAAGGACCTGCCCATGCAGGAGCACCAACAAACCCTGACGAGCAAAGATCAGTCACAACAGCTCCACTGACAGTGGGTGTAGCAAGTGTCACCCTGGGCACACAACCAGTGAGGGCACAGGTGATAGCCCAGCAGAATCCCATAGGGAATACAGACCAATCTGATGCCTCAGATCAGGTTATTGCACAGATGAGTACATATTCTAAACATACAAAACTATGCCAAAAGGATCAGTAAGCATATGGAAAACCATGCCAGAAGAATCATTAAGGCTGTTTAGGCAAACATTAAAAAATAATGTACAATACCTTAATTTGACTCTCCTTCGAATTATTTTGTTTTCCAGAGGACCCCAGTATCTTTTAGTTCAATGAGAAGTACTTTTTTGCCCCTCCATATTCTAGAAGTAGTCCCAAGGCCTACTTGAGGCACGCAATCCCAATTACTGTATAGTGTACAGCACTAGGAACTTCTGCAGGTATGTCAGGTCAGCGGGGTCCTGACAGAATCAGTGGACCTGCAGAGGAAGACTCAGAGACCCAAAACTAGGAAAATACTTTTCTTTGGTGACCATGTAGTGAATCCAGACATAAGACAGTCAGAATTCTCCTCTGCCTTTGACACGTGTGTGAGACTCGTGCCAGCTGAGCCCTTCTCAGATATTGCTGATGCAGAGGAGCATGGCATTTCAAAGAGTTGATCTTTGCAACCCATCTGTAACACAGGGTTAACAACATATATTGCATTTTTAAGTACAGGTTGACAAGGTGAAAACAAGAGCTCCATCAGTTTTGGATGCATCACACGTGCACCCGACCGCCAGTGCCACAGAGCCATGACTGAGTATCAAACAAGCAAAGCTCCTAACTGCTTAAGCTACATCCCAGAGAAATTAGCATTTCTGCACATCCCAATCAGGCAACTCATGCTGGGCACCAAATGACAGAAGTGCACAAGTGACCTCCTGCAAAAAAAGCTGGCATGGCCAGCTGCTTCCAGCCAGGAGAGCAACACACTCCACTGTGCCTTCTTGGCAATTTCCACATAAAGCCACCCAACCCCTTCAGCCGCAGGAAGCAGGGGCCCTTCTGAGAAGAGTTTCACTGCACTACGCTGATTCAGAGAATAAATCTGCACAAGGCACGAGGCAAGGATCAGGTGAAGACAGGAGGATATGTAAGCAACAACTGTCACATTGCAGACACATGACAGGACTGAAGCTGCAGTTCCAAATCCGTGGCAGAGCTTTGCTCTGGAGGATTTGATTTTATACCTATAGCCTGGAATTATAATGTACCTCCTTATCTAAAAATAATTTTTGAAAAAAGCCTTCTAACATCTGGACTTGTATTGATGCTAAGACAGGCACCAGCAGCTGCACTTAAACCCCTCAGTCTGCAATCCAGCTCCCTACCAAGAATAACTGACAGCAATAGCAGGGCTGTGGTGATGCAGCTCCCACTCACCCCACGGCTGTGACACATTTCCTCTGCAGAACAGGAACTCAGACCCTTGAGTCTCCGAGGCTCAGTTCCAGATTTTGGAGAAAAGCAGCCAGTGGGCACAGTGTGTGCACCTGTAATCCAACCCAGGCTTTCCCTTCTCTCCAAATGCTCCTGTTCCTCATGCTTGTATCCCACTTTCTTCACCACCTGCTCTTCCTACCTGCTATCCCAGCTGCCTATACTTTGAGTCCTGCTTCACTTTCTTATTTCCCCTACTCAGAGCTTCTGCTGAGCTCTTGCTTTATGTTTTCTTCCAGCTCCTCCTCCCCTTGTTTTTAGTCCTCTGAATTTGAATGTGTTGTTTCTTCCCATCTCCTTTCACGTTCCAGGCTCTCTGGAGGGAGCAGATCAGGCTGCTTGCTGCTGCCTTTAGTGGCTGTGCTCTTTGGCAGAGGCCAGAAGACAAAAAACTTCTCTGATTTTGTAGCAGACGCTCCTAGCAGGTACTATGCAATTATTAGATGACATATGCTTTTATAAATTATATTCAAGTGTATTTTGCAACTATCCTGTATTTTCAAGATGCTCTGAAATTTAGAAAACAAATATGCAGAACTGCAGAACCGGCACAAAATGTAAATGGTTGTACCAAGGGTGATTCATCTTACATGCTCTGAGCTAAGTTTCTCTCACATCTTACAAAGCTCACCAGGTATTCAGCTCAAGTGCAGCAGTCCAGCAACAAAACTTTCCACATGACGATTTCATTAACAGCCAGAAGTCTGTACAACTCAATGTGACAAAGAGTTAACTTCAGTATACATCCAATGCATTTGAGGACATGTACACACATTATTTGCAAGCTTTACTTTTGGCATCTCAAAATGAATTTGCTGAGCTAATGATATTCTGAGAAGGTGTCAACGCTCCAGGTGCTGTGGGCAGTCCAGCACTGCCAGCACCTGCAGCAGGTGGTGGTGCTCTGGGTAAGGCAGAGCTGAATCCCCAAGTCTCAGAGCACAGTCTTTCAGATAACACAAGCAGAGCCCAGCCCTTCTTAGCAGTCGTTCAGCAGCCTGCAGCTCACTTCACAGTGGGATCTTTGGACTTTGCTTCATGGCCATGTGCCAGCTCAGGGAATTACATCTGAACCAGGTGTCCTCCGCTGCTTGTGCTGGATGGGCACATAAGCACTCGCTCCTCAATGACACCAGTTCTGGGGTGAAAGTGATGCACCCTGACATGTCTGGTGACAATGCATAGCAACCCAAATGTGCACAAAGTATCCTGCCCATAAGCCTACTGGAAAGATTAAACTAGACAAGGCACGTTGTGTCACTAGGAACAGCACGGAAGGACAACCCCAATGCAGCCGAATCTGTTAGCCAAAACTGTCTGCATATGAACAAAGCTGCCTGTACAAGACAGAGGAGAGAGGCAAGAGGATCCTGTCTGTCCATCCCACCATCAACAACAAAAAAGAAGGCTTAAGCAAGGAGACAAAAAGCAGTGCTGTGTTTTAAGGCAGGCAGCATCCACCTCAAAAGGCTGAATTTGGATGTAAGCTTTATGTCTTTCAGCAGTGTGAAGGTCTGTGTGATGCAGAAAGAACATAAAAACATAAACACACTCTGGGTAATACCAGGTTTCACAAAGTTTCAGATTGGTACATCAGTCACAATAGAAATCTCCTTTTTCCCCTCCCCCATCCACGGCAGGCCACCAGAACTGCACTCAGAGACTGGAAGACAAATGGGCAGCTGCCTCTGGAGGCAATTGTGAGGAGACTAAAGATCAACTTGCAGCTGGCACTTCCACCCCCACCTCTCCTTAATACTTCAGTCCACTCGCTGCCAGACAAGGATCATGAGTCAGCTCCTAAACATATTCTCCTTGAAACAATAGCTATAGCTCTGTGCTGCAGCTATCCCACTGCTCCGGTTCCAAGGGACACGCCACAGTCACGGAAACAAAGGCACCAATTTTAACCTACAGCAGCCCAACACCAGAACTGAATGATATAATAAGCACGCACTAAAGAATATTATGCTAAACCTGGGAGATTAGCAAAGCTAATTCTGACATGTAACAGGCATGAAGTCAGCGCTGTAACGAAAATCTGCAGAAACAGCACACAGAAGTGGGTTTGGGGCTACATGGTAAAGCAGATGGCTTTTGCTTAAACCTTTTCTGCTACAACAGGGTGCAGTTTGATACCACATCATTGTACGCTGCAGTACTAATTAGAGGGCAAAGGAGACAATTTAGCCTTTACAAATTAACTTTATCACAGCCATAGGAGCTGCTCTCTCAATTCTGAGCAGCCACCACTCACTGCAACTCCTGCGTTCACAAAGATGGAACCCCAGCACTCATCTCTCAAAGACATTTCAAGAAGTAAAAGGCTTCCTTTTGCAAGGACAACCTTTCAGCTTACCCAGCTAATGACATCAAACTCAGGCTTTTCTGACCCAAGTGCTGTCAGACAATAAAGAATTCAAATAGATAAAAAAACACACTATAGATTCCTCAGAACTAGATGTTAAGGGTGAAGTGGTGGTGGCTACTGAGCACTTAAAGAACTGTGCACACAGTAAAGACAGGGAAGAGTCTATGTCCATGCACCATCAAGAAATAGCAGCACCCAGAACATGCCTTACCTGCAGCCAGTCCACTGAGACCCTCTGATGAGATGTTGCTCACAGAGCTACAGTGCAAGCTAACATGAGAGGAGACTTCAGTGACTGCTATGTTTCTTTTTTTTTTTGTAGCAAAGAAATCAGCAAACCCAGCTGTCCTTTCTCGCCTCACCATAGCTGGTGTTTCTTACAGCTGAGTATTGCCAATTGCTTTGAAGAAGGCTCTAACCCTAAATATCATGAGCCACATTGCCCTACAAGCCAGAAAGGAAACTGGAGACAGAAGTAAAAGACTGACTCCCAACACGATAGAGACAGGAGGACTGAAGGAAAGTCTGCAGGACCCTGTCAGGTGTGGTTTGTGGGACTGAGCAACACAAATTAGAAGGTCCTACTGCTAATGCAGTGCACCAATTTTACCACCAACAGAGAGGTAAGTAATGCACACATTCTGTAAAAAAAGATAGCAGGCTGAATACATATGTATCTTTTAAATTATTTTATTTTGTGTAAGCTAAAAGGAAATTTACACACTTAAATCTCAAAAGACCTTGGGCATGCATATTGACCTTTTTAGAGGTTCTTTGACATAGCTCTCTTTTTTCCATAGGAATTTCCCCAGACATTTACAACCCATAGTTTTTTACTGTATATACAGCCTAAAACCATAGCAATCTATGATTATGTCATTTTACACTGTGCAAAATCAAACAGGAATAGTGGTACAACAGAACATAAAAATTTTTAACAGGTAAATTTCATTGTAAGACATTCATATTGTTTTGGTCCTTCTTTTCCAAATCAAACTGATTAAAAGCAGACAACCTTCTAATGACCCAAAAAAAAAAAAAAATAATCAAGTGTTCAGACAGTAATCCATAACTGGAACAAGAAGTTACTGACAGCATACCTTTCGAAAGGCTATATAGTGACAGAGCCATACTACTGAAGTTTAGGAACATAAAAACTGATCAGCCAACCAATCAAACAGGGGGAGGGGATGGGGGAAAAGAAAAGGAAAAATACATCTTAAGCTTGTTAAAACACAAAAGAAATTACTGGGTTTTAAAGAAACAATAACTGAAAAACCCACAAAGGGGACAACATAACCTTTTGATTCTTTTTCCGGCAAGAAGTATTTTAATATATGCAGGAAAGAAAATGTTGCTCAATGCAATCTGAAAGTCTTAAGGGGGAACTTCACAGATTGTGAAGACTGAAGTTTTCATTATGTGTTTATAGGATTTTTTTTTTTTTTAACTTTTAGAAGTTTTTTAAGAAGGACACCACCAGTGTATTTCACAAAGACATAAATGTATACAGCCCAGCACAACAAAAAGAATAGATCTTCAAAAAGATTTACCCCCAATTATTTACATTTTTCTCTAATATAAATTTAGGACTCCAGTATGTAAATAAATATACATTACTATGTATACCTTTCTAGTGCTGCTTACCAACAAATCATCTGAACTTGATATTTTTTTAATTAAAGCAAGATTGCTTTTTACGACCCGCAGAGGGAAGGAAAAAAAAAAATCAATAGAAAACGTCCAATTCACATCACTTTAGTCTACCTTTTCTTGGCAGCTTGTTGAAGGTGTTAATGTGGCTGGGAACATCAACACCTTGGCATGCATGAAAGTTAAGTCAGGAAGGCTAGAAATCACCTTGGCAGCCTCTTCACTAAGATGTTCTTCCTTTTTAGGCTTCCTGTTGGGAAGAAAAGAACAAAGTGCATTAATCCACTACCTGATATCCCTGGGATCACTCAAAGAATCACTGATTGAAGCGATGTTCTGTCAGCTTGTCTCCCACTGACAGGCACTTCTGTAAGCTACTTGAAGGTAGTCTAATGTTATAATACCTACCTGCCTACCAATAATGTGTTAACAGAGAGAGTCAGCAAAATGTTCCTGTGTATATTGTTGCAATAAGGAAAAAAAGTCCTATTCAAATGATAATTTTTACAGATTCCTTTTTCTTTTTTTTTTAGCGGCTTCAAGAGTCAAGAGACTCACTTGAAGAGACAACCATGCCCATATTCTAGAGATAAAACAGTAGAAGCATTAGTTCTAAACTACCTAAATCCGCTACAATCTTCAAAAATAAAATGGAAAATATCTTAAAAGGAAGGACATTAAGAAACTCCTAAGTTACTTCTCAATAATCTTAAAATAAAAATGCACTTACGCTGTGTTTTCAACACGGCTGTTCTCAGACTGCACATCATGCCACTCTACATTGTGATTCCCAAACCTTTTTTCCCTTCAGGATTCAACAGCAGCAAAAGGTGCCTCACAAATAAGTGTATCTACTCAGTCTGAAGGGCAGGAGTATGAGTAGCCATGATACATACAGCAGTTCAGGAATCACTAGGGTTTACTCTGCCTTTTGCATTATTCACAAGAATTACCGAGCACAAATGAATAAAGAAGTCTGAATCCCATGTCGCTTGGTTCTCGCTATTATGCAAAAAAACTCACACTTTCCAAGTAAAATGAAGCCTGGCTCAGACTGCTACAGACCCCTCCTCCTTTGCCCAAACATCCATACTTTACACACATCTGGCTTGTCTTTGAAGAACACTGCCTACTACTAGAAATACTCAGTTTTCCATCAAACATTATTCCAGTTTCAAAAAGGCACCTGCTAAATCCTGTAATGATGTAAGAAATTCCAACTGAATAAGCTCTCTCACGTTTGGGGAAAAAAAGCTGAGACAAAACGCTTGAACCAAAGAAACTGCTTTCCCTAGAACACTTCAGAAATTTCCTTTATCTGGTCTTATATATGAACTTTAAACCTAGCCCATGAGAGGGCAATGTCCACTCCAACCATGAAGCAGCATGTACTTATACTTTTTGTCAGCCCCCATGAGGATTGTTTCCTCAGCTGAGCAGAGACCAGTGGAAAGCAAGGGGCTACATGTTTGCTTCCACAGCAGCCTCAGAATTCCTTAGCTAGAAGAAAAAAAGAGCTGGAGTCAAACACATCCTTGACATCTGATGATTGTGTTGACCACCATCACTGATCATTGTGCTGACACTGCACTATCACTTTTGTTTGCTACATGAAATCTCCACTCGATGAAAGCTCTCTAGATGAGACAGTCTAAATACTAAATCTGACTTACCTTCACCAAATAGAAATATTTTTTTACTCTGCTGCAGTGGAATTTCATGAGCTACTGACTAGGCAGATTACCAAATTCTGGAGGATAAACAAAGCTGTGTGCTGGATTTACTGAAGGAAGAAACAGAGAGCCAAAATGTGCCTCCTCTAACAACTCCACAGTCAGCTCTGTTTGCACTCAAAGGACTATCTCCGAGCTGTTGAAATGTGGTTCTCACCCACCACTGTGTTATCAGTATCTGGTGACACTATTAATAATCACTTACCACAAGCCTCTTAAAGGTACAAACTCCGGGTGATCAAGGACTTAGAGCTAACAAAGGAGTGTTTGACAGAGGAAGCCAAAGGAAGAGGGCTGCCTTGGAGATGTTCCTGTAATTGTTCATCAGGCGAGATGGAGCTCACACACTCCTTGCTATTTATATTCCTCTTCCTCCTCTGCTCAACTACAGCACGCTAAGAAATGGCACTGCTGGGTCCCAGAGGCAGTGCTGCGCTTTATTCCATGGTCACATGCAGGACCTCTATCACAGGACAATGCCACCACTCCTGCTGTACCAGCTGCTCTCACTGCACAACAGGCACACCAGTGAGCCCAGTCAGGTGTCCATCTCACCCAGTTACCGAATGCTCCCCTTCCGGCTGGAGGCCCTTTGCAATAATTTATCTACCCCAATGCAATGTAAAAAGTATCTCTAAAGCAGGACAAGCTAACACACTAACACAGCAACCACTGCTTAACTGTGACCAACACAGAGCTATAGATACAATCACTTGGTAATGAGACTCAAACCCTTTTTTGAAATCATATCAGTGCAGGAAGGGGTGAGATGGCCAAAATTCTCCATTCCTCAATGGAGAGACAGGTTCCTCTGCAATGCAATAAAACTGGACACTGCAAGTACGCTTTCTAGGTAACAGTCAACACTTTTGGTAGCAAATATCACCAGGGCAGCCCTAAAGAATTACTCATTAACTCCCTAATTTTAAAGACAAAGTAGGATCATCACTGCAGACAGGTCTTACCCTTGAAACTTAGCAAACTGCCTACTAACTGCGATGTCCTTTAACAGAGGCAAGAGAAATAACTGTGCATTAATTTCAGGCATCACTTTTGCTGAAGATGTTCCCGTTGCCAAGAGCTTCTTTTGCTGAGCCCTGATCAGTGGAGGGGAGCCTTGCAGAGCTGCTCCTGCTCATGCACTCCTCATTTCTGGGTGCCATGGCTTAAAGAACAGACACCTGAGTGAGCAGACTGTCAGTGGCAGCTGTATTACTCATGTCTGCTTTGGAATCAGAACTTTTGATTACAAAACCATGAAAGGACCCATCCCTGGATCAAAACAAGGTCTCTGCCTCATTTAGGTTTCAAAATAATCCTCTACAGGACACTTGGTCCCCATCCATCTCTTCTCTTACACTAGGTTACATTTCCTCCCGAGAAGGAGGACAGGAGGAATACCCTTACCCAAGCATTTGTACCAGCCCCTCTACCCGTTGGCACTACTTTTCCTTTTCAAAGGCATGTTAACACTAAGCCACAAGAAATGAATCAGAGTGACAGGCAGGAAAGGTGTTGGAGGAAAATTTAGCAAGAAAGAGGGAATGCTTTGTCCATCCATCACTTGCATGCCACTGTTCTGTTTTGCATTCCAACCCCTTCCTGCAGCATTCAAGTCTTTCAGGGCTTCAGTCACCTCTCATGTTTGCAAAGGGTTTTATGGATAGCATCAGCAAGGCCAGGCTTTATCAGCAACAATGAGCTGACTAGAGAAATGCACTTTAAAAACACTCTGTAATTAAGAGTTAGCCTGCTCCATCCAACACCATCCCCAAGGAGTATTTCCAGTTTAAATGAAGGTTTCGGCCATTTCTTGGAAATGTATCAGTGCTCTGCTTTCCTTCAAAAAGACAGCAGATTAACTTTTGATCTCTGCCAATTCTGTGGAACTAGGCAAGGCTGGAGAATCTCTGTGGAATGCTGCACTAGATCCCTGACCTTCAACACTTAACTGCTGCCATCAAGGTTTCAGGCTTAAGCTGAGGGGGACGTTTCCCCTCGTCTCCCAATACTTTCCTGCTGAGAAACCGACTTTCTGGTTCAAGAGATCTTTGCAACCAAAGACAGGGCTATTTTAGACAAAGATGACTCTTCACATGGTATCCCACAGCTGAAAAATGGTATTTTCACTCTAAACTTTACTCTAAAGATCCTAAGTTCAACCAAGTTACAGACATGGGATAGCCTCAGCACAACTGAAGTTGCCATCAAAGGGATCTTAATCCACTGTTTTCGTCTTCCTAAGTCAGTTATCATGGATGTCTAATAGTCCACATTTCCAGGCTGGTGCATGAACCTCATCCTCATTGACCTGGCTGTACCCAGACACTCCTGTTTTAAAATCTCCAATTCATTACAAAAGAATTTAAAAAATTGAAAAGAAAAACAAATTTATTACAAAAAGCTACCATTGTGCCACATTATTTGGCATATTGCTGAGGCTATACCTTCTTATTTCTCATAAGGTTTCTAGCTTGAAAAAACAGACTGCTTTTCTTTCAGAGAGCATGAAAACAAGAAGAAAAAGCACATGATATTTTTTTAAAATTCAGAGTTGATAAAAACATACCAAATGTATTAAACAGTGAAAACAGCTAGTCTGTGTGTGTGTCTGAATTTAGTCTCCAAGCCTGAGGTCTTCAGCCTGATCTGCTACACCACAGATCTAGAACCAAGTCCTGTTGGTAAGCAATGCTCTCCAGGACAGGGGAAGAGCTCTGACATATGGACAAAGAGCTTTAAGAGCACAAGTAAGAGCTTTCAAGTGCATTGTGGAAGAACTGAAAAAAAGCCCAAACCCCTCATATCAAAAAAGCAACAATATAGAAAAATGAGGGTCAACATTCATTTAAGTAAAGCAGACTTCCCTGTTCCTTCGTAAACAAAAAGCTAAGACATCTTAAAGCAAAGTATGAGTGCAGATACAATACAGATACATTTTACAAGTCCTGCTGTGGTTACTTTTAAGTTAGGCTTAGAATATAACACAAAAGTATTTCAACTGTAACTGTTTTCTTGTTCATGCAAGTCAAACTTCCACTACAGTATCTCCAGGAAGAGTATGTGCACTCCATGGATAGAAAAAGAGGCAATCCAAAAGACCCAAAAATCAGTTTCGAAGTGGGGAGTTCCCTCTACTGGTTCTCCCTTGAAATTTCATGGCTTGTTGATTTCATGTTCACTTTCAAAATTATCACTGCAGGAAAACTAGGAAGATAGTTTTCTCAGTAAAAGAGTGTATTTTAAAAGAAGTCTTGTAAATTACAAATTAGTCATTTAAGCAAGCCAGCTACATCCCACCATTACCGTGCCTCCTCCTAAGGGCTGTTGCATGAAAACACATCTGGTTTTAGAGTGCTGAACAAACTCTAAAGCTCACTTGGGAGTGAAGATATGTTACCATCTACTTGTTGCACATTGAGGCACACACTTCCAAAAAAAGCAGCGTTTTACTTGGTAAAGATCCTCCAGCATTTCTTTTAATGGACACGGACATTAATTATGTTAAGATACACATAAAAAAATAAACCCAAAGAATATAAGGTTATAAATGGAGAGACTATTCTGTACCCATTCAACAGGCCAGACTTCAAGAAAGCCATTTGATGCCTAAAGCCTTTCTATAGTTACTACCCATAAAAAAAAAGCACAAAACTGCTTCACCTGTGCTCCACTAGAGCAGAAAGGACATCGTAAATCAACTACACACTTAATCCTTAACCTGCAACAGCAAAATTAAACCGATGTTTGGTCACTGAAGTTTTGACAGGTGTTAGAAATATTTGTGAAGGGACAAATATAGTCGTAATTATTAGTCTGTTATCATTTCACTTATGGAACATTCTGTATTTATAAATTACACAGAGTCCAAGGAGAGTCTTCTGTCTCAGTCCCAAGTAACTGAGCTGATTCAGTTTACTCTGCTATTCTTTAGGAACCAGCTCTGCTGTTCAGAAAGTTGCTTCCTCCAGTTCAGTCTTTGGCTCTAGCTTTTCAACTTCGGTCCTGGTGATCTTTTTCCTTCAGCTCATCAACTCTTTCCCATCTTGTTTTAGAGTTCTATGACAATTTGAAGTAAGAACTACAGTACAATGAACTTCAGATTTAAAATGTAAAGCCTTTTGATCATTTAGGAACTTCTGCCCTAAAACTGCACACACGTTCACACCTCACATTTCACACCACTCTTAGAAACAAAAGAAAAACGTGCAATGAAGAGAATTTACCTTGTGGACGTGCTTGCCTTCTCCACTGTGGACATGAGCCTTGCAAACGCATCAGTCACTCTGCTGCTTGTGTTGGAAGTTTCCAGTTTTGAGGTTGTCAATTCATACAACTCGGGATCCACACCTTATAGTATAAAATAATAATCAGTGATGGTTGGAGGCAAGTAGAGTCATAATTAGTCACAGATCAACTTGCTAGAGACTGTTTTCTGTAAACATCTGAATCATTTATAATTTCAAGATACATGAAAAGAACATGACAGAACACGGTTGTGTTTCTGAAGCATCATCCTCTCTCCCCATCCTTTTTCAGCAGCTTTTTTAGTTGTAGCACAAAACACACATCTTGGATCAAGTCTGGCATACATGGTCTCAGTCTACGAGTAAACAAAACCAGTTTGATTGACTTTTTAGAGTGAAACCTCTATAAAAATGTCAGCTGTGTCAAAATGGATTGTTTCAATTACTTCAACTCAACTGCCTGTATTAAAAGAACACTGCATGTTAACAGGGACTAACTCTTCACCTAGAGATTACAAACAACATTGGCATGCATTTAGTATCTGGCTTTTCACTAGGGGTTGTGTTGAAATTTTAAGTGAGGAAAAGCAGCTTTTATGAAACATAGAAGTGGAATGGCATTAAAAAAGTTACATACTAATATGCACAGCACTACCAAAACTCTTAGCCTGTGCTCCCTTTTCATCTTTCAATTCTTTCTAAAGCATTAAATATCTGGATGTTTCAGCCTTGAATTACTAGCTTCAGGTATCTGAGGGCAGATGCTGAATTTTGACATCCCATTTGTTGCAAATGGATTTCAAATTTTAGCAGGAGAGGTCATTCTGAAAACACTGCAAACAGTGGAAATCTGTATGCAAAAAATACATACGTATGAGTTAAATTCTACCTGTTTAGTATCAAGCATCACATCTCAGTAGGAAGCAGCTCTAGGATTTTTACATATTACATACTATTTCTTAAATAAAATCTCTAGGAATTAGAATTATCAAAATAAATCACAAGGAAAGACTTTTAACAAATTTTGTTGCATTTTAAATTGCTGATACTTCCCTAGTTCCAGTTTCAGATATTTTATGCTCTACGGATTCCACGAAGTGTGCATATGTGCCATTCACAAGGTATTTTTCAGAGACAGCACAGAATTTTCGTACGTAAGCACTGTGTTTATTTACAGATACCTGTGTGCTAAACAGGTTGTGCCAGTTGGTGTGGACAACACCAAAGCTTTTCATCCTACTGCAGAACAAACACTGCAAATACTGGGACCTGATGGTCCCATGCAGCTCCCTAATACAAAACCAGCATTTATTAATGTTTGCTGATTGTGTCCAGCTTACTTCCCACAATCAAGACGCTTTTAGAAGTATTCCTGAAACACCAAAAGATTACTAAAAATAAATGCCAGCGCCTATTGTCCTGCCTTTACCATCAATAACTGCAGCACTGTGTGTGCTAATGGACGATGTTAATCATCCTCAAATCTGCTTTGCATGAGCTCTCCCCATGCAGTGTCTTGACCATTTATCCTTTTGGCACAAGTTAATTCTTCTTTTATTGTGAGGAAGCTAAGCTGACCAAAACGTAAAATAAAGAAAATCATTCAGTTAAGCTGCAGGAGGTGGAAGATTTGTTCCATATAATATGAGTTGATTAAAGATTAATCATCTGTTCTTTTAACATATATTTTTTTTAAAGTGTGGATTTTCACAGTTGATTTGATCTAGTTCCACACAAAATATCAAAATATGTACTGTTCTGAGACCAGTATACCAAGACTTCTAGAAATGTCAGATGTTTACAGAACTTAGAAACAGGAAAAAGCCCAAATATTCCATAAAATATCCACTTTCAGTCAGGGAGAGGAAGCCTTGAAGAAATACACCTTGACTTGCAGAAGCCTGCGAAATCCCATTAAGGTACACATTGGAAAGCTAATTGAAGGAAGGAGCCCTTTGACATGCAACTCTGCAACAAACATTAAATGCAACCTTGTAAGTTACATCATTTAGATATTCCCATTTACAGTCCTGTATTGGGATGTCACTGCTCAATTTACTGTTCTTTAGGCACCCCTTACTCAGCTACATTTATGTTAAACTATTAACATGAAAAATAATACACTAAATCTGTGGGAACATACTAGAAATGAGTAACTCCCTGTTCATAATGTGGAATGAAAATTTTTATTAAAAAGTTATTTTGGGTACTGATGAAATCAGACTGAGAAGAATCCAGTGTCAATCTATAGCAAGTGAATCTAAGTCTCCAAAGAAAGAATAAACTTCTTCTACTGATAAAAGTTTCTTCTTTAAGAAAAAAAATCTAGCAATTTGTCTTTCAATTATTTTACGTATTTTTTAAGAGTTGCATATTCTCCATTTTATTCAGATGATGAGAGAATATTTAAGGAAAGCACTGCAAAACCTTAATGAGATATTGAAGGAAAGTTAGCCAACCAAACCCCACACAAAGCTCCTAAACACGCACACAAACACACGAGCTGCAAGCCATGAAACAAATGACTTTCCCAGAAACAAGTCAGTAAGAAAAAAACCCCAAAGCCAAAACAAAATAAAGAAAGAAAAGAAAAAAAGAAAAAAAAAGGGGGGGGGGGGAAGCACTATAGGGTATACCAGAGAAGGTGATAATACCTGTAACTTGATGAAACAACAACATAAAAAATAAAATGCAATAAAAGACTAACAGAGTATTCCTTCAGTAACCCCTTCCAGTGTGCACACTTTCTGCACAAGCAATAATACATGTGCCCAACTACACAAGCAATAATACATGTACTGGGCACTGGTGACTTGTGTCGGTGGACTTGCACACATTTACAAAAGAATCGTAGGACTCAAGCACCTTGACTTTGCTAGCTGTCACTTCCATGACAAATCTGCCCTCTTTCATCTGATAATGGTATTTCTCAAGGGTGGAATAAAAAGGCATTTAGATTGCCATGCCATAAAATTGCTTTCAGTGATTAGATTTTGGAACTAAAAAAACGTGTTTCTAAATCCAAAAAATACCATAATAATTATAATTACTTATTTGAAATGTGAGAGGACCCCAAGCATCTTATGAACCAATTTTTAAAATCAAAATCACTAAGAGGAAAAATATTTTTCCTATGAAGAAATTGATTATCATGGCTTCATTGTATTGAAGGGTACTTGCCTTATCAACTTAACCTATGCACTGGAACAAATCCCCAGAGCGTTCCCTGAAATTTCTGCAGAAATTTATCCAAAGTGTAGGTTTTCACAAGCTCGTGCAAAATACTCAGAGCACGTAAAAACCACGTGATAAATGAATTCAATTGCTTTCACGCATTATTCAATGAGTGGTGTTTTAATCTCCTTTTTAAAGGAGTAAGTTGCAGATAAAGTGCTTTGGCTTAAAAATTAACATTCATGAACTTCTAATATCCCACAAACATGCAACTATCCTTCTTTTCTATTATAAAGGCTGTTAAAACACTTCTTTCACTTTATTATTATTAGCAGTCCATGACCTCCTGGGCTCTGATATATCAAGCTTCATAAATTCATATTCACACATGGCTTCCAAACATCATCATAATCCTGTAATTTGGAGGCACTCAGAGAAGAGAGCAAGCCTCATATTTTAGGAATTGCCACATCTACACCATTTTTCAAATTTCCTTAAGTGCTTAGAAGAGTTAACTTCCGGAATTTCTCATTTGAAACAGGTGTTTTAACATCTTATTTGCAAGAGCATAAAAGCCATTCATTCCTTCAGCAGGTGACAAATACAGAGCTGACAGTACCTTTTAAATACTTCGTACTCGATACAAAACATCAGAAAACAGAATACAGATTAAAGGAAAAACGCAGTAGAGAGACATTTTAGAGAAACGCAATGTAAAATTTATCCTTGTTTGTAGGAAAGTCAAGTGATGTGCTCATGCTTTTAGTAAGTCGTTATATTCTTACAGTTGTGGTTTTAACACTCTGCTGACCTGGGATTGTGGTGGTGCTGCTAGAGCTACTGTCATCCACGGGCCCAAAGAAATCAAGGTTCAGAAGAGTGGAACCTCCACTAGCTTGAAATTCAGTGACCGTGTTGGTAGGCAGCCATATAGAAGGTAAGCCAAGGGAGGGGTTTATGTGTAAAAAGGGGTAAGACACACACTTGAACATGCAAGTTATAATTAGTACTCAGTACGCAATTTAAAAATCGACATGAAAACAATGCTTACAGTATTAGTTTGTACCTTCTAAAATGTTAACAACTTAATTCAGTGCACATTTCCTCATGTACAAAGCAGCAAGGAAATCAACACTAGTAACTTTAAAATAGAAATATTTATTTCAATCTAAAAATGAAAGAGAACCAGCACAACCCAGAGAGAGAGATGTGACCAGTTAAAGGGAAACAATATATAGGTCAACTGATAGTTAAAATATAACGGGCTTTTTCTCCCCTCACTGAAATTGAAAGCCATTCTTTCATCAGGAAAACTTAGAAGATCCTCAAATAGCAAAGAACAAAAAGAAAAAAAAAATCAACATTCAAAATTTTATTTAGCAGCTTTAAGCTATTAATTATCATTATCTTAAAGCAGTGTGACCACTGCATAACAAATGCCACTCTTATGTCCAGTTCCTCACTGGTAAATTATACTGTTCCCCTTTAGTACTAAAACAGAAATCAAACCAAGATACATTTTAAAGTTGTTTGTTAAAAAGAAAGCATGATGATTGACTGAAGTAGTAAGACACCAGACAACAGCAAAAGGGTCCATCCAGGCTTTCCTTCAGCACCATGATATTGCTATCCAAACTCTTACACCCCACATGTTCTGCAACAATACAGTGTGGCAACATCAGTGCAGTAAGAGATGCACTTTATCTGAGCCTGCCTTTCAACTTGTGTGTCATCAATTAGTTGCTGTCAGCAGGCTCCTTGTAAAGGAGTTCATTGATAGGTTTCTAGTCTGTCAATCAAACAAGTTTCCGGAACTTGTTTTATTTCCTTTGCATGCACTTAAACATTTCTGACACTGGAGGCAGTGGCACAACTCACTTTGCTATTAAAATAGACATAGGTGAAGGGTTTTTTAGGTGATAACTATAGACATGTACAGATACAAATAAGTTCGTAGCTACCTCTTTAATATATTAGCTATAATTAGCTCTTTAGTGTAAGCAAAAGTGATAATGAATGAAGTTACATTTCTGAAATACAAAATTATCTTTAAATCTGAAAACTTTCAACTCAGGAAGTGTATATTTTGCAAACAGTTTGTGGTTAAAATATTGTGCTTTGAAGTAGCCACTATACACAAGTCTGTCATTCAGAGGATGCCTAAAGAGATAGCTGACTGGTGAAAAATACTTTTAAGAAGTAAAACTCATCAACCTAAATGTTCATTTGTTCAGAGTTCCATTATAATCTGCAGTTATACATAATGAAGTGTTAATATTGCCACTGTGTCACTAGCATATGGCAGGAATCTAAAATAATACTTAACTTCGTATTTTTCAAACTATGTAATACTTCACATAGGGGCACTGTTAATCAGAAAGAAAGCCTGAATTTCCAAAGTTAGGAGTAAGAAATAAGTATTATATATTTTTTTATATATGTGTGTGTGTATATATTTAAAAAAATAATCAGCAGATAGATGTTTGTCTGAACTTTGTAGCTTTCTTATCTCTAGCTCTGGTGCTAGAGGCTCTACGGAGAGACGTACCATCTAAAGGGTTAGTAAGGCCACTGCTACTCCAGTCAAACTGGACAGGTGGTAGAGATTCCTAGAGTTGAAAAGTCAGAAATCAGATTTTATAGTCAGTTCAGGTTACAACAATGCAAAGCAGTTCAAACAACAGATTCTTTAGCGTCTAAACACTAAAAAAGACAACTAAATGATCAAGCCCCAACTTTTGGGAGGTGTGTATTTTCATATTATGCAGTAGAGATTCAAAGTAGATTTGGTCTCCCACAGGAAGTCCATTAAATTCTGAACAGCATGGATTTCGTAACTTTTAACTCAAACAGGATTTGCAAATTAACTAAAACATATGAATTGAACAGCAAACCTTAAGGCACCGTTGAAAACGAAACTATTACTTTCATGGAAGATGAGGCACTTAGCATAAAAAAGTTATGTATACACAATTACAGGGCAAATTTAGAACAGTGAAAGCATCCATGCTTTGTCTTGATCATATATATGTATTATTTATCATCAAACAACCCATTGTTCTTTTGGTTTGTTTTGCTCTTAAGAAACATAATCCCCACATGTGAAGGACAAACTATCAACACCCTCTCCACTCCACCCCCTTTAAAAATAAAAGTCCTGTGACTTATTATCCTTTCACAGTTAACTCATCATGATCTATATACAAACCATTGGCAGCAATGCTTGAACAAGAGGAGTATGGGAACATTGACTCCTTCTGGGAGCCCATCCTTGCCTTTTGATTTCCTCTTGTTAAGCCTTTTGGACACAAGCAAGCAGCAGGGACCATGCTCTACAGGGAAGGTGTGTTCAGGTGCAGTGTAACTCGCAAGCGCTGTCCTCCTGTACTCTCAGGACACAAACTGATGGGGCAGTAGCAGAAATGTCTGAAAGAAGCTGAACCTTTCTACTTCTGTGCACTACACTGCTCTCTCCTCGGTGAAGTCAACTGCTGTGAAGCACTGGGAAAGGATGTGCCCTCAACTTCTAACAAAACAATCACAGTATGGAAGAAAAGCAATGGAAGTTCTCAGCAATATTTTTCAAAATTCAACAGTATTTGTTAAGCTTCCAGTGGCTGAGCCGTATCTTCTCTTTGCTTTTGTAAAAAATTAGCCTTCATTTTTTAATTTTAAAACTTCCAACCATCTGACACTGAAGAAAAATGCAGATTCACTAATTGAGACTGTAGCAACCTGAGCTAGCTTTGTAGCACAGTTAAGCTCACTGTAAAAAGCTTTTCCTCAGTGCTAGATGTTTATAGTAAGCAAAACAAAGGGAGCTGGAGATTTCTGTATTTACTTATAGGAAAGATTTTTCTAAGCAAGACATTTACTATCTAATGTCTTAAAAATACTTTCAGTACTGAGCACAGCTTGAACAGTATCCTCTCCATGGAGGTTAAGAAGCTGATTCTTCACTTTTTACTTTGCTTTGGGAATGACATTACTGGTATTGAAATGATTTGCATGTAGATATAATGTCAGCAGTGTGGAAGCTGCACCTGATGAAGTAATGATCACTATCACCAGTAGCTTATTTAAACTTTGTCACATGTAAAATATATTAATATTAAAATGAGTTTGTAGGAAAGAAGAAGGTAGTGAGTATGACAATCTAGTAGCTTTCTGCCCTAAGCAAAATGAACTCAAATTGAAACAAAGTGGCTTCCTACCAACTCTCTTACTGAAGAAAACACCCACTACATTTTGTGTCAAAGGCCTGAGTCAGGACTGAGGAGTGTGACAGAGCTGCATGGAAAAAGTGGCACCAATGGCTCGCTAAGTGTTTGCCTTTAATGATGGCTTGACTGACAAGGAAAGGACAAAGGATGTGATGAACTCTCCCTAAAATGCGAAAAAACAAATCTGACTCCAAATCAGTAAGAGTATACCAAGTATATTAGTCTGCTCTGTGGGATGAGGCCACTCTGCTGACTTCAACTACTTTGCAAAAGAGGGGGTAAGTAAAGCAGCCCTCACCTATACGGGGTACTGGCAAGCTCCAGTCTATACAACAGCAAACAAAGTGAAAGGAGAAGGCAGAGTAAAAAGCAAATTAAACAGAAAGTTTTCTGTTTCTAATTACCTCAGCCCTAAGAAAACTACACTGGGACACCTGAACACAGACATTGAAACCTCAGCCAATGGGAACATACCCTGCAAATGGGAATATAATGTTTAGCCTTTCTGAAATGGCGAGGTTGTTAGACTACTGCAATTATTATTTTAATAACATGCTTTAAGGTAAAGTGCTCAGTCTAGGAGAATACTGAAAAATGGAGCACACTGCTTTCACTCCTCGAGGCCTCCATCTTAGATTACAGGACACAGTACAGAAATGAAAAAGCATACTCAGCTGTCAGAGTACTACTCTGAATGTTAAGGAAGTAAGAAAGAGGAAATTAAAATGCCTGCTGGTTTTACTGCATCATATTTCACTTTGATATAAGCAAGAGATGTTTTCACACAGTAATTTTAGAATGTATTATGTAAGAGCTCTTATAATCCAAAAGAGTAAAATGTAAATGTTTGTGTCTGTGCCAATAATTACCCAAGGAAAATTAAACAAAATAATAAAAAAGGAAGCATTTTGCTGTCTTAAAGCTGGAAGAAAAGAATAAAAGGACTTGCAGTACAAATACAGTGCCAATATTTGGATGGATCTCACAAATGAGCATCATAAACATTCCAGCAAAAGCTTTACATGTAAGTAATTCATACAGTTCATTGTGTGTATTCATTGGCAAAATTACATCAGTTCTGCAAACTGCTCTTTCTGGACAACCCCTTTACACAGATGTCACACTTGACAGAACAGCAACTTCTGTAGCATCTCTTACCTGCAAATCTTTCTCTCTTAGTCTGTCAACAAAGCTACACACACTCTCACACTCTTGGATCTTTCTCACATGTATAACTGGAGAGCAGTTCCCGATGGAGCCTCTGGCTGGTGGCCAATAATATGGTAGTTTGCATCTGTCATTGTTAGAAGTCCTGATGGTCTCTTATGTAATTAAAAGTGTTTTTAGAGACTGTCACCCCACGGGGTTTAATTAAGGTTCAGTCCCTAATAGCCAGCAAGTGTAAGACGTATATTTCTATTATAACCTGATCCCTAATTCAGTGGCTTACAGGCAAGCAGATGCGCTGTAATGGGCACCTGCAGAAAAGAATCACTGATAATTTTCTTCTAGAAAGGTCTGGGTCACTGCAGATTTTTATTCCAATACGAAACTTACTAAGTAAAACTAGGCAGGTAACCCTACCAAAGAAACATAGTCCCAAATGGAGAGAAGAGAATGCTTTGAAGCAATAGCAGAAGAACAGAAATATCTGGACAACTTTCTTTAAAAAATCCAAAGAGAAGCAGGTAAATAAAACATTAACCAGAAAACAGTATCAATCCAAGAGAAAGCACTCATCATTAAGTCCAGACAGCAACCCTTTAGACAAACACTGGAATATATTTTGCATGAACTGCCTGAAGACTTGGCTGTGACGTAGAAGCCCACTAGAACTGTATACAAAAGAAGAGAAAGGCACCTGTCTTGGGTCTCACAATCAAAGGGTGCCTATTTCACCAGCCACTCCTTACACCTGATGTGCCTTGACAGAGCCTTTTACTTTGGCCCTGTGAAGTCTTTGAGACACCATACTTAGATCAAGGCAACAGTAGTCAGCAGATTATTTCATATTCTGTTTACTGCCTTACAGTTATGAGCACAGGGAAGAGAGAAATAACCCCCTCAATTGTCAAGATAAACAACAGAACAAAGAAGAATTTAGATGCTACCTTCAAATATGAAAAGGAATGACTCTACAAAAATCATCTTTATACAATAAACTGATGTGACCAACCAGTCAGTAACTCGCTTGAGAACTCAATTTCAAAACCCTTGTCCTTATAGCTTAAATGGCTCAGATGGAAATTTGTCCACTCTATTTCCACAGCCTAACTCAGTCAGACCCTCTGCCAGGAATGAGGGCAAAACATTCAGAGTTTACATCATAACTAGGAAGAAACATTGCAGCTCATTTGCTGCTTTTTACCGCATTCTGTTAGTTCTGAAGTACTCAATTTTAAATCTCTGCATGCTTTTGTCTGTTTGCCTATAACAAAAACATTTAGGAGGCATTTCTGTGTTTCTACAAACGTTCTTTTCATTATTACTTTTGCCTCATCAGTCTTTCTTCCAAAGTCTTATTCCCTTAGCAGGAAGTCATACACACACCTGCACAGACACTGATCTGTATACAAGCGCTATAAATGCCAGCCTCGGAACAGAGGAGAACTTTTCCTTGAGCAAAGAACACGAATCTATCAACCAGAGCCTCTCCTTCCAATAAGAATGTCAATATTCTGAAGTTTCTGAATATAGGGATAAATCATCATTCTGAAAATGGAGGAATTTAGAAGTTTAACTGAATAATTACACATTAAACGGGTACACTTAAGAGATAATTGAATTGTTGCACCTAAATTACTTGCATTTAAAATAAGAAGTTTCAGAGTCCACTAAAATTGCCTGTATTTCCACTGAATATTTAACAATGTTTGTAGCATAGTTCCTAATGAAATGTTTGGGCACATCATCTTATTACCACTACAATCTGGAATATTCCTATAGAGCCATTTGCACAATGTGACACGAAGCTGGATTTTCCCCAAAGCAAACAGAAGCCACTAATCACTGATAGAAGATGAGGCCGAGAAAGAAAGGAGGTCTCTGAGGTGGAGAACTGATCTTTCGCTCACTGAAACTTTCAGAATGTCACCTAACTGTGGCCTTCTAGAGTTCTGAATGGTTACAATCTCTAGCCCATCTCTTCCCCAAAAGCTTATTTTAGTATTTGTTTGTTACCTTTTCTTATATCCTGTTTAGCTGCTCAGCTCCACTCTATATGAGGAGCAGCACAGGAAGCACCAAACGTGTATTGCTGTACAAAACAACGTCAGCTCTGAGCCTACTGACGGACTGCTACTCAACAATGAAAAAAAAGGAGTGGAAGCTACAAGCATGTCATACTTAGAGCTCTGCACCGTGGCAGAGCAAGGACTGCAAGAACATCACTATAGTCACAAGCACCTACTGTTCAAGTTAGGTGTAGCCCAAGAATAATTCTCTCTGGAATGCCTTCAATCAAACTCACGAGCATAGCAGGTAACTGAAGATGCTGGGCGGATTAAATACAACCTGCACTAAGGAGGGACGCAGCTGAGTCTCTGAATATGTACTCAGCACCACTGTAATGACACTGAAAATGAAATATCTCTGCATATCCCAATAGCTTCTTGACAACCCCACACACTGCAACATGCATGGCATTTAAGTGCTAACATCATTACATCGAAACAACAACAAAGAATTTGTGAAATTCAAAAGCTCACTCCTAAACTCCTCTGAAGTCATTTTGTATCAGACTTCAAAGACAGAGAAGCCAGCAAAGCAACTCCATGTAACTGATAATTCAATAAAATCTGGCACAAAGGGCCAGGAGCATTCATACAGTCAGGCACATATGCTTGTAATGACCACACCCAAAATCTCTCTCCAGGCAGCTGGGCTGCTTTTCATGACACTCTGAAGAAGTAAGAAAGGGTAAAAGGAAATGAACATGAACAGTATAAATGTAAGTAGGATAATTCAGAAAATCAAGCGCTAACCGACACATAGAACAACCTCCAAGAATAAGCTCCAGAACAAGCAAAGACAAAGAACCTTAGCCAGAGGTCAGATGAGTCTAACATTACATATAAAATCTGTCTAACTGCCCACTGCCTTTGAGAGCAAACTGATGTGTAACAGTAAGGATCATCAGGACTCTGAAATGCTGGCCACCAACTGCTACAGGGACTCCATACCACAGGGACTCCCAGTCACACATGAAAAGCAGATCCAAGAGCAGGACTTCAATCTGACACAAGCAACATCTGCCTTTTACATACAGATGTCTTTGAATACACCATCTAGATATTTTAAATATAAAGGAATTATTCCCTCATTCTTTCATTTCCTCTCCTCACCCTTCTCTCTCTGTTTTTTACCTGGAACTGATCAGATGCACATGTGTTCATCTCTGGTGATACAGGAGGTGTCTGTCCTATTGAAGCTATTTTTTCTGCTGCAGATATTGGTTTCAAAGGTTCCTTGGTAGGTTCTAACATACCCTGAATAAACAAATAAATAATCTAAATTAAAAAAACCAAAACACTTGCACACACAGACACACGCATGTACAGACATTTCAAAAACTGCAGATGCCAAAAACTAGAACACACTACTAGGTAGTACTACCCTCAACTAAGGGCTTGGGGGTAACAGTTTATCTCCGGGACACTTTCACTGTGTCGAGATGGAGCAGGGGAAAATCATCCTGGGTCCTTAGGCCTAAGAAACATTTCAGAGCCAGTAACAGAAACCCAAGTGTTGAGCTGGAGCTTGCTTTCAACTTTCAGTAATGTAATTTAAGCTGGAGAAAACAGTTACTTGATAAGGTGATGTCTTCGCCTCCCAATTGTGTGTAGACTATTCCAGAAATATCAAATGACCCACCACAAAAGTACACGTGCATTCATTCCATTTCAACAATTCAGTAATCCAGAAGAAACAAAACAAAGTATCAGTTTTTAGAATGATACCAAGAATGATAATTACTGAGATGGAAATAAATGCATTAAGAAGCATTAAGAAAATAATTACACTCACATTTTTAATTTTAAGCAAACAGTTCAAAGATAGATAGCATTATGAAAAATGTCTGAAATCTGATCTTGAAGAAAATTGAGGGTGAGAAGATCTACAGAAAGCCCAAAGTTTGCACTGAGACATGCCAACCACCTGAGAACAACGAGAAACCTCCAAATAAACACATGGGATTTGCAACTAGAGCATTTTAAACCATTTTCAGGAAGTCACTTGCCAAAATCAGCTGTCCCACAAATGTTTCTGCACCATATTAGGGGAGCTTTGAATTTACCCATCAGTTAAATCAATTCTTTTGGACAGCAGAGAAACACAGAAAGCAATGTGGCAACAGATAGCAACAATCCACTCAACTCCTACTATTGCTGCCATCCAGCTTATTGTGTGCAAAAGTATATAAAAAATTTAGGAGAAAAATAATCAGCAACAACAATCTGTTGCAAAAAATAACTGCATGTGTTGCAAAAATAGTCCTGCTCACAAACAGGAAGAAAATAGCAATTGCTCCGAGTTGTTTTAACTATCTGTATCACAATACCACGTTTACATCCAAAGAAGTACACAAGCTGACCTTGATGCATCAGAAAACTGTAAAGTCGCTCTATAAAACTAACCTACAAAATTAAATCAGCCTAATATAAACCAAAGAAAATGATTTTTTTACTATTCCATTTGCAGATGATCATATGAAAACGTAGGTGTTTTTGTATGTGCTTATACACATACGTGCACCGTTTTTTGAGAAAAAAAGAACATTTGTTCTGCTCAGACCAGCAAAAATCACAAACCTTATCTTCTCACTGTTTTTACTAAATACTTCTTTCACTTAAAATCAAGTATCTGCTTGCACACATAATGAAAATTATTTATTTGGTAATTCTTTTCTAGATTTCTACTGATGCCTAAGCCATAACTGTACTTACAAAAATATCTTTCTGCACACTTGGTGTTTAATGTCATTTAATATCTTTCATTATATAATGTTGTTGGAACTGTAACAAAAAAAAGATACTAAAAAAAGCTTACCAGTCCTGCTGCATACATGGGTACTATAACAGGCTGCTTCTTGTTGCCTGTAAAGAGCTGATAAAACAACAACAACAAATAATTTACTTAAGAGTTTCTGTGTCAGTGATGGAAATGTTTTTCAATGCTACATAACTTGCATGAAGTATCACAGAATAAATACTATGTTAATTATAACACAATGGCTAAAAACTAATGCAACTTTTAATATTAATAGGGCTTATAAAAGGTTGCCAGGTGGTCTGTCATGAACAGCCATGTTCTGTGCAGCTATGCAATTAGGAGACAGACATTCACACAAAACAATTCCACCTGATTCTACATTTAAAGCAGCTTAGAAAGCCAGTTTTACTGAGAGACTCACAATATTTCTTGTGTCGATTCCCAAGGAGCACAAAAGCTTTTTGTTACTGTGGGAGCCACCCCACTGGTATCTCAGTCCATATGCATCATGGATGTCCTGCAGCTCTGTCC
Source organism: Eulacestoma nigropectus (assembly GCA_013397775.1). NCBI lineage: Eukaryota > Metazoa > Chordata > Aves > Passeriformes > Eulacestoma > Eulacestoma nigropectus. Next base: position 1,460,089 of record VZTE01004625.1, read on the forward strand.
ACACGTCCATCAGTTCCCTGCACATCCCATCATAAATCAAGTTATCATTCAGAAAAACAGCTTAGCAGCCTTGAATATTCATTCTGGTTTTTAATGCAAGTGACTTATTATACATTCCAATTAAACTTATGCCCAAGCACAATACCCATGGGCACTAAAACTGCACAGTGTTCTCAGAACAATTATAGTTCCGACTTCTCACTGGAAAATGATGTCCACAGCAGACAGGGCAAGGCCTGCTTAGATTTCATCATCACATGAATAAATATAGTCATTTATAGCAAGTGTAACTAATAAGACATATTCTGGTTAATTCAGTGACATCACTGAAAAGAAGATGATAGGCTGTTGAGTTGCTAAGTGAAGTACTCCTGGCATATGTAGTCACTGAAAACAAGCATTCCGCTAGATAATTTTCACTCGACAGCTTCTCAAAATGCTTGAAGCAAACACTTCATTTTGAATTACTGCTCTATGTGGTTCAAGTTCATTTTGAGTTTGTTCCATTGTGGTTTCTTACCCAGTACTTCCTAAGCTCTCCTCAGTTGTTACTTGCTTTTCACCTGCTTCCAACAAATGATTCAAGGAACTTATTTCTTCTTCAATTTCAGCAACAGGCATGGAAGGAAAACAGACTTCAAATATTCGTTCCAGACGACTTAGCAATGTTGTCTACACCAAAGAGAAAACATTTATGTCAAGTTTTGCTAACTGCTTTAAAGATAAGTCTAGTATTATAGCAAGATGGAGAACAACTTATAGCGAATAAAAGGTTTCACTTACCACAAAATATCAACTGTCAGAGGACCACAAGACTCTTTAAACACCAAATACAGGGTTCTAGCTACTAAGAAACAGTAAGGTTTTTGCCCTCTGCAAAGTGAGTTCTTACAGAAGAGTTCAAAGCCACTGTTAGAAATTAGTAGAAAATGTATGCAACAAGATTTATGCTATATAAGGATAATGTCTCAGCAATATAAACAGCATATATTGGAACTAATGGTTTCCAGACATTTTAATTCCAAAGCATGCACTGGGCCTTGGCAGATAGATCTAACATGAAAAACGAAACAAAACCCAAACAACCTCCTGCCCTCACAAAAACATCCAAAAAATCCCCCCCCTTTTTTGACAAGCATAGTGTGCTTTCTTCTTTTTGAGTTCTTCCCTTATGTTTCTCTTTTCCCTTTTGTATTTCCATATAGACAAGATTTCAACTTCTTGTACCTCTATTAACTGGTCTCGGACATCAGATGTACCATCGATATGGAATTTCTTTTCCCAGTTTAACCCATTAAAAACAGGTAAGCATAAAACTTTTAATATTTATTAAAATATCAATTACAAGGTATGCTCATAAAAATTAAATTAAAACCTTTTCCCATTTTTTCCAGAAACACCTGAATCTGTTTTCTTGCTAAGAAAAGGAGGCACAAGCCTGGCATTAAGTGCAGCATTTCTATCTTTCTAGTTTAGTGTTCGTCAACAACCACTTTCCCAGTGCTCTGCTGCAACGCACACAGGGCAGCATCCAGCAGCTCCAACACTTGCTTTTCTACCAGGGAAATGGAAAAGAAACAGAGTAGGCGGAAATCCCAGGAGCATCCCACGGTGTGTGCTGTTTTAGCTGTGCCAGCAGAGCCCTCCTGTGGAGATGCAGCATATTCCAGCAACAATGTTGAATTTACAACCCATAAGCCTCAAAACAGAGGTTTTTTGTTACAACTGAGATGATCTGAAGTTCAGAAAAGCAAGGCTGTAGGAGGAAGTTACCTATTTTAGTTAGGCCAATCGATACAACAGGGACAAACCTTCATGCAGCAAAATACCTGCTTCACAATTCCTACAGTTATCTACAACATTTCTCATTTGAATTTTTAGCTGAAAATTTGCCTTGTCTCTCATCTCAACTAAGCAACTCATTGACCATGAACATCAGCAAACATAACAGAGGTAAACACCATGTTATCAGAATATCTGGATTCTGTATTGGAGTTGGGATAATGAGTCAGGAACTGGGAACGAGTCTGTCCAGACTATTCTTTCTATTTGGCCATTAACTGCAAAAAACAGGAAAATGAATTGGCTTGGAGTATCAGCTCTTCAGTTTTACTACTCGTGAAAGAAATGCCTGACAGGGACAGCCACCAGGTACAGTCATTCGCAAACCATAATGGCAAAGTGTGCAAAGACCTGAATTCAGAGTATACCTGACTCACCCCTTTTTTTTTCTTTTCTTCTCCATTACCTTTCTGTTAAATTCTAACCATAATGAGCCATGTTCTACAGTACACAATTTTCCTTTTAATCATCTCTTAATGCTCAGTCATTCTGGCCATACACTAAGCTGCAATACTTGTAGGCTGTTTTGTGTTTGTTGACCAGAACTAAGACACTAACTTACATTTTTAGGAAGTAAAACTAAACAGTATTTCAGATTCTAAACTAATGCTTCAGCACATAAAAGCATACTCTACTTCAATTTTAAACCTTAACTTTGCCTACAATACATCACTTGCCCTTATCTTAGATCAACAGGTGATGCTTACTTCATTTCTGTAATACAGCAAGAGTACATATCCCCAGGGAAAAGCAAGAGGCAGATGAATGGCACTGGATCATGGAAACAGCAAGGCATCACATTTCTTGAAAAGGATCAACATTTGAGAACATGCTAGTGACTAAAAATATGGCTTAGGTAATGAAAGAATTAACAGAACATCTCTAAGAACCAAGCAGCATCTCAGTCAGTGTCACATTTCAAACTGGAGTTTAAGAACTGTGCTAAAATTTCAGGAACAGTTTAACTATAGCATTCTTTACACTTCCTGTCATCTTTTCTAAATTTCCAGCAATGCTTAGCCCTTATTTCTATACGACAAAGAATGGTTTCCATAGCAAACCAGAGTAATTAATTCTGTGTGTGCAGATGAACAAAGGGATGAGTGCACAAACACACATCTCCGGGCAGTGGCAATGGAAACAGCTGAACTTGTTCTCCTAATTGGGGATGAAATCCTGTGGTCACAGCTTCCAGGTAATAAAAGGCATCACCAAGATTTTAAAGCTGGTGTAAATGTCTACTTCCTACAAATTTTAATCTATTGTTGCATAAATCAGACTGCAAGAAAATACTGTGTATGACCAGAAGTAATGTCATGTCTGTCTTCCTGAAGAAAAAAAAAAAAAAAGGAGTGGAAACCAAGAATTTTTATCCACTCTTCATGTTGCTAGAAGTATTTGATACCTGAGTGTTCTCCACAGTCATTTGAGAAGAATATTCTTGAAGGCACTTACAGAAGATGTGAAAAGGCTACAGCTGCCACTAAACATTAACATTTTGGAGTGATTCTGCAAACATTGATAAAGTCAAAGCTCCATAGTTTCTGTGAATACACAGAAGATTTTGGTAGACACTTAAGATATGTGGTAATCACCACAAGAACCAAACAAAGTATCACAGATGTAACAGACTTTCAAGTAAGCATAACCACAGGATTAGAATTTATCTCCTTGGCAATTAAACAGGGGGCAACATCCATCCCTCAGAGCTGAAAGCCTGAAGTACTTGGTTTACACAGTTTGTTTTTTTCTTCTTCTCCACCACAAGGCCATAGAATCAATGAACTCCTTCAACACAGCAATTCTTCACTGACCACCCGGCACATCAAATCCTCCCCAGCTGCCCCCACACAAACCCAACAGTGACAGGTCACTGCCTTTCTCCAGAGCTATGAAAAGAGGAGATAATAAAACTTGCCATGAAGACAACACACTTGAGCCACTACAGAAGCAGTGGACACAGGGGACACAAATGGCAGTTTCCACCATATCACTGCTGTAATGCTTCTCTTGGTGAAGTTTTCGGGAACTCTGCATGCAAAAGTGGAAAAAGAAACAGTCTTGCAGAATTGTCTCCATGGTTCCACATGAGATCACAGATCACACATGAGCTGTGGAGCAGACACAAGAGCTCATCCAGGTGAACCCCCCTTCAAAGAGTGGAGTGGCACTTTGTCCTTCCACCCTCTCCCCTTTCCACTAGAGGGCACAGCCCCATTTTTTAACACCAATGCTTATTTTCCCTTAGGAAATCTCTTACATCCCACAGCATCTCTGCTCTGGCAGCCTCCAGAGGTGCTTTAAGAAGGGGAGAGTCAAAAACAGAGCATGCCTTCAGACTTCCTTATCCTGCTGCCAGGAAAAGACGCCACAGAGGAAGCAACACAAACTCTGGGCTGTTTGCATCTATCAAACACAAAACTGGAAGACCTAAGAATAAACAAAAACAGTGTAATAGTTAAATTGTTGAGCATGTTTAGATATTCAAGCTTATGTGAAATGTAATAAAAGAAAAAACATTAAAGGAGATGGAAATGAGCCTATGAAAGATCCAAGATGCTAAACATATAATTTAGGAAAGGAATAAAGTCCATATGGACACAATTGGCTTCTAGTTAGAACTCAGAAGCTGAATGAAAGCTCTCAAAATATGACAGAGCAAAGCTCAGGGGCCAAGAAAAGAAAATGATTAACCACTGAGATTTTATTTAACTTAAATCATGAACTCACTGTTCTGCAGAGTGCCTAGCACAGCTTTTTATGACTATTTTAATAAAATAGAGGTTTAATGAGAAACTCTCTTTGCTGGGTTTTTTAACAACCAAACCGCATTTGCCAGCAACACATTTGCCTGTGAAGAGCTAAGTCGCCATGCACTCTTCTACCTTCACCATGTGTGTGCATGGGATGGGTGTATTTGGGGTTTTTGGTTGGTTGGTTTTATTGGTGTTCTTGGGGTATTTTTTGGGGGGGAGTTTGGGGATTTTTTAAGAGCTAAACTACATGACCATACAGATAATGCAAGGGAGCTGAAGAGCCAATTTCAGTGGATGCAATTCACCATGGGGAACACATCAATCAACTTCTGTGGGTCTCAAAATTCTCTGGACTCAAACATTAAACAAAGCTGAACAGTTAACTAAAACCACACAAGCAAACCAACAAATCCCTAAGTTCTTAGTTAAATGGGGACAGTTTTTTCTTTGAAACAGTTTCTGGACTGCTCAAACTATGAATCCATTTCCTTTTCACATAGCAACAATTTGGTTTTTTGTCTGAAGCACAGGCAACACCTCCTCAGAACCAAGGGGAGAACAGCTCCAGGCAGAAAAACTCCTGAGTAAAGAAGGCAAGCAAAGCTTACAAGGAACATTAGTTTAACTTCTTGTGTTTCAAATGTGATGGCTTGCCTCCACCCCCACTTGAAAAACAGGTAAATATAAACTAGTGCCATAAATTTCTTAGACGTAAAAACTTGAATTGAAAGATGCGTTTTTATTAACATGGGAAATTTAAAACGAAAACACTTGTCCTAAACTGAGATATGCAAGCCAGGAAGAGGATGCCACAAGAGCTACAAAACCTTCATCAACATAAAATGAGGAATCTGATTTTTTTAACAATAATTTAAAGAATTAAGGAAGGCAGTGTTAGTCCTAAATATCCCAAACCCATTTTTAAAGAGTAACTATTAAAGTTTTGAGCTCAGCTGCAAAGCAAATCTGAAAATGTAGCGGCTTAAGGAAAAAAAAAAGGTTAAGACTTGTCTGCTCTTTTGAGCAGTCAAAAAAAGGCTAAGACTTGTCTGCTTGATCTGAGAGAGTTATAAACTGCAGGGAAGTTCAGGCTAGAAATGTGAAGCTATCTCTCCTTTTTGCCGGAAGCTTCACCATCTATTCTCCCTCAGCTGAAGAATGCATCAAGAATTGCATCTTCCATGCAGGCAAAGTGCAGTTTAACAGTTATTTATTGTGACTACCTAAAACGCACTGACCATTTCAGTTTATCACGTTGTTATTATCTACTGGTGTTGTACTAACTTTTCAGTCAGGCTCTGAGAGGAAGTACAGCAGATGACACTTATGTGTACAAAATGGGAAATAATTTTGTCCTGTGATATATAAATAGAAATGCTAAAACAACCCCCTCTCAAACTATTTTCTTTTGTAAGATTCCCCTTAGCCAGTCTGTTCTGAAAAACAGCAATTATGGACTACTTTTAATAGTCTGATTTTCACTGTTACTCAGCTGCAACTACTTAAGAACTGTGCTATGGACTTACAACCCCCAAACCTTTCCAGAAAGATATATTTACACTGCAAATTGTTACCCAACTGCCTGAACATAATTTAGCCAATACTATTTTAATTTACCTTAGTGAACTGGGAGGCTGAAGTCTTTATGGTCATAATTACTTTTTTCCAAAAGGATGATCATCGCCCAGGACAAAGTACACTCCAAATGACATTGATCCAGGTTTTTCTTTGTCTTGGTGCATATTCGTGGCTTAGTAACTGTGCATCGCCCACACTGATTAATCTGACGAGGCAGAGCCTGTGAGCACAGGCTCTCTAATAAGTGGAGAACCGTAAAACCCACTTGGAGGACTGTTCACATTTTCCTTCATCCCTTTCCAGGATTTGTTAACTCTCAGCTAAATCAGGTAAGATTTGGCCTTCCAACCAAGCCCTTCTTTAGCTCCTCTTCCTCTGGAGATGCCCATGCTCCTTGCACACAGGCAGGCATAGCCGTATTCCCCACCCACACGATTACCAGGGATTATTACTGCTCTTGTGCTTCACTGCTGAATCCTATATATATATTCTTAATGCAGCAGAGTAACCCCCTCAGCTGACTAATTTTCAGCACTATCTCATGGCAAAAGCTGTGCTACAAGCCTTATATTCATCATAAATATAACTTGGTAGCATGCAATGTGATTGCATAAAAGGGACTAATGCATGTGCAGGTTTGCTCAAGACTTGTTGGATTAACCAGTTCACCCACAACTAGATTCTACATCTGTTAATGAAGACAAAGGCACACCTGTAATGCAATCTGCAGCCATACTGAAACCAAGCTTTACATCCTTTCAGCTGAAGACAGAAACTACATGGATTAAGGTATATGTAGTATTAATACGGGTTCATATAGGAGTCTGTGTATACCACACACCACGCCCTTTCTCCTCTCCCCTCTACACAGAGCTGCTGAATAGAAGAGGTCAGCATGTTACAAACCCTGCACTGCAAATTGTGTGCAGAATTCAGAGAGCCTCAGACCAATGGCAAGGAAGAAAAGACCATGATATTTTTGCCACTACATGTCACTATATAAGGTCATTTATGTGAACTCCCCTGCCCTTAGTTTCATCCTTTATATTCTATATTTTCTAATAAAAACTGGATTAAATAGCTGAATTGAAGCAAAGCCTATTTTTATATTAAAGATTATACCAAATCCACAATCTTTAAACAGTTTGCCCAACATACATCATACAATCAAGATTGCATTCAGAAAGCATAAAATTTTACTGCCATCTCCACATCCAGAATACATAAACTAAGATACAGAAAGGAAAATACACAGAGACCTTTTCAATGGAAACTTAAGCTACTGATAAATAACTTTGCTTTCATGCTGCATTCTGACGGATGAAAATTTCCACATTTAAACAGCAATGCTGCTGGCTAAGTATCCTTTTCAATCTTCTGCTTTTGCAAAGAATTCCATTAGGATCATTCTGTTTATAAACCATTCAGAATTATTTCACTACCACATTACAGTGACTCTCTCAGCCTCACCATCACTGATCAAGTGTATTCAGTATCTTGTAAATGATCCCAGTTCACCTTTAGCCTAAGCTGAGATCTCAATTTTCCCATCTATCTCAAGTGTCTAACACATGCAGTATTTCTTCTCCCTTGTACACAGCCTGCTCCCTTTGGGTTGCTACAGCAAGTGCTTTTTAGATCTGCCAGCAATACATTGATGCAAGTGATCCCCTCCTCCCTATCCTTCTTTAGACTGGGTAATAAAAAACTTTGTTCTCTTCCCTCTCACCAGATTTATCTTGCCTGCCAGTATTTCTGCTTTTGCATCAAACAGCTGCAGAACTAAGTTTAATACATGGCAAACAGAAGATTGGCAACTACTGTAAAATGCCATATTTTGTGTTTTGACCTCAGTGACACCTTCTTAAATGACAGCAAGGAAGCTGACCAAAATCTGAGTTTAATTTTACTAAGATTCTGCACTCAGAGTACTGGGACCGTCTACCGGCTCATGTTGACTCATTAGTTCATCTCTGTTTCTAACAGCAATTTAGCAAACTGTGGGTCAATGGAATATAAACAGAATTACTATTTAATATTAAAACAAGTATTTTTTTAATATAAAAATGTTTTAATAGATCCTTCTAAAGCTTAATGTACTTACAAAATAATTGTTTAAAGAGTTAACTGAAAAAAATGTAGCAATTGACATTGCAAGGCTAAGGAAACCATTGCAACAGAGAAAACATGTCCAGCTCAACTTCCTCTCCAGTTTATTTGTGTAAAACATTCTCTCAGCTGTACTTCCTCACTGGCAGAGGAGGGAGAACATCACTTTAGATCCAAACAGTCACAACTGACTGTAGCATAAAGAGAAGGAAAGAAAAAAACACTGAAGTCTTAAAATCTGCTTTACAATCTAATCAAACTAATGTATGACTTCATGGCAGACTTTAAGTAAAGAACTTTCAATTTAACTTGACTTTTATCTTTTGTTAAGGCAGACTTTGGGAGGGAAAAATTAATGACAGAGCCTCTGAAGGTTCTGGTTTTATAAACATCTATATTCAGAAGTGTTTTCTATTGAAAATCTATCATAAAATTAAAGAAAACTTTAAGTAAAAATAAATGTTTGAAACCTGCAAACTATCCCTTAATATTAATTAATTACTAGGAAAAAAAGGATGCTTTACTAGAATCATCTCCCCATTGCATTTCATTCTCAAATTCTGGACAGTCTTTCAAGTGGCAAGAGAAACAATTGAGATTAATTGCACTAATGACCTTAGTACTCTCAAATTTTATGGGTGAATAAGTAACAATAGATTCATGCTTTGAACTTAAGAAATGGACCAGCACATTTGGGTGATAAACAAGGTTTTGCACAGACAGAAAAATCTGCCTGCAGGTTCACCTGGGAGCCTTTTTTTTGGCTTGTGAAATCTCTTTGAGGTTTGGAGTGTTAGTCACTGCACAGAACAGCAAGCAGGAAGAGTAAGGACCTGAGGCTCACAGCTCTTAACGTGACAAGAAATCAGTGCTAAGTCCCAAAAGCTCCATTCCATTTGCTGATGCTGGCAGAGCTCCAGCTGGCACAACCTTCTGAAAAGCCATTTCACCTGTCACTGGTAGGAAATGGGAAGAGGCAGGGCTGTCACTGAGCAAGGTCCTGAAAGAAAGGACTTACCTCATTTCCTTTTATTGCCAGAGAAGATCCAAACCCTTCAGACACATATTACCACTAACACCCTTTACTGCTGGTGTTGCCACACGCTTCAAAAAGACAGAGCATACTCTAAACTATTCATATGGAATGACATGAACAAAAAGAAGCTTTGAAGAAAATTCTAAATTGAAACTGTTGATCTGAATTTTGTAAAAGTAATATTAAATGCTTAGTAAAAAAAAAGTCTATGTATGAATAGCCACAGATCTCAAAATGACTGTTAAAAAGACTTAGGAAGTAACTAATTAGGAATTAATAAATACTTAGCAACTAAAGCAGAAAACATAGGAAGGGTGGTAAGAAATAAAGCTATTTACTTCCCCCTCCTGGAAACTTCTAATTAGAAATAGTAGCAGCTTTAACAAATCACCAGTCCTCTACTGGTGATGTTGTTATAATGTGCAGCTGCCCATAACTAACGCTTAACAGAGACTTATTTTTAAAGAACTTTTAAAGAGTTAACTTCCCAGGAGTTCGAATACCCAACATAGCACTCCACAGCTTGTGTTTTATCTGTCTGCTCTAAGTGAATTAGTGCAGCTATTTACAAATCAAGTAATCATTTTTAATTAGATTTTGGAAACATGATAGGGAATGGTGATGGAAAATTTTGGGAATCAGTAATCCCAGCTTCCAGTCACACCACTATTTTACAAAAACGCAACAGAGTACCTCCCCATAAGGCAGTAAACAATGAAGCAAAAGGAAAAACTATCACAGGCTCTGAAATGTTCATGTTGGCTTATTCCTTTGATCAATTTATGTAAAGGATCACTTGTAATCACCAAAACAAATTCCTACAAGTTCCAGCACACCCTGCTTGTTTGTAGGAAGTAACAGTGCTGCAAAGATCTGCAAGATCCAAGCACAGCATAATGTTTCATATCAGCCCGTCTCACATAGCACATTTAATCTCTCCTAAAAGGCAAACAAGGACTATTCAAATATTTGTTGTACGCAGAAGCAGGAACCAGGAAGAACTGTATGCATAAGAGCAGACCAAGACTGAAGAAAACCAAGCAAACCCTTACCTGAACTGAAGGTGATAGCTCTTGGGATTGCTTACTGATAGTCCCTTGGCAAGATGCTAAAGCAACACTGTCAGTCTTGTGTAACACTGGGCCATCACTCCTGGCAGATGCATCTGTCCTATGTGACTGCCATGTCTCTTTTCTGTGATGAGATTCACCAGCCTGCTCATCTCCAAAGGCAGCCCAAGAACAGCTGTCTTTTTGTTCATCTTCAAAAGCATTCCAGTCTGTAGCCTGGTTACAACCTGCTGAACTGAAGTCCGCGAAGTCATCCGAGTCCTGGAAAGCAACACTCTCATCTTGAGGTTTTGGCACTGAATCAAAGTCTCCAAATTCAGTATCATCACCGTTTTCTACCTCAGTAGTATGCTGGAAGTCTAGTCCAGAAGTTTTACTGGTAGTATCACATTCTAAAGTGTCAGCAGCCTGATTTAATTCAGCTTGGTCCAAACTTGCTGGCTGCTGAGAAACAGTACTCGTGTCCCTGAATTCACCAAATTCCTCATTAGGTTCGCTAATATGTGCGGGCTGTTCAGAAGTTCTTTCTGAATCCAGAGCGTTTATTGATTCTTGAGCATTCCTGAAGGTGGGAGACACACTGCTGACTGAACCAAAATCACCAAACACATCATGTTTGTCACTGCAAGCTAAAACTTCAGTGCTGCTTTCACCGTTCTTGAGATCTTCAGAACCACCCAGTTTTTGTCCTGCAGGATCACAGCTTAGGCTTTGGATCTTATCAACCTTGACGTCTGCTGCTTTTGAAGAATCCTCAGGCCTACTAAAATCTTTGCCATTCTCCAAGTGATGTTGTCTTCTCTTCCCACTGCACTCTCCATTTTCTGTAGTGCGTATTGAACCTCCAGTTGTCTGAGATGTACTAGAAATTGCAAATTCATTATCTTCCAGTGCTGAGGGACCCTGCTTACAACTAATTTCTGAAATGCAAACCTCTTCTTCACTATGAGTTACTCTGTTTATTCTGTTGTTCTCCTGAATGCTCAGTGAGTCTCTTTCGTTAAGAACACTGCATATTGTAGGCCCTGTTCCCTCTAAATGGATTGGGGTTTTGTTTGAGAAGGTAGCAAAATCTGCAAAATCTTCACCTGAGCTAGGCATTGAGTTCAAATTTTGCTCAGTACTATGGGTGCTAACAGTTTTCAGTCCCTTTGAGTCACCAATACTGTCTAGATCTTCTGTTCCCTGAGGATTTACAGGGTCTGATGCTGCAAATCCGTTTGTTAGAATCTCTAGACACGGAAGTTTCTCACCATTACAAGCATCTATTTGCTCATCCTGGCTCTCAACTGTTACACCAGTTCTAACCACACGAGAAGAAAAACCCTCTGATTTTCCAGTGTTGTCTCTTTGTTCCCCCCTTCTGTTTACATCTTCTAAAGCAGTACCTGGACTTCTAAACTTAGATTTTTCTTTGATAGTACTAGTAGCTGACATATCAGAAAGTTCCTTAGTATGAGTAGGAAGCTCTGCAATGCAGTCTTTATCTTTACCATTTTTAACAGATGTGAAAGTTGCAATGCTAGCTACATTGTCAGAATAATCATGGAGTGGGATGAAATGATTTGTGGGTATAAACTCTTCCTTTGGATGACTGTAGTCCGGTGTATCAAAATCAGCAAAAGCTACACTAGCAGTGCTCACACCAGAAAATCCTCCAAACTCATCTTCATCATCGTCATCAGCTCCATTGTCGAGTGGTGGAGGGGATGAGGAGTACATTCGAATAATGTCTGGTTCCATTGTTTGGTTCTGCTTCAACATTAATGTATTTCTGTAAGAGGGAAAATAGAGCTATATTAGAACTTGGCTAGCTTTTGTGTTCTTATAGATGTCATTTTTACAGTTTCATGCCTCATTTCTAAGTGTGTATATAGGTCAATATCTGTATTAGATATCAGAAAGAAACATTCCCCAAACCCATCTGTTTTACAAGTCACAAAGAATCTACTGGGACAGTTCAAGTCTCTTGTAAACTACTACATGATCAAATTGTCAGCAGACAGCGCTGAAACGATTGTCTTCAGCTGTTGTGCAACATTCTGACACAACTAAACTCAGTTTTAACTCATCAGTTCTCTACCTCCCATCACCAGCAGTTCACAAAAGTGCCAGTGACCCTGGTCCATCTTTTGCCACACTCCTTTGTGAGCTCAGCTGTGTGACAGGAATTAAGCCACTCCATGGGCTATGCCACAACAGCCATACACATAAGGAACCGTCACCAGCGTCAAAGACTTTGAAAAGTGTTTCCATAAGCTCTGAAATTGTGAAGCACTGGAGGAAGGAACTGCTGTTAAAACCACTAGCTATGATCTGCTGTGCTACTGTTAAGGTCTCTTTCTACCAGTCCATGGATTTCTGTTTGGTTGCCCTGTTCTCTGAACTTCCTACCCACACGCCAACACACTGCCTCCACAGCTGCTGCCACCAGCCTGCTTCTGTCTTAGGAACCAGCTGAGAAATGCCATCATGATGCCACCAGTAAAGCCTAGAGCCAAACAAACTTCATCAAAACTTATTCTCAAAAGGAGAGCTGAGCACGATTATTCATAAAATATTTAAACACACATCACTAAATCACAGGAGAAAAAGAAAAAAAGAAGAAAGTATTCCCATGTCCTAGATAGAAACAGATTAAGGACTCTGCCTTAACATTGCAAACCATTACAGGAACAAGCCAGGTATGGACGAAAAATTTTCTTTCCTAAAGAATGATCTTGACTTTGTCGATGTTGTGTGCAATTAATGAAGCAGTAACTACTAGTATGTATAGATTCACAGATGTACACTTCACTGAACTAGTTCATACCCTAAAACCCTTAAAAGAAGAGCTCAGAGCAAGCTCTCTCCATTTCACTTGACACTTGTTATGAATGAACTGTAACAACACTAAGCCTTACCTACAGAAGAGTGGAAACAACCTATATATATTAGCAAATATTTGAACTTCTAACCACCACAGTAAATGCAGACTTCACAATACTAGTAATGAAACACAAAACATGATCCTTATGTCCAGTGCCTTTAGAAAACAACTTTGCACAAGCACCTTAAGCGCAGCACACAAAGGGTAAAACAGCAACAAATGAAGCTCTGCAGTTCTTCTCAAGCACAATATACCAAGCACTTCAGCCAAACAACCCTGGATATTTGCCAGGAAACTCTGGCATCCTTGAGGTGACTAACATACCTACAATTTCTTTTTAAAAGGGTAGTTTGGAGTTACAAAAGTACATCATGCTTATCAGATGAAACTATGAAGTAATTTGTAACATAACATGCAAACTGAAGAGAACGGCAAAGGAATTTTGTTTAGAATAAAGCCTAAGATGTCAACAAGCTCCCACATAGGCTTACTCAGCACCAGCTGCTTAACAAGGTATTTGAGAGAAGAGCTTCACTAACTCTACACTTCTGAACTTTCCCATTAAAAGAAAAATTTGTCTGTATGGTTCACCAAAAACCATGTATTTTAAGTCTTTTCAGATTTATCAGCTTCTATAAGTTGGTTTTCACCTGAGTTATTTGAAATATCACATTCAGCTCTGTATTAGTAACTACACCACCTAACATCAGTGGCTCTCATTTCGGCAAGAAATGCCAAAAAAAATTAATTCTTAACCTACACTGGTTACACTAGATCCATACACTATCCATCATAACAATTCTACCCATGTTTTTGTTGACCATTTACTGTATGAGTATTTTAACCTCAGCCAAAAATAAACCACAATAGAGTTGAGAACATCCTTAAAAGCAAGGATGATCTAAAATAACCCAATATGCAGTTTCAGAAAACAAACTGAATAATGTGAGAGGAGCACACATCACAATCACAGGGAATTTACCCACAAGACTCCTTTTCTTTCCAGTTAACACAAAAAAAGGGGAGGCAAGAAACAAGAATAATAGAGATAAGCACAGGACAAAGATAACTGCATGGGAGCTGAAACAAACTGCCAAAGCCCAACTGAACACGTAGAAAGACGTCTGACCATTTAAAAATATTCTCTCCTGCAATTTCTGACACAGAGCAGAAGAAATTTCCTTCAATTTTTCATTTCAAAAGCACTTTTAAAACATCACAGGGATCATTTACACAGCAGCAGTCCAGCAGCACAGTGCTCCAGATAGGTTTCAATAACAGTTGCCAAAACAGGATCTGCAAGGAACATTAACTGTGCATTTAAAAATTTGATCACAGGCTTGATAGTCCACTATGTGTTTAATCAGTTTAACCCATAAGAACCCACTGCATAACCAATTGTATGGACTTCTTGTATATTTATTTTTTAAATGTCAGATATTTCCAGTTATGTTACTGCTGCATTTTAAAAGCCAAACGTGAAGAGCTCCAAAATGTATGAATCTACATTATAAATGAGTGTAAGGTTACGTTGACACAATTTAATTGTTGTTTACAGAACCCAAACATACTCAAACTCTAAGAAAAGGAAAAAAGTCATACTAGTATTCCCCTTCCTCTTGACTAATTAGTGATTAATTTTCAAATGGGCATAATCCCAATTCTCCTCACAACATAAAACGGCATGAGAGTTTTATAGTCTTAATGTAGTTTTCTTCAGAAAGAATTTCATGATGGTCCCCTTTCGTGACTTCCAAAAATGTTCTATCTGCCAGCTATAAACCAAATTAGTTATTGTCCATTGAAACCTGTGGTGAAAACCCACAGGTCTGACAGAACAACTGCTTTGTTCCTTATTTCATTTAGCTAATCCCTGCTTTGTCTGGCATCTCAAATAGAGCTGGAACCGTGGCTTCATCTTTTGTAGTCCTTTTACCCAACTCAGACATATTCTTGGTCAAGACACTCAGCTACATTATTTTGTAAATCTGGTATTTCAAGTGATGTTTACAAGGTGATTTAACCCAAAGTAGAATTTGAACAAGTTCTATGACCAGTAATATGGATTACTTATCATCTTATTTTTGAGGGAATTGGCTACCAAATTTAAAAGTCAAGTATAAAGCTAACATGCTCTGTTCACTTATACATTCTTTAAACATGTATTTCTTAAACAAAAAGAAACCACCAATTTTTCAGTACACTATATAATAAGGACTGTGATTTGAAGGAATTTATAACAGTTTTTACTTGTGTAACAGAGCATAAGATGCCAAACTTCCGTGATTTGTAATAAGCAACAACCCAGATTTCTGGCATCAGACCTTACACCTCGAGGTGAAGAATCTGACACAGTAAACTGTTCATGTTTAGTGGGTTGCTTTAGTCACAAACACAGATTTATGTTGACAAATGCCAGTAACTACTGCAGATCTCAACAGTTCAATATTAGACTGAAGACAGATTTCCATCAATTCCTCATGGCATGCGGTTGAACCAAGGTTTTCTAGAAAAAAAAAAAAAAGAATTGTATTCTCTCTCAGATGCCATTTTCTGCATTTCTGTCTTCTACTTATTTGCTTGTTGGGTTTTTTTAAACTGGAAATGCTAGTTCTTGCATCCATGTGTTTCTTTATATGCCCATTCTAATATTCATTATCAAGAAATTTCTCAAATAAGTTTCAGTACCACAAATAAAAGACCACTGTTTAAGTCATATTACAAATGCAATACACCAATACACTCACAAGTACATACTCACATTGTACTCTAAAGAAAAAACATGCTGACTAGTTTATTAAGATTCAAGGTTCAAACCTTTTTTCTCAAGTCCCAAGCAATTCAATTTAACTTAAAACATTAAAAGAAGAGAGAAAACAGAAATCAGTAATGCTAGAAAGTGTAGTAGTTAAATTTTGATAGGCAAGGAACTGGAAAGAGAAAATGCATACCCATCTTTTATGATCACTAACTAGGTTTTCAAAACATTTACAATGAAACCAGGGTATCTTATTATTTGTTTGCAGTAAATAGGGAACAATATGTGCTTTCCTATACACAGATCACATCCTTGTTCACTACCTTTTTGTAGAGTAATAGCAACAGTCTAACAAAGACCAGGCAGCAAAGAGAACAATGTAATTATGCTGCACAAAAGCAGGTATAAATAGTTCCTTCTCTGTGTATCTTCTAAGGCAAAACTTGAAACAGCCTGTTTGGCTCTTACGTAAGACCTAAAAAATCAGGAGGCCACAAAGAATATCTCTAAAGAAATACTTGAGGCATGTAAATTCAAAAGAAACCCCTTGTAGAGCAGAATGTTTCCTTTAACTTGAGAGGAAGCAAAGCAATGAATAACCTCTCAGCTGTGGATTATTCTGAAGAAAAGCTGAGTTAAGCAAACCACCTCCTTAAAGCACACAGAAAACACAATAATCAGAAATGGCACAATCAAGATCTCCATGACAGAAATTACAACATTGCTGAAATACCCTACAGTAAAAGCCTTGCAATGGCAAGGAGATGGATTCAAGTAATTAGCTGCTAGCATCTGAGCTTTCCAAGAACATTTAACTCTTACTGCAAGGGAATTCCTCAAGCAGATGCCAAAAATACCACAGTAAGGGCCAGATTTAGACTTTTCATTACAGCACAACGTTGGCTTCCACTGGGAAAAGCTGTCCTCCTCCATTATCCCTTTGCCTTTTCTTTGGCTTATGAACAATGGAAAGCAGATTCCCAGTCTTTCTGCACCTGAGAACCTATTTCTAGAATGGTGGTTGTAAATGAGGAGAGCCTGTCTCTTAGAACAGCATTTCTACAACCCAAATCCACTCTAGAGAGAGTCTCTGTCCAGGCTGAAGTCAATATGTTCTTAAATTGGTTTAATAAGCTTACTTTTATTTTTGGAAATAGTTACCAGCAAACAAAACACAGCAAGAAAATGTTTACTTCATAAAGCCTCCAAGAAATCAATGTTTTCGATTTCGAACTTAATGCTGTTACAGCCAGAAGGTCCATTACCCAAAGCAGGAGTTTCAGAGTACTTTTTCTTGGACATATATGAGTTGAGGAAAACATTGTTCTCCAGTTCCAGTAAGGCAAACATATCTAAATCTTATTTCTTCCTACTCAACATTTAGAATTAATCAATACCATCGTACATTACTGTGGTTTCAAACACTGAATTTGCTGGACACCTTCTATTACAAAGTGTTGTATGCATAATGAATTAAAGTAACAGAACTCAGGAGACTGTCACCAGGAATCTGGCACTAACCTCAGGCAGCTCATTCTTCCTGTTCTCCTGCCCTCCTCAGGCTGGCATTAACCACTAGGCACCCCTAGACAACCCAGCCTATGCAATATTCAAACCTCTTCGATGGTGCTGCTCTTCCTCTCATTACTGACAATACAGGAAGACCAAGTTAGCTGGCAAAAATGCGAAATTTAAACAGATCTTGGATATAAGCATTTTCATTTTAAATGTTGTTAAACTATATAAAGAAGCAAACATGTATTTTCAGTAGTTGTGCTTCTTCACTTCTCCCTATTTCACTTTGGCTTAGCTGTGGAGTCAGAGGAGCTTTTGGAAAAATATGAATCTAAATGTTCTGTTGGTTCACCAAACTCCTTTTTTAACCAAGAATAGCATTAGTTCCCAAACCTAAAAGACCAGGTTATCCTCAGAGTTACTATAGGCAAAAAAATGTTTCAAGTCAAAATCTACTGATGTGCTTTGAGAGTCACAGATGAAGACGCCGCCTGTACTTAAATCTGTACACAGATAGTGGGGAAAATGTTGTAAGAACAAGCACACCTTAAATTCATGTGGGCAAACACAACTGGCTGGGACAGTCCATCAGGTCAAAATCTGACTCTGTGGAATGCAGTATTTGTGTCCAACATACATCACACAGCCACACAGTGTGTAAAGACAGATGTCTTAAGTAACACATAACTGGGATGTTTTCATTCTTACGATTTCTTAAATTCCTTTTAAAACAGTGTTCAACTCAGTGAGAAATCTATTTATGGATGTTACCCTCAAACACGCTAGCCGGGAATGTGTTCTAAATTAGGATAAAAAGGTGCTAGATTAGAAAGTATTAGAACTAGATTACATAGGGTCAACTGTTCTCAGAGACTTCCTCACAGAGCAGTGCAGCTCTCCATTGCATATAAACCCTTCTAACTTCACTCAGGCTACAGCAAAAAGTAGATTAGAAGTGCCCAAGGGTTCGCTCTTCTGTGACAGGTTCTCTTACAGCCTGGCAGAGGAAATACAGCTGCACAAGGAAAACAACCATGGGTCTTCTTTCTGCTACTGCAAACATACTGCTTGTTTTTCAGTGAGCAGGCTTACATTATTCATCATTTATCCCACCTACAGACATTACCTCATATTAAAAACACAATACAGGAGAGACACCTAATACTCCAAAGAATAAAACCTATTTTCCATCACTTTTTAATAGACATATGAACTTCAGTTTTCATATTTCCTTCACCCTACTTCCAAACATACTAAAGAGAAGAGAGGATTTGCCCTTCCCTGTGGTTCTCCCAAGACAGGACTCTTTGATTTGAAAAATCCAAATTATTTGCTTTACAGAAGCAGATTTCTTAGATCACCATGCGAGTGGCAACAATACAGAAATATTCCTTGCAATGGAAAACTTTAATTGCTAATGACATTAGCATGAATGAAAGTCTACTGAAAATGAGACTGTCAGTTTTTAAACAAGGCACATTTCAAGGCTTTTTTTCCGGTGTGTGTGTGCAATAGCAGCAGCTTACTCAGTGTGGTTTTTTTGCACAAAGGAGAAAATCTAGCAGACAACATTCCTAACACCTAGGAATGAGTAGGATCTAAGACACTTCTCTGACTATCCATAAAAATTATAAGTATTTTGAATCCCCATGAAAGGGTTAGCATGTCATTGCGCTGAAACGTTCACAAAGAAGCAGTTTAAGTTGTCAAACAGCACAATAGCACAGAAAGGAATGAACATTCTGTCGAGAAAGATAATGGTATCTGCAAGAAGATTATGCTGCCGAGTGTAGTGAAAACAACTCGATCGAGCATCAGTTTCTTCACCGCTGGGTTTCCAACTGATACCACCACAGATCTGCAAGGACAGCTCAATGAATATTTCAAGAGGAAAAGGCAGAGTTGACTGAGGTCCATCTAAGCTGCTCTATTATTTCCACTGTGAAAGACAAGTCTTTCCAAAGTACTGAAAGTTTTAGAATATTACTTTGTGTAATTAAGGTGTTAAAAGGCTTGTGTTAGGTTAGTAAGCTACTGGTGGAATTTTTAAGTAGAAACGTAGAGCTCACACAGAGCCTTCATCACCAGCAATATGTAACACAAATACGATTCACTGTGTGTAACTCCAAAATTTATAGTCTATTAAATCCTTTATTACACAAAACCATGATCTGAGCAAAAATAAAGTACATTAAAAAAATAAAAACTGAGGCTGCGACCCTTCAACTGCTTACTTATAAACAAATTAAGGAAGTAAAAGCAAGAGGTCAGATTTTCACATGACCTTAAAAGGTCACACAATGTGTACTTTATGCAAATAGCATGCAGAACGAAAACACCAGAGCTACATCAGCTTTTCTACGTATTTTTAAGTCTCATTCTCACATTCACGCTATTTATTCTCACTGACATGACTGTTTTAAAAAAACAAAACAAGCCCTCAGTAGTCACAGGTACTCCAACTCTTCCCCAGGCTCTCACAATCAATGTTATATTCCTCCAGATACGGCTCCAACTTCAGGAGGAGAAACTGCTACCTGTGCATTGCATCAGCAAACCTCTGCCTCTGCTAACAATACAACAGAACATTTTTATTCTTAAAGTAGGCTAATTGGCTTTCCCAGTCTAGTTCACATGTCCAGAGAATAAAACAAGAAGGAAATACTTTTAATTTTGTTCAATCTCCAAGGACCAATCCAGTTAAAAAGCAGCATCCATCAAACTCACCTTACCATGGACTCAACAGCTGAAAAATGAGTTCTAATGAAGCATGTTGGGCTCTAAACCATGCATGGAAACAAAACTTGTAAAACCAAAGCAGTGCAGCTCCTGTCAACAATGTTTCTCTACTCACTCCAGTCATTTATGAACAGATGTTTGCTTAAGGAGCATTAAGCTGCTGAAGGTTTCCATTTCTGTGCTGAAGCTGGAAAGAAGGGGCTGTCACGACTAAGAGGCCAATTTACTGACACTTTGAAGGAATCCCAAGGTTTAATCGTTGTTTTTAAGGCACTGTCTTCTCTACAGAAAAAACTGTATTTTGGTTCACCGAGTAGACACTTTTCACAGCAAACTGAAGTGTCAGGACCTAATAAGCATTTGAGCAATTTTGCCCCATTTTAGAATGGCATTACTTCTTCTATTAAAAAACAAAAACAAAACAAAACAAACAAACAAACAAAACTACAAAAAAACCCCCTTAAATTATCCTAACTCTGTTCAGCCTGTCATCTCCAGATGCATTTAGCAACCGACAAGCTTTACGCCCCTGGAAAGAGAAAGCTTGTCAGGAAAAGCCAAACACACAGGACAGCTTAACTTCTCGCACCACATCCCTGAGCCCTCTCCCTCTTCCAGCCGCGGCGCCGCTGAACCCCAGGAAAATGCTG
>VZTE01004626.1:0-55161 GCA_013397775.1 Eulacestoma nigropectus
CAAACCATTGGACTCGTTGTCCAGATGGTGTTAGCGTGCCATGGCGAGAGCCATTGCTCACCGCAACAGGTTTGTGACCTCTATTTAAATATAATTCCAACTTTCTTTGCCACTCTGTGAACATATGCTATTGTTTATGCTGCTTGCAGACAAATGGACTGTGCGTTTGGCTACAGAAATGGATATGTAATAAGAAAAGCAGCTCCTGAAACTTGTACAGATTCACGATATCTTTTCAGAACTTTTTCTTACAACACCATCCAGAGCTACTAATCAGGTTGCTGGGCTGAATTCTATACAAAACGTGGACAGAATATATTCAATGAACAGATCCATCCATTAATTTACAGTACAATAATGACTATATTTTTAATACATATTTTTGAATATCTATTTATCTATACAAATTTATGAGCTGAAGAGAGTTCATAAAAAGTATGACTGTCTCTAAGTTCCTATATTGTGAGTATAATAGCTCACACATTCATGAAAATACTGATGAATCACTGGATATGAAATTCAAACTTTCAGAATCTAATCCAAAATTCTCTAATGTTCTGCAAAATTTGATTTATATGGTTATCAGCACAAAGTACAGTCAGATAAAATAGTCAAGCAGACTGATTAACATTAATCAACTAAAAGTATGAAAATCTGTTTTGAATGAAACAGTACAAACAGGATATGAAGTTCTGTTCAAGTGTCTTTTGTTTCTTGAATATGGATAACCACATCTCTGGCAATGCCTCCTCCAGATACAAGTGCTGACGAGGCAGGAATCTGTCACTGTGTCCAGCCAGTTCAATAAGCCAGAATCACTAATGGTGGATGAATGCATATGTTCTGCTATTCTTAAAGCCAAGATTTTCAACGCTAGCTGCCTAAGGTTTTACTTAGATATCTATTTTCAGCTGCTGTTTAACTCCATTCACAGTAAGCAATTAGAAACTTAATTTTATGTATACTGTTTTTAAAATTTGAGTCTCTCATTTTTGCTTCTTTGTGTGGGTATTCATATAGGAAAAATGTATGCTTTTCTTATAAAGAAATGGAAAGTTTGTTTCTTGTGCAAAATAAGAATATTTTGGAGGTTTACAGTTGTGTTTTCTTGTACACATTTCTAACATGAACTTAAACCATCTTCACAGCTATGTTAAAATTATTGTTTTAAGTAACTAAAAATAATAAAGTACATAAAAGAAAACAACAATGCATACATATGAAATAGCTATAAATATAAGATTAGTTAGGAAAATCGGATGAGCTGCAATTCTGTTTGCAGTGTTCTGTATCCAGACTGGACTTGACTAATTCTCTGCTTTTGGCTGGAGGCTCCAGATTTCCATCCTCACCTTCAGGCTTGCCAAGCCTCGTTCATCTGGCAGCTCTGCCATGCATCCTTCTGCCCAGCCGAGGTATCACGTCCTGCTGACAGAGCAGCCATAGCAGCCATTGGTTGCCAAGGGCCTTGGTGGCACCTGCTCAGCCTGCAGCCATCTGACCTCCTTTCCCACCATCCCCCAACCCCTCCTGCAACCCCCACACAGCCCCAGAGCGGGTTTAAGCTGTTTGAGCTTCTGATCTCAGTGATGCAACCCTGTTCCCAGGCAGCAGGTTATATATCAGTTAGCCAGCCTCACAGCAGCCCTGTCAATCCCTTTTTTGTCTTACCAGCCCTGTGTTTTCCCCACAGCTTCCAGTTCACCTGATCCAAAGAGCATGCCTGCTGAAATAGCACTGCACGAACAAGTTGCTCAGCCCTGTTGTCAGGTTCACATCAGTCACAAGTTTCATTCTTTGAAAACAGCCATACAACAGCTTCAGTTCCTAGTGGGTTGTCAACTGCAATTTGTCAGTCTGTTATTTTCCATTTGGATTGCAATGCTTCTGAACACAGAGCTTTTGCATTTACTTGATTTCTGATTTCTAGATGTCCAACCATGATTTCTTTGTTCTTATTTTAATTGGGATTTTCAGATAATATCCAGTCCAAGCTACTTCATATTTAATAGCAGGATAAATCATTTTTTTCAAAGGGAACTACATTTAAACTGTTTTCCATCATTTCTCCATGATAGAGAACTAAGAAGAAAAACTTCTTCCCAGTGAAAAAAATAACAAGTAACGTACCTGGAACTGAAAATTTTCTACTCCTATAAAGGAGGAGATTGATTATAGACATACGGACAACAGCCACTTGCCTGCAGCTGTATCATATGATGCAGACGGATGTGTATTATCCTGGCTGAAGGACGGAGAATCCCTCTTGATAAATCTGAGTTTGATTGATAGTGCTTTGAAGCATTCTGTATTCAATCTGATGCCACTGCTACAAGTAGCTCTTATTATCGAGCAGAGGCAGCGCTAAAATCCTTGATTCAGCAACAGCTTCATTCACAGGTTTTCATTTGGCTTTATAGTAAATGAAGAACAGGAGAGGGTTAAGGACAGGTTTAAACTGCCTTAATATTTCACATGTAAATAATTGTTAATTAACCAAAACTCCATTAGGAAGCTAATAGTGGACAATTATTTTTAATGAAAATATTCTCACTACTTTGCAGTTTTGTCAAGGCATTCAGTACAGGCAGCATGTTAAATCACCACGTTTTTCCAACAAGCTATTTGAAATCTGTGGCAGCCGGATTTGATTGATGCAGTATACCAGAGAGCATAAGTATTGCAGAAAATGCCATTTCAGAGTTCAAAGCTGTAGAAAAATTGCTGCTTAATAATTCAGCAGTGAAATGAAAATAATGTAAAGAAGATTAGCCATGGTCTTTTATTGGGTGGTGTTCATAGTAATATTCTCATTTCTAGGCCTGTTTTTTCCAAGTTATATTTTTAATCAAATGCTATGAATGAAAGCTTTGTTCTTATTGTGAGTGAGACCAGAGGGGGAACATCTTCTAAAACAATAAACTACCTTTTATTCAGCAATACAACAGAAATAAAATTTATTCTATGTATTATACTTTTCTTTTGTTTCTGTCATAATGATACACAAAACATTCAGCCAAAGTTTATGTCCCTCTAGAAGCTATTGTTTTCATTGTGTGAACTCTTCAAAAGCACTTGTAAGCATTCAACTGCATCCTGTTTTAATACAGCCTAGATCAGAAGTGGAGTACTAGGATAACTGTTCAGTTTCAGTGTTTCTCCCATGTCCAGGGCTTCTTTTATCTTTTATACTCAAGATGAGCTGCTTGGCCAGAATACCCCATGTCTCCTACACATGCCCATTTCCACCTAGTTCTCCCAGAAATCCTGAAAAGAAGGAATCCCTAAACATTTGAAATATACTAAATTCATGCCCTTCAGACCCTTTTATTTGGCATCTAAAGTAATAGGCTCCTGTGTTAATAACACTTCACATATTTCCAGGAAGATCTAAAAATTATGTAAATGCATATTCTTGAAAAAGCAAAACAAAGTATTAACTCTTTGCAGTTATTTTCTCTACAGCTGCATCCAGCAAAATAAATATTCAAAGCCATTTGAGCTTGCTTATCAGGCAGTTGGACAATCAGGTGAATTCTCAATTCTAAGAATTAAATTTCCACAACTGTTCTGCAAATTGTTCAGTTTCAAATGTTGATTGATCTGGATAAATATCCTGGCTATGGGAAATCCAGTTTTCAGTGGAGTTTATTGCTAAATGCTCTCTATGTTTGAGAATACAAACACAAGTTGCAAATATATTTCGGGGAATTGTCTCCTCCTATACATTTTCCGGCATAACTTACCTGAGCCTTTTCCTATCAAAAATACAAAAGAACAATTTCCCTAAGAGTAATAATTCATGTCAGAGTGTTTCTAAATTTCAACTGCTGAAAGCATCCAGTAAGTTAATTCAGCCATTATTTTACTTGACCACAGGTTTATTAATAAAACTGATATGGATTACTGGAATTCCAAACATAGCTGTAACAATGGAAATTTTTTGCTGCAGTGTATATCTCCTACTGTGCAAAAACATCCCGTAAGAAATCATAAGATTAAGCCAACCTAGAGCTGTGGTTTAAAGAAGACCACCAGCAGTCACTGGTCTATTTACCAGCCTGGAACAGCAGTTCTAGCAACTTCTGTTCTAGTACTTTTGATGCCTTAGGTTCTAGCTTTTATATTTTTAAATCCTGTACTGCCTAGTGTGTAACTCTGAAGTTTCTTGTAGCTTGTTAGTTGCTGCTCTCTTATGCCAGATAGACATAACAAAGCCTCTCTGAGCTTGTTGTTCAAGGACACTTAGGCTGTCCTAGGCCCAAAAGGTGTAAACTAGGGCCTCTAGAGAGGTGGAGAAATTGAAGAAGTTACATCATTAGCTAAAGTTTTAATTGGCGAATTTATGCTGATAGGCAGATGAACCAAACCTATAAAAGTGTGAAGAACTCGTGACTCGTCGTCCATCTTGGGGTCCAGCTTGGGGTCCATCTTTGATGTAGCCTTTGGCTCCCCAGGGTGTATCTTTGAAGGCCTTTCAAATAAATATCCACCTTTATTCCCTTACTCCTGTCTAGTCTCTGTTTCTAGGCAGCTCGTCAAGGCATCACTTTGGTGCTGCTCAGAGGTTGGAAGGCCCCATTCATTACATCAGTCATCCTAGATACATCTTTTGGCTCATTGTGATCTTTGATTAGAAGATCTTCCAATTTCTAAAAATCTTTCAATTTATAAATACGTTTTCAGCAGGTTTTCAATCAAGTTGGAAAAAGTAAGAAAAAAAGGCTCAACCTCAAACATAAACTAGCAATGCTTGTAATCTGCCCTATCTACAGTATTTGGAAGAATGCAGATTAAGAGCTTTTTTGCCCCTGAGTTTCCATTCCTCTGTCTTTCTACATTCTGCACATTTACTTGCGTAAAAAAAAAAATTAGGAATACAATTTTCTAAATATTGTTTACAAATTGAAGGGTATAATTGAGGAGGACTATTTGTTTTCTGTTTTCTGAGGAAATAAAAGAATAAATATTCTTTCCAGTCACAATCCAAAATATTCAACATATAAATTGCAAAGTTATTTTCTGTTAAAAATAGACTGCGGGAATTGGCTTTCGCAGTTGATGATTGGTTAATGAGGATAGTTCTGGTTTATGTATAATGCTAATGGTTGTTGTTTGTTTGTTATGGATTTGTTAAATTGTTGCCATTATCTACTCTATAGTCAAGGTTAGTGGTAGTTACAGTTTATGTTAATAACCTGTTTCAGTAACATGGAAGCTTGGAGCTTTCTAGAGTATTAGTGATGTAATTGAAGGAGGAGTTGGGTAAGACTTTAGCATAAAGGGATATAGACAAGAAGATCACTGGGTGAAGATCGGACCTATGACAAAACCTGAGACAACGGGAAGCAAGCAACAAGCAAACTGAAAGGACTGACTCTATCTCCAGCCTATCATCTTCGTCCCAGGGGGAGGGCATAGGGGAGGTGATGGGCGGGGTCTGGGGGGTATAAAAGGTGAAGTTACTGCTCTTGAGCGTGTCTGGCTTTAGGCTATCTGAGCCACACCCAGCGCTGTATTTTGCTGTGTGTAACGGCAGTTAGCCAACCTAACCTCTTACCGTTGTGTTTTGGTCTGTTAATAAGATAATAAATTCTTAAAAAATTCAGATTGTGAGAGGTCCTTTCTCACATTTTCTCAGTTTTGCAGGCAGCCATGTATACAGGTAAAGCAGTGCATGTGCAACAGTCTGATAACATCAAGGGTTACGTCACAGGTTAATCTGACATAAAGTGGAAGACACAGCAGGACACAGGAAATACTCGTTCATAACACGGACACTATACCATGTCTTGCAGTTGCCAACAAATAAATTAGATTTTTTTTTTTTTAAAGAAATCAGTGGAAAACATGCTGACCTTTTTAAACAGACAATAGAATCACCTCCTGCCAGGAATATTCACACATTTAAATTTACCCAGGTGTTTAGTTGCTGTTCTGAAATCATGCCAGCATGTCCAGCTTCTTTCATTATCAGGTACATTGGAAACAGTGCCACAGCAATTATTTAAGTTTTCAACAGAGGTGGAAAAACAACTCAAGGAATTCTAAATAGGGCTTGTCAAAGAACATGTTTCTTAGTCATGTATGACAAAACACTGAGAAACAAGAGCAGGGATCAGAGATCACTAATTTAAAAGAATCACTGATTTAAATGAACAAGAAGTACTGTCCACAGTATTACCCACCTGTTACAATCCAGTTGATAAAATTATTAGAGTGATGTCCCTGTCCCAATTAAGGTGTAAACAAGACCATACACCGGAGTCAATAGTATGGATTTTATTTAACAGTAAATGTGAGGTAGAGAAGTATAGAAAAAAATAGAAAAAGAGGTGAGGGGGGAGAGAATGAGTGTGGTAAAGACAGATTAAGTAGAAAATATCACCACTCCATGTATCCCAACAGCATCCTGTTGATCCTCTTTGTCTGGTCGTTTTGGTGGTGAGGGTCCCGCAAAACACAGATTTCAATGGATTAACATATGTCTGGGCCAGGGGGAATGCCCAGGTACCTCCCCTGGCAGGGGAGAAGTTTAAAACCATCTCTGGCAACAGACTCTGGATCTGTTGAATCTCTTTGCATCACATCCAGTGGTCTAGGCCTCAGCATTAAGTCTGGGGAACACTTTGGGGGTCCTCGACTGCTTCTCACAGGAATGGCTGGTGTATGTGTGACCTTCCCGTTTGGGGGGAAGAGGCGAGTTATGGCTGAGCCAGTTTGTGTAAGGAAGGAAGGGTGTTCACTGCCTCTGACCAGACATTATGCCACACACCCCAAAACTCTTCTCCTTCCCACTTGTGAAAAATAAGGATCAACTCTCAGTTTAATTAAAAGAAAAAGGGTAATTTATTAAAGTAAAATTAATTAAGGAGTGGTTAAAATAAATTCGTTAAAGAAAAAGAACAAAACCCAGGACCCAGGGATTAGAGACTCTTTGGACCGGTTTGGCTGGAGCCCAGTGCAGGTACCAGCAGCGAGATGGCTTGTCTCAGCTAATCCGAGACAAATTATATTTATTTGTGGCTCCAAGTAGAGCTCTGGCCCGAAACCACTGCGCCACGCTCACACCCTGCTATTCAAGGCAAAAAAAGAGCACTCTCCCAGCTGTGCTCCCTTCTTTTATACACTCTTGTCTCCGCCCTGGCCTGCCCACTGTCCCGCCTCCATGGAGACGGGTGATTGGGTGTTCCCTCAATGAGGTAAGTCCTTTCGACCAATGGCTCGTTGTCTGGAAGGGGGTGATGTCATCTTCTTCAAAAGGCGGGAAAAGTCCTTATTAATATTCCATGTCTCCATGGATCCCAGTTGCAGGCCTTCTAAAAATAGTAACTTAACTGTGAGGCGAGGGGTCTTTACTTTTAGGAATACAGCCTAACTGGGGAACTAAATCAGAAGGAACCAAACAATTTCTCAATAAAACCACATTTTTCTTAACACCTATTCGAACTCATAAATAAGGTATAGTATTTAAACAATAAAACACCTAGAATTTAACTTCTTTTAACTTTAGAAAACACTTAATAACCTAATTACTACATAAACATTTAAATTCAAATTCTCAACACGGTAATAACCATTAAACTTGCAGCAAACATAATTTTTTATGGCTTATAGCACTACTCAGAACTGGGAACTTTATTCAAAGGGGGGTAAAAGCAGAACTTCTTAATTAAAAGGTATTTCTAATTAACAACTTAGTTAACACTTTAATCAATTTCAACTTGCTCACTTTACAGTCACATATGCAAAAGCCAATCTTCAAATTTTATTCTTGACACCACTGGTTGCAGGGAAGTGTTTGCAAACCTGGCCTCAGCAGATGAGTCTGTGGGCTATCACTTCCCCCACCCTGAACCCAGCTAGGGATGATTTTCAGGACAGCTGCTGGGTTTGGCTTCCGTGTGGATACATTTTTCTCCCTCAGCCTTGTTTACTTCTCCCTAGACCTGAGATAATTGGACAGTACTGTCACTTTTCAAGTCACTTTAAGTCAAGTTCCAATGGGCAGCTTAACTCACAGTCCAAAGTTCCAGTGAGGTGGCATATTCAGGGAGGGGTGGGCTTTGGTCGTCGCAGCTTCTTTATACAGTTCTGCCGTAATGGGCATAAAGTCCTTCATAACAATGTTTAGGCCATCAACCATAACATTTCAGTCTCTTACACCACCATACAAAATTATTCAGTATTTTATTTAGGAGTAAGCCTTATAAGCAATGAATCAGAGTAAAAAACAGTTGTGCATAGATCATAATTTTTTTCATGAAATTTGTTAAAGAACTACATATTGGATTTTTTAGCACCAATTCTTAAAATCTCAAAGCAGTAATAAAGTTCATTTTTGAAGAATTTCATTAATCATTTTCCCTATGCAAACTTTATAAAACATTCCCATAATGTGAACTCTTCCCTATTTAATGATTGTCTGTTTAAATCAAAAAGAATTGCTACTTTGGAATTTTGGAAGAAATATCAAAAAATGTTTATCTAGACAAATAAAGGTAACGGTAATATTCAGAAAGCAGATGAAAAGCTTTTTATTCTGATTTTTATTAAGACAATGCTTCAAGATTTTGTAAACCTGTGCTTACTGAACAGATGTTCTGCAGCTAAGACTAGGTAATGCAACTGTACTGTGAATCAGCATGTGAATTTAATCCGTGCTGTGGTATACGTGGGTACACATTTCTCAGAAAGCTATTCAAAATGCCTCCGTTTTTACATCTGCAGAAATAAGTGCTGATTTACTAAATTACTGATAGTTGTGAGATATTCAGTTAATGGAAGAGGCAATAGAATTACAAAACAACTTTGAAATTACGGTATAATTTTTGTTGAAAGTGAGACCACCTAAACAACCAGCCTTCTCAGGAAGGATCAGCTATAATAGGTTGCCTCAGACCATGTCTGGACAGGCTTTGAATATGTCCATAATGGAGTCTCCACAACCATTCTGGTCAACCTGTGGCAGTATTTTCCCAATCTCACTGTAAAAACAAACAAACAAACAAACAAACAAACCACAAACAAAAAACACCCAACCAATCCCCCCTCCAAAAAAAACCCAAATCAAAAACCCAAAACAATCAAAGAAACCCAACAAAACCAAACCAAAATTGAATCTGCCTATTTTTTTAATTTGTGGCCATTGTCTCTCCTATCACTGTCTACTACCGAGAAAAGCCTGCCTATCACATCTTCAATTCTCCCATCAGCTGATTATACATGCAGATGATAGCCATTCAGGGTCCCACGGCTCTCAACCTGCTCACTCCAGTGCCTTAGTAATTTCTGTTGCCCTCCACTGGGTGATCTCCATAAAAGTCCATATCTTTTTTGTGCTGGGAAGTCCAGAAATGGCACAGCACTCCAGATGTGTTTCACCAGGGCTGAGCAGAGAAGAAGGATGACTATCCTCAATTGCTGGCAACAACCCAGGAGGCTGTCAGCCTTCTTTTCTTCATAGGGCATTTCTGGCTCAAGGTCACTGTGTTGTCCACCAGGACCCCAAGTCTCATCTCTACAAATCTGCTTTATTGGTGCATAGGGATATTTCTTCCCAGGTGCAAGATTTTTCTTTTCCCGTTGTTGAATTTCATGAAATTCCTGTTGGTCCATTTCAAGCCTGTCTAGGGCTCTGTGAATGGCAGTACAACTCTCTGGTGTCACCATTCATACAACTTATCTCACTTCTTAGATCTCTGGAATTTAAGGGAGACCTCTGAGACATTACTATTTGCCTAACTTGGAAGATTGTCAAGTTTTTTGGACTCTGAATCCAAGGCAATAATCCATGTTACAGTGGTTAAAACTGGATTGTTTTCACCTTATTCAGTGTCCCTGTCAGTATGCAGAAACTCATGAGCTCTCTCTAATTTAAACTAACAGTACTGAGCCTACCATGAAGCAGACCTTCTTCAGCTGTGTTCAACAACATTGTGGGGGGGGCAAGAAAAAGCCCGACAAAGAGCTGACTTTGGTATTAATCTGGGAATTACAGTCATCACCCAGAAAATGGGGATGTCTGGTCTCTTGACCTTTTCAACCCTAAGTGATTTATACCAGCATTTATCCTTCTTCAGACAGTCTCATTTTTTTCAAAAAAGCCCCATACCAAATAAAAAAACACAAATCAGGAAAGAAACTTGAGAACAGAACTTAGGTCTGTCTTTTTTGATTTTTTTTTTTTTAACAGATTTCAGCCTCTGCCTGGATATTTCTCTTCTGTTTCTGTGATAAATGAACTCTCGATGGTTACTTGATAACCTATTATTTAGGGAACACTCTAGAAAAATGGCTTGATTCCTTTTAAAAGGAGACAGGCCTATAACTAGTCTTCATTAAATGACATTTGAGTACTACAGAAGTGATACCTCCTGGAAACCATACTTAAAATCCTGCTCAATATATGCACTTGCAGAGAATTACTTCAGCAGTATGTTCCAAGGGGATGAGCATATTCATCCTGAAAGCAGCATAAACTTTCAAAGAAGCCAGCCTTTAAATTCCAAAATTGGATTCAACAGTATTGATATAGATAGCCCTGCACTTGGCCTTTCTTATTGATTAATGCTAGGTCAGCCCTTTCACAGTATATTCATCTTTATGGATTGCACTTTGGAAGCAACAGATGCTTCTAAATGATTGTGTGGGGAGCACAGAGGTCTAAGCCTGACTTTCTTGGAGCATTACTCAGATGAGAATGTTGAATTAGTCTCTGTGGATCTCACCTGAAGGTTGCATTTATCAGATGCTGCTCTTTACTTTCCTGCCTTTGGATATAGTCCATTGTCAATATTTAACATCACTTTTAAAAGTAAGGAGAAAAAAACATAATCATTGTATGTATAAGAAGCCAAGCAAATGAGAAATGATCACAATACTAAAGTATTTTTTTTCTGATTTAGAACAACTTTGTAATACTTACGTGATAGTTGTGATCTTTCTTATGTTAGTATCATCACTGCTATTTTTATAACCAGAACTTCCACAATGCAAAATTCATATGTTTTTTTCATGATGGATTTATATTAAGTTCACTATTCGGTCAAAGCAACCAAAATGGAAAGGCATACCAATGAACCTTGAGGGAAATAATGGAAAGTTTATATGATAGTAGTAAAGTCTATAAATCTGTCATGAATATGTCTAAGTGGCCAGATTTTCTCTTCATAAACCTGCACACAGGATTAAGTCCTGAAGCAGTAACACTGCAAGTATATTAAAAATTAAATTCAATCTTAAGTGTTGCAGAAATGTTTTGGATCTCTGGTTTATCACCATGATAACGCTGTATTTATATGTGTTCATACTTCTTGAAGAGGTACTTGAGAAGTAGGGGAAGGCATGTCCTTGACATGGAAAGCTACCAAGGACTGAGAAAGCTCTGGAGAATGTGGTGAGGTGGAGGAGAGTCCTAGCATAGTCCTGAAGCCAACCTCTGAAATGATGGAAGATCTTCTTGCCAACCTATGAAGCCTTAATAGAGTGTGCTGCTACTCAGGATTATTAAAGCTGAAATGATTTGGGGATGACATACCCACCAGGAAGGATATAGGTAGGCAGGAGACATTGTGTGTTAACCCTTTGTTAACTTACAGCAGGAAAGTCAATAATTTATAAGTGCAAGCTTTAGCCAGAAATTGTATTTCAGTCAATGTTCTTTGTTATAACCCATTTCTGATGGTTTTCTTTTTTTTTTCCCCCAAGCAGACCCTTGTTACAACCAGTCCCAGAAGGTAAAGATAACTTAAAGTCTTTTTAATAGATCCCTTGGAGTGGATTAAAGTGGAACAACACTGAATCATCAGTGTTTGTAAGTGTGTATATATATATATATATACATATATATATATATAAGTATGTATATATATGATTTATTTTAGAATTGGCTGCAAAAGAAAACAGATGTGTACATATTTTGGGGTTTATTTTCTACAGTAATATAGCAAAAAAGTAGTATAAGAATAACACTTAGGAAAACACATAAGGAAAAGAAAGAGAAAGGATAAACTTTGAAGGATATATAATCACCACTCCTTGGATCCAGTGGCAAGACTTGGTTGTTGTCACTTTGGCCAATGAAAACTGGAATTGCAATCTTGATCCATCAGTAGTAGAGGATACCCCCAAAATTCAACAATTTCATTAATTATATACACTCAGGTTCAGGTGGAAATGCCCAGTATCCCCCCTGAGGCAGGGAGTTTTACACTGGATGACATAATGCTGTGAGTCACAGGATACTTTTAGGAGTCTTTGATGGTCTAAGTTGTTACAGCTGCCTATGAGGTCACTGCAGTTGAGTCTGTTATGGCCCATTATGGTCCATTAGCAGAGATTAATACTTTCAAGCCACCTGTGAATGTCTGAGTACTTCCCAGCAGAGGAGTTATCAGAGCCGAGTTCACTTGTGTAAGGACAAAGAGACAGTACCCACCTCACAGGCTTTGCCTTTTTCTTATCTCAGTCAACACCCAGCTGTAGCCTGAGGTGGGCCTGTGCTCACCCTCTGCCCCTGGGTGAGTACTTTGCACATCAGCAGCTTCTTCCCTGAATGTTTAGGCCATCAGCATTCCAATCTCTCTTCCAGTATCACCTGTGGATACACTCTTCTCCTCAGACCTGGGATGACTGGACAATAGTACCTGCTTTACCTCAAGTTCCTGTCACAGGCCAAATTCCAGTTAGCTGGATTGTTTGGGGAGGTGTGGACTTCAGTGGTTGCAGATGAACAGCTGCTTCTTTGCAGTTTGCTATAGTGGGCAAAAGTCCATGATTTTAGCAATGTTTAAGCCATTAACCATTTCAGTGTCTCACAACAATGGTACATGGAATGACTTGCCAGAACTACGTTTGCCTGTGCCAAGAATTCTCACATCTTTACCTGTGCTCCTTCCACTGCAATACTCACATAAAAGCTATCAACTTCTCATAATAAAACCAGCTGTGTTTGGCTTATGATTTTAATTATTTATAAATTATTTTAAACAATTAAATTTTGTGCATAGCTAATCAGTGTAACTAAATACAACTAATATAGTCACTGGCATCTCCTCTTTTTCCTTCTTGTGTTCAAAGGGCATATTTCAAATTAGATGTTAATTCCTAATGGAAGCTTTCCTTCATGTGCAAAGGACCATACTCTGAAAAGGGGATTTTATAACACGTTTATTAAATACATTTATTTGAAGTCACAGATTTGCTGGTGAAGTAAATAGCTAAATTAATGTCCTAGTGCTTCAAGAGTTCACAGAGTTTCTAGTTCTATATCATTTCCCTCTATTTCCCTAGGGTTGGGAAGGAAAAAAGAGAACTGATGTGGGATAAATCAGGAGATAAAGAACCCAAATTTGTAAGGAAATTGGCATTAAAACCAGCTTAGAGTTCCAAATTTCAGCAGGGGTAAACAAAGAACAAGAGAAATAGCTCATAACAATGAAAATACTTTGCAGCTTTCACTGCATCATAATGTTCACTCCCAACTACATGGCTGCAATAGAAGTCTTCATCTTCAAAGGGTACTGTATAAACATAATTTATATATTTTTTTTTAATGCAGAAGCAAGTCTTTCAGAATCAAAGAGATTTATGAACATTTTTTTTTTTTGTGTAATGCTCATTCAGTGCTGAGTCCAGAAAAATATTCTAGATGTATTTCCAGATAGTATCTGCTCTGCCTATTAGCAAAGATTTTGCTTTGGCTTTAAAATTTAAAATTGTCGTAAATATTTTTTGTACTGCATTTATTTATGGTGTGTCAGTGGTAGAACTATTCATATAGTAAAGATCATTTTCATAACAAGGATTGATAACTGACTTTCATTAAAGTCTCAAAAGTATGTCTATAAACCCTAAACTTACAGGAGCCTCACTTTCTGTTCCTTTTATCCTTCACAGAATGGCACTGCTGAAGACAATTTCCTGATAACTTTGTGTGTATTCGCCTCAAAGAGGCCAACCACTCTTGTGCCAAAATCCTACTCTCCTTTATCTATTTTCAAGTAGTCTTTCCCACGAGATGAAAGTATTGTTTACTTCCACAGTAAAACAATGTATATATAATTTACAGCACTTTCTACACTACATTTCCAGTAATTTAGTCGACCTATAAACTCTTTTTCTAAACCTTCCTGGATTTTTATAACTGTATAAATATATTCATACCCTAGCGTCTATGTAAGGAAGCTCTGCAGACAGGGATAGATCTTAAATTCTGATTCTGTCTGCATCTTAGTGTCTACCTCAGCAGCTCTTGAAGTCAGTTGCCCGAGTGAGAGATCCATATGTCAGGCTTTTCCCTGAAAGTTGTTGTTCTTGTTCAAGTCTAACTCATATAGGATGCATTAGATTCACTGTTGATATGAAAATCAATTGCCGTTTGGACCCACTGCTCATGTGCTGATCAGCATGCGTGGAACAGCCATTTACTCACCACTTCCAGAAATCAATAGTTGTTACCTGAAAATAATAATAAAAAAAGCATGTCAGATTGCCAGTACAAGAAGAAAGGTTTGCAAATCTGTTTCTGAAAATGGCACAGGGGCAGCTACTTTCATCTTTACCCCCCTCTCCATCCTTCTCCAATCTAGCAAGTCCAAATGCAGAACAGCTAATTAGGTTGAACATAGTTGGATCAACATTTTTGGTGCCTAACAGAAACCAAACTAAATTCTTTTCTATAGAAATGTTTGAACCACATATTGTTCTAACTGACCAACAGAAAACTTCAATGATAATAAAAAATGCCTGTGACATTTACAGTTTACCACATGCCCATGTAATTATATGATATAAACAGACACATTTGCTAAATAACAATGAAATGAGAGAAAACCTGCTTTTCTTCCATTTTAAGGACATCATTGAAAGAAATAAGTATCTTATATGCCATATAGGGTCAGCTGTCTCTGACATTACCATGTTCTATGAGATCTTTGAATCTTCATATTTAAAGGTGTCAGCCAGACACACGGTATCGAGACATGCTGCAGAAAGGCTGAATGCTCACAAGGAATCTTGGGAACAATTAGGTCTTGATTCATTAAGGTAGACATTGAGTAATGTGACAGTAAGAATCGTGTTTTATGTTAAAATGTTTGGCTAGACTTTTCAGTACAGAGAAAAGAAATGTCTTGAACCATGAATATAGTAAAGCTTTATATAGCTTGTAATGTTCATGATAGCTGGAAGCCAAATAGCTTCTTCTATGTTATCCACTTCCTAGCATACGTATTTATTTACACATATATACATGTAGATGGGTTTGTGTATTTCTAAGGTCTAAACATGGGTAACACCCTTTCAGAGAAGATCTATTTTCCACCAAATAAAGTTACAGAAATGTATTAACAGAGCAGATTTTAGTCTTATGGTCAAATTCTTTGATTCCTAGCAAACTGGTGCTTAATTAATTTGGGAGCACAAATCCCTTTCGTTTAACCTAAAATTTATAGTATTTCACAAAGAAACCACTGTCAGGAAGCAGGGATATGACTCAAGTTTAACTGTCAACAGGAAAAAATGAGTGAGAGGAAAAGGATGGCTCTCTAGGGGAAACAAACGTAGAAAAGTTAAAAAAAAGTCAGTCAAATGAACAGGAAGGTTGTAGACAAGTGTTTCAAAAGTTCTTGTGAAAAGAAAACAAAGTTTCCAAAAATAATTGTAATAATTCTTGCAATAATATCAACTTAAAATTTCAGAAAGGACAAATTTGAACATTTGAATAATGTGATTCTCTGAGTTGGCATGTATCTATTAATGATTCCTTTCCCCCGCAGCCTCACCCCCCCAAATAAAATCTCTTGAGATATCTCAAAAATATACAAAAGTCAAGTAAGTCTAGATATTCATGAAAGTCTTTGTCATACTTTTGCATTTGCTAGGTGAGTCACAGTACTAGACCTCCAAATAACGTTTTAAATTGATTACTGTTCCAGTAAGTTCAATGTTAACAGATATCAGATAAAAGAAACCTTTTCTATCTCTCTAGCTTAAAGGATGGAATGTTTTTACATGGTGTACCTAGTATTCCAAATTTGTGTATCTTCTGATTCATGGACTGTCCAAATGTTACAGTGAGTGACACAGTTATTTTCTGAAGTTTTATCTACTGTCACAGGAAAGTCTTAGAAATACATGCAAATCAATAGATGAAAGTAATTCATTGCAAACACAAAAATTGTCTTTCTCTTTAAAGAAAGGTTGCTGAAATCAGTACATCTTTTGTCCCTGTACGTCTCCATAGGTAGCACTGAGCTTTCAGCTCATTATAATACATGACTTTGGTTCAGATAAAGGGCAGATTGTGGTGTGTGATCGGTAACAACGTGTGACATAAGAGCACAGTGAACAGAGGTCAACAGTTTATCTGTGGAACACTTACATTTGCAAATCAAAGTATCTCATGGACTTCTTTTGTAAGTGGAAAATAGAAGTAATGGAAAAGTATTTCAAATTAGACTTCCTGCCATTAATTCTTATCCAAAAAGCTTATTTTTAAAACTCTTCCTAATAATTTATGAGAAGGACTGATGCTCTGAGCTTGAGATGCAGTGCTTGTAAATGTCTCCACCAATTCTATAAATTTGGTCTGGAAATTCTCCGTTCACCCTTAAACTGAGAAGAGTGGAATTTCACATGCTGGCAATATAATATTAATGCTTTTCCTTTGCTTGTGAAAAAATTTCAGCTTATTCATACATTTGTGTATTACAATTGTTTATTTTTTCAATTTAAAATAAATTCATAAAGTTGCAGAATACCTTTTTGGACAATTTTTTGAATTGTCTCAAGCCTATGTAAAGGGCAGAGGTTTCTCTAAAATAAAAACCACAGATTAAACTTTTTTCACTGTTCTTTTGAAACATTTGAGAGAAGTATTATTTCTAGTAACAACTGTATTGATCAAAAATATAAAGAAGTTCTTAGATGTCCACTTCTAGTTTTTGGTCCTAGTTGCCTTTATCAACTTAGAGGTATTCAGTCTTTGTCTCTCAGCTTCAAAGTAGAAAGAAAAACTACAGTCAAAGACAGTATCTGGAAAACCATTCAATTTCCTGCTATTGCAGATAAAAGAAGTATTTCTGAATTATATTGGAATAAAAGATAAAGTCTCCAGAAGAACATTACTCTACTGGTAAGGGTCAAGTCATGGCAGTTGGAATGTGTGTGTAGATCAAGATAATTTACATCATGAAAAACATATAGATACACATATGTATATACATATGTGCATACTTTTATTATCCATTTCAAGCTTAATAAAATGAAATGTAGCAAATTTTCATTACAGGATGCTGTTTTTATTTTAAAATGTATTTATCATAGATTCATACTATAGGATGTGTCCAGTCTAATATATAAAAGGAATGACTGACCAGCAAAAAAAAAAAAAAACCACAATAAAACAAACAAAAAGGAGTACCAAGACAATAATTAGGAAAGGGGGAAATGGCATAAACCCACCAACCCTTAAGAAGAAAAACAGAGAATACAATGCTGCTTCAGTTCTGATTTTTCTCATCAGAGACTTGACACACATGACCACCTTGACTGGAGACTAAGAGCCACCAAGGACCGCAGTCAAAAATGCTCAGTGAATGGCATCAGATGTGGGATGTTTCGTTATTACATCTAAAATAGCATATGATTCGTAAAGAGTAATACTTTTGTACCAGTAGTGATGATGTTCAATAGAAGCAAGAACTATCAAATAACAAAGTGTGTTGCTCAGGAATTAATTTAATTAAGTTTAGTTATAAAGTGGTCTGATTGTTCAGTCTTCTAAACATTCCCATCCAAATTACCTCTAATTTCTTAACTGGCATATTGATAAATATGTATGTATGAAAACATGCATTTACTTGCAATAATGGGGAGGTAACTATTAGTATAGAGGAGCTTGATTAGTGAAAACCAGACTGATTTAGTGTGTAAAATTAATTTTTTTCTTTTTATCATTTTTCCATCATGCTTTATATTCTTGCAATAGGTTCCTAAACTTATGCATACCTAACTCTCTTCCTACATCCTGTTAAAAACTATTAATTAATACAAGCCTAATTCACCTGAACTAACTTCTGTAACACTTAATTCCTGTGGTCAAAAAATAAACAGAAGTTATACATGAAGAAAAAACAATGAAACAATCAGAAAACAGATTATTTTGTGTAGATTCCCACTCACTGCAAGTGACTAGCTTATAAACCTTTGTCTCTTGCTTTCTCACATTCTGCACTGAATGTCTTGCTTGCAAATCCTCTACAATTGTGTATAAATGACTCTTGATTCTGCCATAGTATCTACTCCGCTGAGAGAAAATATAAATCTGTTCTGATCTCTTTTCTGGCCCCTTTCACCTGAATTAGTTTTATGTGTTCTATTATAGATAACTGTGATCCTTTCTTATACCTGTGTGCTGCAAAACTAAAAAAATTCCTGAATCTAGGTGATTGCTTGTCATTTGCTAGATGGATACAGTTATCAGGTTAGTATAGAACCATTGATTCTATAAAACGGTGAAGTTGAAAACTAAATGACTATATGCAAAGGGCTCTTGTTTTTACAGATCCTTTAGATTAACACAGTCTATTGTACAGAAATTCAGAATTTTTTTTGCAGTAGATTAAAATGTTCTGTTATCACTTTATCCTGTGTTTCCATTTTCTGTTCTTCTGATAAATTTTTACTTCTTTCTTGATTAAATTGATATTTCTATTAGAAATATTCTCATCCAAAGCCAAAATCTGCAGTATCATATGGCCTTTGCAACTTCGTTAAATATGCCTTCAGTAAAACTAAATCAAGCCCAGTTCAAATCTATTCTTTACTTTTTGATTAAATTATCAGTTCATCCCTCTTGAGAAAAAAAAAAAGAGAAAAAGAAA
The DNA here is from genome assembly GCA_013397775.1 of Eulacestoma nigropectus. Taxonomy (NCBI): domain Eukaryota; kingdom Metazoa; phylum Chordata; class Aves; order Passeriformes; genus Eulacestoma; species Eulacestoma nigropectus. Next base: position 18,888 of record VZTE01004626.1, read on the forward strand.
AACCTGAACCATTTCATTATTTCATTGACAGATGATATCAAAAGCTGATCAAATAATTATGACAGCTGACTAACTTAGAAAAAAATTACCATATGTATTGGGTATGCATGGCAAGGTTTAGGTAGCAGGGAGACTAAAGGGGTGACTTCTGTGAGAAGCTGCTAGAAGCCTGCCCTACATCCAACAGAGCCAATACCAGCCAACTCCAAGAAACACTGGTCACTGGCCAAGGCTAAGTCCATCAGACGTAATGGTAGTAGAACCACTGGGATGTATTTAAGAAGGAGGGGGGAGAGGGAACAAACAAACAAACACCACAACAAAAACAAGCTTGCACAAAAGCTTGCAGCCCCAAAGAGTGCCAATATGTGAGGGAAACAACTCTGCAGACACCAATACCAGTGAAGAAGGAAGGGGAGGAGGTGCTCCAGGTGTCAGAGCAGACATTCCCCTCCAGCCTGTCATGAAGACTGTGGTCTTGGAGGTTAACAGTGGAGCAGATACCCATAGAGGAGTACACACTTGAGCAGATGAATGTGTCCAAAGAAGGCTGTGACCCTCTGAGGTTCCTGGCAAGATCTATAGACCCGTGGAGAGAGGAGCTCACACTGCAGCAGGTTCCTGGCAGGACTTGTGACCCTATGGGGGAACCACATTGGAGCAGCCTGTTCCTGAAGGACTGCACCCCATAGAAGGGACCCATGCTGAAGCAGTTTGTGAAGAACTGCAGCCTGCGGCAAGGACTCATGCTGGAGAAGTTCGCAGAAGACTGTCTCCCGTGGGAGGGAACCCATGCTGGAACAGGGGAGCAGTGTGAGGAGTCCTCCTGCTGAGGAGGAAGGAGTGGCAGAGAAAACCTGTGATGAACTGCCTGCAACCCCAGTCCCTGTCCTAATGTGCAGCTGGGCCAGAAGGATGTAGAGAATTTGAAAATAAAGCCCAAGAAGAAGGGAGAGGTCAGAGGAAGGTGTTTGGCAATAAATTAAATCAATTTCCCCAAGCAGAGTCTGTTTTGCCTGTGACAGTAATTGCTGAGTGATCTTTCCTTGCCCTTATCTGGACTCCCAAGCCTTTCATTATATCTTCTCTCCCCCATCCAGTTGAGGAGAGGACTGATAGAGTGGCTTTGGTGAATACCTGGCATTCAGCCAGTGTCAGCCCTCCATGCCAAAATTTCCAATTGCAAGCACAGTGAGGAATTGATGTCTCATATTTTAGCTTCTCTGTCATTTCCAGTATAGGGTTAAAATTTAAAGCTAACCGTGACAAGGTGATTTGGATTCTGGAAGAGATAAAAATACTCTTTGCATTTTGCTGCACCATAGTTTCACATATTTGCCTCCTAAATGGAATCCACTATGTGTATTATACATGCTAACTCCACATTTAAAGCCCAGAAGCACATAAATGCATTAGGAAAACTGAATTGCCAGAAAGGCCATATTGAATGGAAGACACCTAAGGTAGCCAGAAAAATTGCTGAGGACCAAGGCAGATGTTAAATTTTGCTGCTCTTCAGAGTTTATGCTACAGAAATAGATCTTCTCTCATTTTGTTTTATGCCATTTTGGAACCAGGTGCAGAAGACCTTATTTTGCAACAGACAGATGGCAAAACTGGCACTATTTCCTTTGCTGTGCCTTTATATTCAGTATCTGAACACTTACCCAAGACCTGGTTTTGGGTCCCAACAGCACCCTGATGAAATGAAAGTCACATCCACTACCCAATAGAAGCCTGACCTAACTATAGTGGTGCAGATCACCCCAGACTGCTTGAGAAGATGATCCATCTTCTGTAATATAACTAAATAGCTACAAGAAAGTGTGACACTGGAGATACTCCTTACTCAAAGAGTAATTGGTGGAGTTACCATCCATGGAGGTGTTTAAGGAAATTGAGTGCCATGAGTTGTGGCATAAATGCATTTAGTGCATTTAGTCGACCTGGTGGTCACAAGTTGCACTCAATGATCTCAGGGTTTTCTTCCAGCTAAATTGATTCTGTGATTCAATGGCTTGAACCCCAAATGGGCCACAGAATCACTAATGATCTTTATGTCAATTTTTGAATCCTGAGAGTGAAAATAAATGTCAAACATCCTTTGAAACAAGAGAGAGCTTGTTTGTTAGCTAAAAAGTTCAAGTTACTATACCCTGGGCAGTGATTGACAGGTATATTTTTGTAAATAGTAGAACATATATAAAACTATAGGTAAGTTAGACTTGAGGGGGTATTTGAATATGATTTGTTATATAATTTATATTTCATTAAAAATAAATTTGATACAGATTGAATAAAATTGACTGGGAGATTTTTTGATTTAATAAGTCTGACTGAATGAATTAAGGGACAGGCTAACAGGAGTGAAACTATTATGAGTTTTTACTACAGGTCACCTGATCAGGAAGAAGTTCATGAGGACTTCTATAGACATCTGGGTGTAGCCTCATGACCACAGGACCTAGTTCTCATGGTGCTCTTCAGCCACCCTGATAGCTGCTAGAAAGACAACACAGCTGAACACACACAGTCCAGGAGGTCCCTGTAGAGCATTGATGACAGCTTCTTGACACAGGTGCTGAAGGAGCCAACAGGGAGAAATGTGCTGTTGGACCTTGTACTAACAAACAGAGAAGGACTGGTCAGGGATGTGAAGGTTGGAGGGCAGCCTTGGCTTCAGTGACCATGAGATGGTAGAGTTTAGGATCCTGCATGGATGAAGCAGGAAGATTGCAACCTGGGACTTCGAGACAGGTGACTTTGTCCTCTTCTGGGACCTATTTGGATGAATCCCATGGGATAGGGCTCTAGAAGGCAGGAGAGTCATGAAAGCTATCTAATACTAAAGGATCACTTCCTCCAAGCTCAAGATCAGTGCATCCCCATCAGTAAGAAATCAAGCAAAAAGGGCAGAAGACCTGCATGGGTAAGGAAAGAGCTTCTGACAAAACTCAAATAGAAGAAGAAAATGTATGGAGTGTGGAAAAATAGACACGCAGCTTGGGAGGAATATAGAAACATTGTCAGAGAGTGCCATGATGCAATGAGGAAGGATAAGGTCCACCTCTTTTGTGAGGAAAGGCTGAGGGAGCTGGGCCTGTTTACCCTGGAGAAGAAACAATTTTGAAGCGATCTTATTAATGCATAAAAATATCTTAAGGGGTGGGTGTCAAGAGGATGGGGCCTCTTTTCTGTGGTGCACAGCAAACAGGATAAGAGTGATCAGGCCCAAACTGAAACAAAGGAAGTTCTATCTGAATGTGAAGGAAAACTTTTTTGCTTTGAGGGTGACCAAGCACCAGAACAGGCTGTCCAGAGAGGACAGAGAGACACAGAGTCTCCTTCTCTGGAGATACTCAAACCTGGGCACGATCCTGTGCAATGTGCTCTAGTGGACCCTGCTTTAACAGCAGGGTTGGACTAGATGATCTCCAGAGGTCCCTGCCAAGCCCAGCCATTCTGTGATTCTGTAATTCTGTGACTAATGGAAAGAAAATAAAATATTTACTGTCCAGTATCTAATTACTTGGGTGAGGGAGGAAAGCAAGTAGTAGATCTATATTTTATGCTACCTAGGTTATTTATGACAAATGAGAACTTCTTCCTTTAAATCTTTAGAGGAGTAAGATGGACATCTTTCCTGTAGTTTCAATAGAAAGCTTCCAGCACTACGTATGTACTGTGCTTTTTGTTCCATTAGATAAAGTGTATTGCATGCTTAGAAGAATTCCAGAGAATTTTGTTCTTGCTGTTATAAATTAAATCTAGAGTAACTCCTCAAAAGCTGAGGATACTTGGCATCTGTGACTTACCATAAAAGTGCAGCAAGCCACAGCTTTATGAATGTAAGTAGTTAGTGGAACTTGGTATCAATATCACAGGGAGAAAGAGCAGTACAAATGTTTTCACAAAACTGTATGCAGTCTTAGAAAGGCAATGACTGACTAATTTTCCTCACATTTTTGAAAAAGTTATTAAATTGGAAAACAAAGTCAGAAGCAGAAGTCCAGAATGAAAACACCATGCAGGAATTTATGTACAGAAGAAAAGTGGGTTTTTTTTAAAGATAGACTTGAATAAGAGGTGGACTTAATTCAGACTGTACTGCAATAAACATGTAGAAAATAGATGTCACTGTTACAACAACTAGCTTTTTGCAGTGTAAATATCTAAAAATTACTGACATTCATCAGCTGGGTACAATGCAGAGTTTAATAACCAAAGTTTTCTATTTTATATTGCTGACATGACTGTTTTTTTTCCCTTCAGGTAAGAGTTTGGAAAGGTACAAAACTGATATAGTGAAGACCTCTAAGTTGTTCTTAAAATATCTCTTTCCTTGTACCCCTCCCTGTAATCCTGAAAACAATGTAATATGAACTGTTCGACTTGATCTCATAGAATTGAATGGATTTTGCGATTTTGCCATGTTTTAAACTTGCTACAATTAAAAACTATGTGTGATTTTGGTTTTCTGTGTGTGAAATTCAGACAGCAGCAGCAGCAGTAAGTGATGCAGGATTCTATATTCCTTCAGTTTTCTGACTTCATAACTGTGATTATCACACATTACCACTATGAGCTGACTGAGCAATTGCAGCATATGGTCAGCCCTTGATGCAGATCTGCACCAGTTAATGTTTATGTTTTATAATTTCTGAATCAATAAAAGTAAATAAAAGAAAATGCAACAACCACAAAACCCTAAAGTGTCTTCTACTTCATTATTTTTACATTCATTCCCTGAAACTTTTCTAAAAAGTGAAGTTTTTCAATCATTCAGTCCCAAATGTAAAGTAAAACCAATGAGTAAATTAACATCAAGTGAGCATTTAATCTCTCAGAAGCATGGTAGACTGGTTTGCAATTGTGAAGGCTTAGCAAGCTCACCTGGCAAATGAGTTCTTCTTTGGATAGTTAGAACAGCTTAAGCTGTCCAAAATCACACGCCAGTGGACAGATTAACAATGTTTGTGTCTGTCATTTTCAAATATTCATTAAATATATTAAAAGCTTTTCACTCTTACTCACTGTGGGAGTGTTGTTTGTTTTCCTCTAGATGATACAAAGAATGTTCTGCCATACTAATTGGAACAAAATAAGGTATTTGCTGTGAGTCACCTTCTACTGTAAAATTGCTAAGACTGCTGATATTACTCAAGTGCCAAAATGTTGATAGAAAATGCTTGATGCACATCTGTCTTTCATTCTGAAGTAGATGGACTGACTGATTATCAATTTTTAACCAGTGTAACATTCTGAGATGTCAGAGTTCAACAGGATTTGGAAATATATTGAAACAGTCAAATTCCAAGGAATTTTGGGGAAAAACCCTGGTTTAATAAGATTTGTATTACTATAGTGTCTGAATTTTGTTGAACCTTATTTTCCTCTTCCAAAATAATATAAAGGATATGAATTATAACTTCAGGGACCAATGAAATAGGTGACAGATCAATATTGTGGGGAAAGTATTTGTCAGAGAATACAGTTTTGAAAAAGACATGATAGTTGCTGGTAGCCAGTTAAAATTTATGAAAGATAATGTCGGTGATTGAGACACGGACTTTGCCGGGTCTGATGAGGACTGTCCAGCCCTCATGTCCTCTGTGGCTCACCTACAGCTCTGGTCCCTGATGCAGGGCACAATTCGTAGCGACTGGGACATAGACCCAGACCGGCAGGGAATCTGAATTGTTTATTCAAAGAAACGAGCTGGTTTTATACACTTCTTCAAGGCACAGTATTTCCTTACATGGCAATCCTCACTACCTGACCTATCCCATGCTGCCACATCAGCAACACACCTTCTGAATGTCCTTCTATGGGGTGATCACGCGCTGTTCACCCATCTGTCAGCTTCCAGGAGCTCCTCTCCATAGGGCTCTGCCGTGTGACACCTCCTCCCCCAGGGTCCAGCGGAGACAAACCTCTCTGTGCCGCCATGTGCTCCTTTGTGCTGCCATGTGCTTCTTTGTTTCACAACCTGTAACTCAACTCCATCCCATATTTTCCAACAAGATAATGTTTTTATTCTTCATTATCTTGAGGTAATTACCAAATGACAATGAACTTAGAAGGTTAAGATAAAGAATTAAACATTAATGTAGAAGTTGACTGCATAAATTTGAGTATCTTGAGAAATAAGACATTTCTTCATTCAAGTCCATCTGAGTTATAAATCACTAGATACTTGAATCTTTCACTGTAGCTGGAACTCAGCTTGGGCATTCAAGGTAATTTTGAAACATAGTTATGTTCCTACTACACATTACAGAATAATGAAATCTCTTTTCAAGGTATTATATTGCCCATCATGTCTATCTAGTGTCACAGGCAGAAGTAGAGGACTAACGGTTGCTCACACAGGCAATGCTTCACTCACCAATTTTCTTGAGCACCAAAGGTCAGAACATGACCAGAGCTACCAAAGTTGATGCTGTGAGGGTGGTGAGGCACTGATACAGGTTGCTGAGAAAAACTGTGGTTGTCCCATCCCTGTAAGTCTTCAAAGGCCAGGCTGAAGGAGGCTTTGAGAATGTTGATCTAGTGAGAGGTGTCCTTGACCATAGCAGGAGGATTGGAGCTATAAGTTCCCATGGCATAATCTTTAAGGTCCTTTCCAACACAAACCATTCTTGGGTTTGTTCAGCCTGGAAAAGAAAAGGCTTCGGGATCACTAACTGTGGCCTTCCAGTACGTGAAGGGAGCCTACAAAAAAGGTGGAGAGCTTTTTACAAGAATATGTAGGGACAAGACAAGGGGGCAACGTCTTCAAACTGAAAAAGAGTAGGTTTAGATTAGATAATATGAAGAAATTCTTTACTGAGGGTGGTGAGGCACTGGACAGGTTGTCAAGAGAAGTTGTGGATGCCACATCCCTGGAAGTGTTTAAGGCCAGACTGGATGAAGCCCTGAGCAACCTGGTCTAGTGAAAGGTGTCTCTGTCCACATCAGAGAGGCTGGAACTAGGCAGTCTTTAGATCCTTTCCAACTCAAACCATTCTCTAATTCTCTCATTCGCTGATTCCATACTGTGTAGTCCCCACTCTTTGTTCTTTCAATTTACACTATTTTTAAAAGTTCATTGGTTAATGCCATGAAATAAAGAATTCAGCAATTCTTTATTGTTCATCCTAAGTTTTTTGAATCAAACTAGTTTTCTATAAAAACATATTAATGCTTTAGTCTATTTTGTCTCTTCCAAATAAGGAGTTAAGTCACAGTTTTCTAACGAGTGTTGCTTCTGAAGATGTTCCTCAATCAAAGCGTTCACCAGTTTATGTCATGAAATGTTTGCTAAACTATACCCTGTTCTGTGCAGATCCATGAACTTACTGGTTTATGGATAAGCATTGGCTTTCCTAAGTTCATAGCCATCTTCTGCTGTCTAAACCTAAATTAATTATATGGTATCACATTAACTGGACATTAATTCTTACCATTCAATAACATTTCAAAAATAAGTTCTTAGGAAAAAAACAATAGCCCTTAGATACAACAGCCCAAGAAAGGTGTTGGTTGCCTCATCTGCACCACTCCTGGTTGGGTAAGTGGCGAGGCTGAAGGTGTATTCCCAGAAGGCCTATGCACACAGAGCACATGCACATACCACACAAATACCTACACACATGGCCACACAGACAATGAACAGACACACAGAGCTTTTGCACAAACACCCACAGCATCACTGGCCTCATACTTCTTCCCTCTCTTGCTGAGCAGGTGGAGGTCCACTAGCAAGAATACATAGAGTTATGTATGATCTGGACTCCTCCCAACCCAGCTGCTGGCACCCAGGCCTCCCTTGCTCCAGTTCCTGACACCCTAGCCACAGGGGCCCCTATGACACATTGTACCACTACAATTGCTGCTGCTTACAGTCACTTACTTCAATCTCTCCACCTGCTGGCACTGCAAGCACAGAGACCCTCTGACCCACGGTCTGACTCCAGTTGTCACACTCATGCCCCCATGCACACACATGCACACAGAATAGAAAGTCCGTCAGCCAGGAAGGAGTTTGAAAAAAATTCAATTAGAAGATGGGACAGACTGTGCAAAGCAGGTATGGCTCATGGTCAGACAAGTGTATTGACCACCAAATTCTTTATATATGTCTGCCTCTTTTTACCCCCTTATCCTCTCTTTTCCCATACTTGTTCCTCCCCAAATCATCTGAATATACCCCTTCCCCCGCCTTTGGCCCCTCCCTAAACATTCCCATAATAACACTCCTCAAAAGTGCTCCTCCCTCGCATCATAATAACATGTCTGGTATTGACTAATCATGATGGCTTTCATACCTGGTCACTGGGGCTGAGGCTGTCCTGGGACTGTCCTGGGAGGCTCTCAAACAGGGTGTCCCCTTCTTTGAGTCCTTGACTCGGAGTCCTGTCTACCATAGTGCCCTTGTGGTACTGTGAATTTAAGATGGTAAGCCTTATCATCTTATGAGCTTATGGTTCCTGTTTTGGGCCTGGTAATAGTCTGTCAGGGTGTTATTTGGGTTTCCCTGCTCCTCTGTGAATTAACAGATGAACTTTTAGTACACAGCCTAACACAATCAAAGTACAAGATGCAAGTAAAATATTTTAAAAGGCAAACCCCTGGAAATAAGTAATTTGGAGTCCTCATTTATTGCTATTGATCCTATTCCCTTTGTTATTCAGTAACTGTTTTAATGGAATAATCCCTGCAGTGGAACAATCATCCTCTTACAAAGAAATAGAGACGTATAGAAGTACTTCATATTAAGTCAGTCAGAAATACCTTATTGTCTATATAGGAGTTAGATATTATTTATTGGATAATCTGTGATATTTGGAGGAATTTCATATCATTTAATATAGGTCTGCGTGATAGTTATCAGGAATAGACAGGCATCTCTAAAGAGCAGGTCATTCTGTAATTAGTGGAAGTTTTATGGGATGAATGCATTTATAGAATTCTGTCTCTTTATAAGGGCTACTGCTGAGCAGGTAATTTAGCCTAGTGTCCTGGTTTCATCTGGAATAGAGTTACGTTTCTTCCTTGTAACTGACACAGTCTTGAGCTTTGGATTTAGGGTGAGAATAACATTGATAACACACTAACTTTTCAGTTGTTGCTAAGCAGTGCTTACAATGTCAAGGTCTTTCCAGCTGGGGAGGAGGATGGGAGAGCACAAGCATCTTGGAGGGGACACAGCCAGGACAGCTGACCACAACTGGCCAAAGGGATATTCTATACCATATGTCATCATGCTCATTTTATAAGCTCTGGGAAAAGCTGGGCAGGAACCGCTGCTCAGAAAATGGCTGTGCATCAGTGAATGGTGAGTACTTGCATTTGGGAAGCCCTTCTTTTGTATATTCCATTATAGTAATAATAATAATAATAATTATTATTATTATTATCATCATTATTATACTTTACATTCCCCTTCGTTTTCTGTCCAGTTAAAATGTCTTTATCTTGACCCAGAAATCGGACATTTTTTCCCAATTCTCTCCCCCATCCTACTGCAGGAGGGAGGGAGGACGTGGCTGTGTGGTGTTTAGCTGCCTGACAGGTTACACCACACACCTGGAAACTGACCTTTGGGAAGCTGGAGACTAGGGAGTTTGTTTGCATCACAAACGCTGTTCCTGCCTGTGTGGAATTCTTTAGAAGTAACTCCATGACTCTCTGAGAATTTCTCTTCCAATGTGAGTGCCATCTGCTGGCTCTGCTCTGGCTGCAGAGGGGAGGCAAATACACACCACTTTGGAGTAACAATAACAGTAATTTTCACACACAATTGATATTTGGAGGTTGCAAAATAAAACACCATCCCTGCCTGAAGGGAGAACACAGTATGTGATTCTGGTCTAATCAAATGAGTTTCCTTTAACAATGTTGGAGACTTAAAGCTTCCATTTTTCCAGTGATTTATAGAAAAAGTATGGTTCACGAAAACGCTGTGCTGCTTTTTACAGCAAAACATACAAGTTTGGTCTCCTAAAGATTCAGGTTGGCTTCTTTTCTACTTATTTATTATCAATGACGTCTCAATTCATGTTCTGCATTAATATCCATATCCAGTGTTAATATCCAGTGTTACCCCTTTTGTGTAGACGGTGCTTTAGAAGACACCTCTGAGATGTTATTGCTCTCAGTAAGTAGGGGTGATGATGCACATGCTTAACAAAATGCAGCAGATTCCAATTAACTTTCTTTTCTACTCCATTGGCAAAGCTGTGCTAACAGTAAGTAATAAAATTAAAACTTATTTTCATGATTACGGTCAGTAATTATGATTCTGAATACATCACAGGTCCAGTGCTCTGATATAAAATGGTGTCACTTTAAGAGATTTTTAAAAAGGAAAAAAAAAAAAATTTTTTTTAGAACTAGAAGCACACTTCTAATATTTAAACTCTTAGAAGTGGTTATTTTAGGAATAATTACCCACAATTAAGGACAAAAATGTATGGCACATAGACTGTTTTATTTTTTCAATTAATCTTCTAGTAAGCTGGTGAATTTTAACTATTTGGTAAATATTCAAAGAGTTGGTGAATATTAAAATTTCACACTTGCTTAAACATATTGTGACAAAATACATTGCAGCCTATCCTTTAAGTAGAAATGTGAGTTCAAATTAAGTAACTACAGTTATGTAAAACCATTACCCCATACACTTCAGTCATCAATAACTGATGTTGCCAGATACACTGGTCTCATACCAGATCCATACCAGTTAGGCAGGATTCGGATGAGATTTTTACTGCTGTCACAATGCAGACTACAAAAATATTGCAAAATGACAAAGACTGGTTTTGGATTTTTTTTCTCACACTAAGCTCTGTCACCTCTATCTAAATGAGATAAGTTTTTCATCTGACATAAACATTTGGGCTCAAGCCAAAAGGCTTTTAATTTCAGTTCTAGTTAGGAGCTATTAATAGAGAAAGCGATATCTTAAAGAATGTCTTACATAAAGTATCTTCATATATATTTTCCTTAAAGGCTCAAAATAGGTCACTGTTATTTGGCACCAAAGGTGTTTTTCTTCAGCATAAATGTGTCTCCACATGAACTACCATGTTTTAATTGTAAACTTTGTCACCTCAACATTAACTATGTTGCAAAACTCAGTTCTCCATATAACAGGTTCAACTAAACGACAGATTTAGAGAATATAAAGCTGTTGATTTACCAATATAGTGACAGAAAGGCAGTGTTCAACTCTTAAAAATGGGGAAAAAAGGTATTGAGGATGAATTATTATGTGGCTAAGACATGCAGAGACCCAGTGCAATAGCACTTTGAAGGAATTTCTCTGATCCGCTGTGGAAATCTACAGCATCACCTTCTCAGCTTAGCAATTATCATAGCACCATTTTATAGCCAATGCAGAAGAATAGGCACTCACTGAAAAATAAATCCTGTCCTAAAATGACCATATAAAATCTTATGTAAGGATTCTTCCTTTGACTATAAATGTAGCCTAGTGACTTTCTCATCTGTTGGTGTCTACATTGCAAGTATCTAAAATCATGTGGCAAATTTTAAATTTAGAGTGGGATTGATTTTCCTAAATGGAAGTGACAGGTGACATTTGAGACATTCAAATCTTCGTGAGCTTGGGCAGCATCACAAAAAACCTATTATCCTTGAGGGTCTTGGGATTAGGCTGCTTGAGGTCAGGCAGTGTACATTACATACCTAGAGTTAAAACATCTGTTATGTCTCATTGCAGACAGTAAAACCTCATCCTTGTTATCTCTTATGGAACACGTGGGTTATATTTCTCATACATTTTCAAGGAGAAATATATATTACATATTTGCAATTAACATCAGAGAATCTGGAGATGCAATATTGTAATAAAAAGAAAAAGAAATTATTTGTGAGACCTTATAAATAGTTTCATGCTTTCTCAAGTATTGTTAGCACTCCATGGCAAAATTTCCTGATTAAGACTCAGGATAAAATAGTTTGACTTAAAGGATATTCTCATACCAACAAGTATGACGTGCTTGCTTTAGGTGGTAGAAGCTGTTACGTTTTGTCTCTTTGCCGAAAGTGGTCTGAATATATTTATAAAACAAGTCTAAACTATCCTTTGACATGGTGTGCGGCAAGACCACAGCTAGCAGGGTGGCCGGGTGACTGCATCCTTCCCAGCTGCGGGCTCGAGGATGGCTGGTGCAGTCTGCAACGGCAGGAGGGTGCACAAAGGCACACAAAAGGGTTCATGTCACCCACCGATGAATACGGCACCAGAGGAGATAAAGAAGGCAGGAAAGGCTCCTCGTAGGGTAAAATAGGAAGGGTTTATTCGGTGACGGGATCCAGGGGTACAGGTAGCGGGAGGCATGAAAAGCGCCAAACAGGGGCTGACATGAGGTTTTATATGGCTACAAAAGGGGAGGAGTAAACTCTAAGAGTGAATCACAGCAAGGCAAATGGGTGGTACAGGGGTGGAGGAACTCTCAACAAACCAACGAGGTATAAGGGAGGCGGGGAGGAAGAACAGAGGGCCAATGGGATGTTAAAAGGAGTAGAACATTCAAGAACATAACCTTATATAGGGGGAGTAGGGAGGAGAGAAGAGAAACCAATTGAAGAGGAACAGTTTGCATGCTCTCACAGGGCCTTGTGGTATCTCGCCCTAATCTTGAGGGCTTGAGCCTGCGGCAAGGTCCAGCCAGCAGACCCTTTTCGGGGTGTGGGTCCCTTGTGGCTCAGACAGTCCCGCATGGGACTGAACCACCGCAACAATCCTTCAAGCCTGAAAACTCAGTCAACTGCTGACATATCATTACAGACAAAATCGTGAGATTACTGATATTGATACTGATACACTCATACTCAATAAAAGCTCCTTTCCTGTCTATTTTCTGACTGTGAGAGGGAGGTCTGGAATTCTTCTGAGGACAAACTATCCCAGACTCTGACACCTGACTTCTTATGTCCATATATTATCTAAGAAAATGATGAATACTTAGTATTGCAGATGAAATTGAGCTTTAAATTAAAGGCAAAATTCCTTAAGGCACAAACACACAGGCGTATGTATGATAATAGAATAAAATTCTGGTTTATATTAAGGCAAATAAAAAAGGGTAGATATCTCACTGCAAAGGACATGGACATGCAAATTAAAAACTTCAAATTTAAACCTAAACTTCCATTATTTCAATATCTTGTTCCACCTGTTCTTTAGAATTAGGTTTGTATCCAAATACAATTTGGATTTTAAATATGAGATGTGAATTAGCTCTGGAACTTGGAGGTGTTGGGCTGGGGATGCTCTCGCTGCTCCCCAGCCCACCTCTCTCTGCTTGGGACAGTGGGACAGTCCTGGCAGCCAGACCCAGCCCTGCTGCCCCAGGGGAGCCCCTCCATGCCCAGGTGCTGAGGACACGTGACCCTGTGTGCCCTGACACGCCTGTACATTGACATCTGCCTTGATTGAAGGCAGTATTTCACAGTTCAAACGCCTAAATGTATATCAGTAGAGTATAAAATGTTTATTATTATTATTATTAATTTACATTGATCCCATAAATGTCATGTAAGCTTTATGGAACAGATAAAAAGACATGGTCCATGAAATGAAAAGCTCACCATCTAATTTTAGAGAAGAGAGAGCCGGAGTAACCAAATAAGTCATACTGCTGAAGAGAGTCATGAGGAAGGGTTTCCAGCTGCTAAAATAGGTAAGCTGGTGTGGAGCAGAACATGCATGCTAGGAAGATGACAATATGAATCTCCTTAAGCTGAAAAGGTATACTGCCTAAGGCTCAACAGGAATAAAAACTATATTTTCATGTGTTGGCACTGAAATCAAGCAAATGACTCTTTGTATGTGAATATCATGCATAAAAATAGGATTAAGGGAATACTGATTGTATCATTCTGATTTCATAAATGTGCAAATTAAATAATGAAACACAGCAATTTTATTTTAACAGAGAACACACTGTGAGAAAACACAGAGTTCATTTCAGACAAATCCATTGGAGGAAATATGAAAATCTTACACTACTGGCTCTCACTAGGCACCTACATAATACCAGATTTTTCATATCACACATTAAATAGTTTTTGGCAGCTCATACTAGGCAGTATTATTAATGAAAACACCGTTTTTAAAAATTGGCAGCACTGTGTGAAAGTGAAACTAATCATAATGGTGTGCTGTGGGAATTATTTCAAGACTGACAGAATTATATCTGTTTCATTAACAGAGAGTCATTTTAAAAGGTAAAAATACACAAGAAACATTTCTTGAAATAAACTGATCCAGTAACCGATTAGATGTAACAACAACTTCCTGTAAATTTGTAGTTTTTTAGATGCTCCATAGATGACCAACCTATAAAAATATGACATGGATTAAACCAGTTGGATGATTTCCAGTTACTATTCCAATTTTCCAAACACTTTTCTTAGTGCAGATAGTCCCTTACCCTCGTTCAGACTGTTTCTGATTTATTTTGTGCATCATATAAGCATAAAGCTCAGTGTATGCTTCAGATCAGAGTTCTAATTCTTTGGAAAAACCTGTGGACTTATTTATATTTATGTACTGAGGGTAGCATGTCTATGCATTATAGGTAGTACATTGCATGAGGACCAGATTTTATGTTTACAGCAATGGTGCAAAGCAAAGCAAAAACACTACCAAGGAGTACTGAAAGCAGAGATGTTAAAGACAGGAAGGGCCATCCAGCCTGTCAATTTTTCACTGCATATTGCCCACTCTCGCCATTTCTTAGAGGCTTTCTGTTAACAGATAATTGTAGTTTTTCTTTCAGATCTTTATCAAATCAGATCATTTTCCAGTAAAAGAAATCATGTTCTTCTTGAATCTTTGCCATTATTAACTTTAGCATTTGTATCTCAATAAAGTACTCATTGTATCTTAATAAAATACTTATCAGAGTATTCCTGATTATTGTCCAGAATATGACCCAAATCATGGATCCTTTTAGCCACATCTCAGCTGTGAAGTTCAGATTTGCCTTAGGCATCAGACTAGACAGTAGTCTTTTTCAAACTTAGGGCTGCTGTAGATGTTGAAAGCAGTGTTCCCCATTTCTTTTTGTTATGGGAATGTGTTGCAGTGGAATATCTTCTGCAGTCTTCTTGGGAGGAGAAACCTGAAGTTAATCATATATGTGTGCTCCAAGTGAAACTTTCTGCACTTGGAATTGCTCAGTTACTCATGTTAACTACCACATCCCTGTTACCACACTGCTGCCAGCCTGCCTACAGCTGCAAGGGGGAGCAGAGCAACTCCTTCTGTTGCCAGTGCTGCAGGAAACAGCCTTCAGCATGTGCTTGCTGTAGTGCCCAGCGAACTGCAGCCACAGCACTTAACGAGTCCTGCAACACTGAGCTGCATGGAAGGCTTTGCTCTGTGTTTGATGGGTTAAAGTGTTGTATGTTTAACACATGTTTTGTCCTATGTGTGAAGAAACTTTATAACGTCTTTGGCTGTATTTCATGGTTTTTATGTTCCTTATGTTATTTTGTCCTGTCCAGATGACTTGAATCTAACACAATTCTCATATGCAGCACTGAAGACCTACAGTATAAATCAGACCCTGGAGGTTTCCAGAAGAAGATACTAAGTCCTTTAAAGGCTATAAAGAGATATTTCAGCACATGTCCTTTTGGCCATCTGATTTTTACTGAAATAATGAAAATGTAACACAGGTTTTACAGATGAAGACTGTACTAACGCTATGTGTTTGTAAGAGGAGTTTTGTCCTTCTCTAATATTGTAATATTTAATAAGAGTATTTATCTGATTCCTGATGTTCTAAGCATGGTGTGTTGGGTGCTGTTGCCCAGATGCTGGCAGGGGGGACTGCAAGGGTGGCGTCTGTGAGAGGTTAGTGGCTGTCCCATGATGGGCACAGCTGGTGTCAGTCATCTCAGGTGGACCAGCGTCAGGCACAGCTGATCCCATCAGTGACATCAGTGACACTGGTGATACCTCTGTGATAATTTAAACCCCAGTAATTTATATAAGGTTTAATAACTGAATATCAGTTAGATTTGTACACATGCACTGTAGGGCAATATGTTATCGTGCCATGGCAACTATGAAAAAAAGTTTAAGTACCGTTCAAACTCTGCATTCTAAGTACATTCTTGCAGAAGTGAGATTCCTTCTGCACAGTTCTTTTCCTATTTCAGCTGAAGCAGTTAAAATGGTATGAACTCCTAGAGAGTAGGTAGGTATAAAAAAAAGTTTTCTTTACATACTGTGAGCACGTTATTGTTGTCCTTTAAAAAGACACACACCAAATTCTCAAACAGACATAATTTTACCATTATGTTCTAGGTTTCTGGAAAGACAATCTGTTAGAATGGAATTGCTGACAAACAGATTAGTTCTAACTGTATTGGGATAGTAACTAGATGTCTCTTTAAATATCTTTGTAGCTTATAGTGAATTCTAAAAAGTTTCAGGTTTTCACATTTTTTTATTAAAATAAAAACTGAGTTGGACATATTAAATACCTAAATGTTTTCCATTAGAGAGGCTAATAGTTTATTAATGAACACTTTTGTTGATTTATGATATCATATGATGCAAGGAGCTTATATTCTGATTCAGATGAAAATTGGAGGCTAAAGGATTTTACAACATACCTAGAAAATGTGCCTAAGCTTAATGAGCAGAAAGTAAAGTCTATCTCAATTACAACCTGAAGAAGAAGAATGAGACACTAATATTATATACAATATTCAGTAATACATTTGGTAGCTCTTCCTTATTTTTTTAAGAACCAGTATTTTGACTGTGACCTTGTTTTTTAACTTCTGTGAAGACATACTGTCAAATAACGTCCTTCTAAACTTATAAAAGCATGATAGGAAATGGAACCACTCTGCCTACTATCCACCGACATGTAGGATCTCAAAGGTTATGTGGTGCAACTGTTATATTCTGTCTGAGAGATTTTAATAAGGGGAGCTAAATTCTGATTAGTTTTGGCTTCTCAGTGGTCTCACAGAGATTATAGAAATGCAATTTCAGGTGGAAAAAAAAGCATGTATCAAGGTTCATATGTGAAATACAATTCTACATTATGTGTATAAAAGAAAGAAGGGAAAAACAAATAAAAAGCAATCTGATCTGAAACTACCACTACTCAAGAGTAGCTGAAGGTTTAATGACACCTCCCTAAAGGAGAACATCCCATAGAAGCTCACATGCAGAGGGCGCAGTATCTCTCAAGTCCTCATTTTTGTTTTCTAGCAAACCAATAGCATTGCCAATTTATTGAGAACCAGCTATGGTCTAGGAATCTAAAAGCATGAGACATGACTGTAAATCAAGGAATTAAGATCATTAGTTTAAAAACTAACTCTGTCAAATCTCATTTTGCATAATGCAGAGTCACAGAATCATTTAAGTTGTAAAAAACCTCCAAGATCATTGAGTCCAACCTTTGACTGATCACCACCTTGTCAACTAGACCATGGCACTAAGTGCCACATCCAGTGATTTTTTGAAGACCTCTGGGGATGGTGACTCCTCCACCTCCCTGGGCAGCCTATTCCAATGCTTAAAAACACTTTTCATGAAGAAGTTCTTCCTAATATTCAATTTAAACCTCCCCTGGCACAACTTGATGCCATTTCCTCTTGTCTTATCACTTGTTATTTGGGAGAAGAGACCAACTCCCACCTCGCTACAGCCTCCTGTCAGGGAACTACAGAGACCAATAAGGTGACCCCCGAGCTTCCTTTTCTCCAGATTGAACAAACTCAACTCCCTCAGATGCTCCCCATAGGACTTACTGTTATGATCTGTGGGCATGATGTTCATTGTAAGTTCTCATTAGGCTGAACAAAGACACTGGACCACGTGTCAGGGAACTCTTGTGCTTTTATTTTCCAGTCACTTTAACTCTGGCAACTAGCCCACTGTGTAGCCTCAAAGGTGTTGGCTAACAAGCTCTTAAATTCTCAATACACTTTGTAAAAAGTGGAGGCAAAAAAGCCCTTAGATTTTGTACAGTACATACAAGCCACAACACACTTCTACAAGCTCCCCACTCCCACAACAAAGTTCAGTACAGAGTATGGGGTAGAAAACCACAGCTGTGTTTTGAAAAGTCAAAGCAATGGAGGAAGAAATAAAGACAGAAGAAGGAAAGAGAGAACAAAGAATATCACCAGTCCTTAGATCCCACATTCATCCTGCTGTGAGCATGGTCCAGAGCTGGGCTGAAAGAGAGGAAAAAGAGAGCGAGGGGTCCTAATCTGCTTCCTTTTATAGTTAAACTGGTGTATACCTCTTATGTAAACTACATTATTTTGTACTTTTTGCTCACATATGCACAATCAGCCCTTTCAGCCCTCCTCCAGCAAGTGAGCTGGGGTAAGGGGACACAACTGAGCACAAGTCTGAAGGTAGAGCAGGAAGCTGGTTCACAAGAGCACTGCTCCACTTCCATGGGATCCTCTCCTCTAATCACATTTTTACTCTTGTAACAGACAGAATGTTTGAAACAAAACATGCTTAGGTCTTGTCCTTCCCACTTACTCTCTAGACCGTTCACCACCTTCATTGCCCTTCTCTGGACAAGCTCCAGCACCTCAATGTCTTTTTTGAAGTGAGAGTCCTAAAAGTGGACACAGTACTCAAGGTGTGGCCTCATGAGTGCCAAATATGGGGGGATGATCACTGCCCTGGTTCTGCTGGCCACACTGTGTCTGATACAGGCCAGGATACCATCGGCTTTCTTAGCCACCTGAGCCCACTGCTGGCTCATGTTCAGCTGCTCTCAACCAGCACCCCCAGGTCCTTTCCTGCTGAGCAGCTTTCCAGCTGCTTTCCCTCAGCCTGTAGCTCTTGGGGTTGTTGTGACCCAGGTGCAGGACCCAGCACTTCACCTTGTGGAACCGCATACTGTTGACCTCAGCCCATTGGTCCCATACACTAAAGGGAGGCATGGATATACAGTGTATTGGAACAGGTTGCCCATTCCAAGCAGACTCATTCAGTCTTCTTCACTACCTTTAGCATTCCAGATGTTAACTATTACCAGGGTTAAAAAAATTTCTGTATTTCTATTTTTCATTTTTCCAATTTTAGCCTTGGGCTCTTTCGCTAGATTAAACCGACAATTTACAATAAGGTATTTCCTTCCTACATTGTATTAGCTGCTCAGGCTACTGAATAAATTTCTGTTCAATAAAATAAATGGATTGATTTCTTACATTTGTGTTAGAAATTTTGTTTCCACAACCAAATACTTGATGTTGCAGTTTTCTGCATCTATAATGTTATTAAAAATCTTGCCAAATATGGGCATCATAACAAGACTGTTCCAGTATATTTTCACACAAGCATTGGTTTCCCTATAATACTTTTTAGCTACTTAAAGAAGCAGATGTGGAAAGTTTCCTTAGACTGTCTATTTTTCATGAGTTGGACATCAGTATTAGAAATGATAAATTATCCAGTTCACTTACAGGGTACTGGGTAGCTCCTGTCTGCTACTTTTTGAATTATTTTAAGGTTGCTTATGTCATGGTTATTTCTGAGAGAAAAACAGGCTTGTCTTTGCACAGTAACCTGAGAGAAAGAACAATTTACCCCTTGGAATTTCACTTTGAACTGAAATAGTTTAAAAAGAAAGTAGATTTCAGTTCTGTTTTTGTCATGAGGGAGTTTTTTAGAATTCTAAAATCATATTCAAAGCATTTCTTTTGTCATAATATGTAACTAAAGTTGTAAGCGTACATCCAGTTCTATCTTATTTCTTTTTCTCTTTTCCTTATTCTATACTCTAAATGTCATTCATCTAAATGGAAGCTTCAGAAGAAGCTTATTAAAAACTTAATCAAAATGTAATACACAGTTCAGAAAAGAGATGGACTACATCTCTCAAGGAAGAGCATTCATCAGAAAGTTTTAAAATGAAAGGCAGGTTTCTAATACCTTTCAAACATATAAAACAAAGGTCTTCATAAAAGGAAATGTGTGCATACGAACTCTTTCCTTTTAAAAATATCCTCAAATTTTGAATATTGGTAATAAATATAAAACACGATGCATAAAACAGTAGACATTTTCTCTTTTAAAAAGTAAATTTTTCGCTTCACTGCAATACTTTGCACCAAAAAGCAAACTCAAATATTGCCAAAAAGACATACAATGAAATACAGTTTACATGAGAAAAAAAATAACAGTGAGTATGACAAGTAATTAATGTAATGAAGTCTCTTACCACACCTCTCCAATAATTCTGCCAACACCATGCATGTATTTTAAAGTTAACTGGAAGTGGCACAAATGAGTTATGTTCAGTGTTAAAATACTGCTTGAACCATTAGATATGTCTTTACTCTTCCACATCTATACCTAAAGGTATGATTGTCTGACTGACTAGCCATTTAATGATGGTTTGTGGTAAGCTCGCTCTGAAGCAGATCTAGCACAGCAAATTTGATGCAGTATTCCTCTCCTAAACCTCATCACCAAACTGCCTGTAGGCATCTGGTGATGGAGAGTAACTGTACAACAGGGCATATAAACACAGCATGAAAAATATTTAATTACATCTGGTTTTCACCTTTATGGACCAGAAATGTAAAGTAGAGGATGATTTATACAACAGAAATAATGAATAGCAAAGGAATTGCTGTGATGTTTCTTGTACTTACTATTTCATTTAATAAAGATGAGTACGTGATGTAGCTACATGCTAGACACATGAGGTAAGAAGGAAAAATGATGTAATAAAAGCCAAGGAGAACAGAAGAAGAAAGAAGATGTGCAATTTCAGAAGGATCCCTTCTGATGTGAAGATACTCTGTTAGGGATGGTGATCATGGACTATATTCACCACATTCATAAAGTTGTAAAGTCATTGCCTTTGGTTAAAATGCAAATCTAATAAAAATTATTGACAGTAATTATTTAAATAAAGGAGAAGAAATGAAAAAAATAAAAAACAACATAGTTCCAAATAAAACTTTAACTGCTCTAATTTGGACCAGTGAAAATATCATGCCCTAATTTAATTTTGAATTTTAAGGAACAGAAAAAAAGGATAGGACTGGGCACAAGAGAAGAAAGGGTAAGAATGGGAAAAAGAGAAGAATATAGAAACACAGACTTGTGAGTCTGGCTCAGCTTTCAAGACTTGGCTTTCAAGACTTGTTTAATTGTTGATAGAATCTATCTCCAAATTTAGCATATTTATGAGATAGGAGTTTTGATTCAAGGAAAAGTAGATGCAAAAACTGCATGCAGAAATACTGAAAACTCATCAATAATTCCAGTGCAAAGCAAGAACTGAAAATATTTTATTTTTCTGTAATATGTTTTAGGTTTCAATAGGAGCATCATATAAATGTATGAGCTACGGGCTGTTTTACCATTTTGAAATATAAGTCTGATTATAAATGGTGGAAAATCTCATAGCAGTAGCTTGCAACATTCTTTAAAAATTGATGTAAGGGTATCAAATGCCACTGCACCTTGCTAATAAGTCATTCATACTCTAAGGGTAAGTGTAGGTATAGAATTCAAGCTCTTTGCCTGAATATTAAATAGTTGTTAAACAGACATTTATAGACAAAGGAATTTCACCATGTGTTTCTGAATTGCCAAGCATTATATTAATATTCAATTGGTGAGCTGCTGTGTAGAAAGAAAGACTTGCTAGAGGCTGAAAATGCTAAATGCATGTCTCAATTTACTGTAACTGCATACTAAAAGCATTGCTCTGTCATACATTAGAAAAAAAAGTTCAATAGCTGTTGTAATGTAGGAGAAGTCCAAATGCAAGGTACTTGGTTTGAGTTCTTAGAATTAATTGAAGTCATAAGCACACTAAAGGAGGGGAAAAAATCCTTTTCCTACATGAATATATAGTACTTTTCTTCTTAAAATTATATCTCTTCCAGGCTTTTGTATTAATCAGTACTTTAAAGGATATCTGTTAGAGTTGAGTGAATTGTTCTGGTTGAATTAAAGCTTATTCAAACATTTTGCCATTACTTGCACTTTTTGAACCATACATGGTAACATTGAAATATGCTTGGTTACAGGTTTCTTCTTGTTCTACCTAGGGAAAACAGAAGAAAACTAGAGTCTTCTTACTATGCTGAATCCATCCACATGAATTCAATGAGATCATAGGATCTCAAAAGATGCTCAGGGCAACCATAAGCAAACATATCTCCTGTGATGCCAAAAAAGCACAACTATGAACTGGGAGGCATACCCAAATTTCATGCAAGTCATGTGCAAATCATAAGCAAAGTCTGATTAATCTACTTAATAATCAACATTATCCTTTCAGGTTGACATCAAGTAAGGGTTTGGTACCATAGTGATGTTAATGACAATGTTATTACCATCCATGCCAGTCTAATTGATTCAGAAGTTTACAGCACACTCATCAGCACACTCATTGTGTGCACAATTCTATTAAAATATCAAGGAAGGCTTTAACAAAGTTATTTTTTTCCAAGAAAAAAAGAATGCAAAAGCCTGAACAAAACTAGTATTTTATTTTTTCAGAGGTAGCTTGTCTCTTTCTCTGTAGTCCTATTTAAAAAGAAGCATATAGCTATATGGCCTCAAGAAGCATCAAGAAAAGATATTATTCTCTCACAAAGGCATGATTTCCTCCCTATTCTCTCATTACTCCCAGAGGTTAGCAATTTGTTACTAGCTCTGAGCAATGCCAAATGCTGTCTCAGCAACACTGAACACCACATGAGACTTGGAGGGAAAGAGAGAGGAAAAATCACGGTTCCAGTTTTCCTTTTGTCCAGTTTCCTTACAGATGCAGAGACTAAGGAAGTTCTAACTCTGCCCTTGCTCTGCCCAGATTAGTTGTTGCAGCAAAGAGGCTGGGAAGACAGTTTGAAGTTTTATTTCTCAACATAAATAAGGATAATAATCTGAGATTCAGAATTATTATCAGTTTGTAGATACTGAATTAATAATTCTCTGTAGATGTAGGATAAAGCCTACAGCACAGAATTCTTCTACCTTAATTCATATTACTTTTATATTTGTTGAAATTTCTGTAATTCAGAAAAATTTTTATTTGTAGTCACTTATTTGGCTAATATGAGTGATTCATCCCCTTCCCTTCCCTTCCCTTCCCTTCCCTTCCCTTCCCTTCCCTTCCCTTCCCAAATAGTTACCACACTAAGTTTTAGAAAGCATAACTTATAAGTCCAATTTTCCCTTTTTACAAAAAGTGTTTAAAATCATTAGACTGTTCTAAGGAGAGCATATAAGAACAGGGCTGTGCTCTAGGCCTTGGAAATGTTTCAGTGGAATAACACTGTCAATTTTCAGTCCAGGTTTTAGTGACAAGTGATTAAATCATGACAGAATATCCTTCTTCTAAAACAGCACTGCCTGGAAAGATATTATTTTTTATGATTAATGCAGTGAAATGTGTGCTGTAAGATGCCTAATTCAGTTGTGTGCATTCAGAGAACTATCATTACTGTAATATATTAAAAGGTTTAAGCTGCAACTGAAGAATGGCTGAGAGTTACAGAGGAAAGGAGCTCTTAGAAGTCTTTTATACAAACGGGAGAACTAAATGCTGTTTCTGAAAGATGTTCCTCTGAGCCCTACTAAACATAGGTCTGTGCACCAGGGTGTATTGCACAGGAGTTCCATAGACAAGAAGCTGTGGCAGCAGACCAGAGGAATTCAGTTCCCTTTTTCTTTGTAGCTGTAATGTCAAAGAGTCGTCAGCTTAAAAACTTTTCAGGTGCTACAAAATAACATAATAGCAGTAATTAAAGAACATATAGCAGCTTTATTTTTGTCCATTTGCTGTTCCTATACTATTATTAATATAGGCAAACCCATCAGGTTTAAAGCAGAATTCTTTTAAAATAAGGAATTACAAATAGTAATACTATTTTCTAAATTTTATGATATGAATCAGAGTATTTCTGTCCCACTTCAATAGTTGTAGGAAAAAACACATAAATCATAATTTATACTGACAACCAGACAACAGCCTTTGAATAGGTTAGTTTTATAAAACCCTCAAAACATTGCTGAACTTTGTTGTACATAGGTCTCAACACATTCTGTTCCTAAAGGCTTAATTTTCTCCTAAGTCTAGTTTTTCTACAAGCAATTTTAGAAAGGCTTGAAAAATAAAACAAAACTTAATTTTGTTATTTATCCTGTGTTCTCAATGGCCTCTGTAGCTTTTGTTATGTTTAAACAACACTCTTTAAACAACAATCTGGTGTCTGAGATGGAGCTAATTTTCTTTATAGCAGCCTGTATGGTTCAGTGTTTTGGATTTGTGACTAAAACAGTGTTGATAACACATCTATTTTATCACTGATATTGCTGATTTTACATACTTGCTTTAATTTTGGCCTTAGACACCAAACCCTTGGTGAGCCACCAGCATATGTTCCTCTATATTTTTGGCTTCTTTTGCTTATATTCAGCACTGTACTATCACAACTTCCATAGTTTCTGCCTTTCCTGTCGTAGTAGCTTAGGCCCTGGTGGGGTGGTGCAGCTACTTTTCCCCTTATGTCTTCTGCAGGATCCAGAAAATGGTCATCTTGAAACCCTAAGATGGAGTCCTGTGGAACTCCACTAGTGACATGTCACCAGTCTGATGTCACCCCATTCACTGTAACCCTTTGTGCCCAACCCGTGAGCCCACTGCTCACCCATTGCATGATGTGTTTATCCAGTTGTGTGCTGGACATTTTAATATAAAGAACAGTGAGCTTCTAAGTGTGCTTTGCTTGATACTGGCAGGCACACTCAGACAGCATTTTCCATAGTTCTAGTACATTTCAAGAGTCTTCCATATCTATCTCCTTACACAGTAATTTTTATTTTGACTAGATGACCTATTATGGAGGAAATCCCTGCTATCACTTTGAAATTGTGTCACATTGCTGTGAAACAGCAATTCAGACTATAAAGCAGTAAAGAAAAAACACTGAAAGCTTTATATTGTGCAAGTTTAAATTAAAAATTCTGTTTATTTGTATTTGTAGCAGTTACTAATTAAAACTTCAGATCAGAATTCCATTGTTCTATAAATAACTATAAATAACAATACTTTCTTAGACTTTTTCTGAAAAGTGTTCCCCTTCAACAATAACAAAAATATCATCTGCCATTCACAGAAAGACATACTGGTTGGAAGGTGAAAAATTACTTGTTTTGTTTCTTTTTTTGCTATTTGTTTTATGTTCTTTTTAAGCCTTTTTTTTTTTTGTTTTCTTTACATAAATTTGCAAGGTTGATGAAGCAATTAACCAGATAGAGGCTAATTTCTCTGAACTACTCCTGAGAGACCACAGAACCCTCTAAAATCAGCTATAAACTGAAAAAATCAGCTTTCATGAGTTGAGAGTGAGTTTTGAAAACTCACTGGAAATTAGTCCTGAAATAATATTAGCATAGTAGGACAATAAAAAGAAGCTGAGAAGTAAACTGAAACTCCAGGGAGAAGAACATAGGTTTTTTTCTTTTGTGGAGGTTATTTATGTGGGATATTATCAACTTTTTGTTGTGAGGAACTGCAACTATAAGAAAAAACTGAACTGTTGCTCAGACAGTGCAGTGATAGTGATGATTGTGTAATTTTTTTTCCTAAAGAAACAGCTACAGAGAAGAGTTTATGTAAAGCATAAATAGCAACTTCTCTCCGTAGCTACTGAAATTAAAAAGATAAGTGAGAATGTTAGTTGAGCAAATAATATGAGTTTTGTGTTAAACAACTCATTAGCACAGATCAAATATGTCAAAGAGCTTATCAAAATATTACTGAAGAAGGCACATTAATAAACGTAAATATTTAGCCAAAATCTTTTTGGAGCTGGATGGAATTTCACCTTTTCTGCATCACAAATTGGAAAAAAAAGTGAAATGTCAAATTTTTTTTCAAAAAAACCTGTGTTACATATTACATTTTGTCTTGACAAAACATTTTTGTTTGGTAAAGTCAAAAAATCTTGTATAGATAAGAAGAAAAAGTTTTACTTCAGTAGTGTCATTGAGAATATATTATACAGTAGTCTAAATGACAATGCAAATATTATTGAGTCATAGATGTTAAAAGATGTCCAAGCACCAGTCCCGATACTGATTCTTGATGAACACCATTCATCACTGCTCTGCACTTGGACATCGAGCCATTGACTACAATTCTATGAGCGCAACCATTCATCGAATTCCTTGTCCATTAAGTGGTCCATCTGGTAAATCCACGTCTGTCCAGTTTAGAGACAAGGATGTCACGCAGGACAGTGTCAAATGCTCTGCACAAGTCCAGGTAGATGACATCAGTTGCTCTTCCCTTACCCACCTACACTGTAAACCCATCATAGGAGGGTCCAAATTTGTCAGGCACGATTTGCCCTGAGTGAAGCCATTTTGTCTGTCAACAATCACCTCCAGATTTTCCATGTGCCTTAGTGTAATTTCCAAGAGGATCTGCTCCATGACCTTGTCAGGCACAGAGGTGAGACTGTAGTGCCCCCAGTCTCACTTTTAAAAAATAGTGGTTATTTTTATAATGTTTATGCTTCCCTTTTTCCAATATGAAGTGTTTTGACACTATTGAGTCTGTTACAAAAGTTCTGTCTATTTGTTTTGCAGTTTGGAGGTGTGGGAGAGAATCTGCCAGAGTACAATATAATAGTGAGAAAATAACTGTCCTAAAAAAGGCATCAGCTAACAAATACTTTTATCAAAAGTATTAAACTGTGACACAGCAACTTCTATCAATGTAATCAAAATAGAAGAGCAGGTGTTTAGCATTATCAGGTGTTGATATTAATAGCTAAAAGTGATCTTTTAGGCATTTATTAAACACTTCTGTTATAATTAAGGAGAGGGAAATTGGGTAAATTTTGGAAAGTAAAGGTGAATAGTGATACAGTAGGAAATGTCACCACTTAAATAAAAGTTCTTTCTCTTCTCAATCTAGACAATAAAATTTACTAATGAAGCTTCACAGAAAGGAGCAAAAAAAGCCAAAACTGTGCTGTTTCAACAATTATGTTATCCAAATCACTGCAGATGAACTATGGATCATCACTTCATTTTAATTTTTTAACTTAACTATGACAGTTCATGTGAGGAGAATGGCCAGTGCAGTGGAGCGAGAAAGGAAGCATTGCTTGTTTTAGTCATATCTGAAGACCCAAATCAAACACAAAAATCTGAATCAGTGAAATCATTGTCTCTCTTAAAAACTTGAGTCACCAGTTCTTAGATGAGTCATCATTCATAACATTAATACAGCATCATACATGTGCATAGCACTTACAGTGTTCATTTAGAAAAATATGGTTTCATCATCATCATGCTCCTAGTTTCACAACATAAAAAGTGTCTGCATTCTAATCAACTTTAACCAAATAAATTAGTAAAATGTTTCTCAGAAGTGTTA
Organism: Eulacestoma nigropectus; assembly: GCA_013397775.1. Taxonomy (NCBI): domain Eukaryota; kingdom Metazoa; phylum Chordata; class Aves; order Passeriformes; genus Eulacestoma; species Eulacestoma nigropectus. The sequence goes on from VZTE01004626.1 coordinate 46,322, forward strand.
AGAACACACAATTCCTTTTGGTTGATAATAAAATTTCTAGGAAAGCAGAAGTACCTTTGCTATCAGCAAAACATTTCTGGAAAGTAAAAAAAAAAAGCCAACAAAACCCAACTTTACAATCCAGTTACAGGACAGCAGTATCATTCTAACGGAAGAGAGAAAATTTTTTATTATCAACAGCGATCCATGTCTGCATGTGATCCTTCCCACGTGTATCTTGGAAAGCCATATACTGAACATAAGTAAAAACAAAATTATTTTCAATTAAAAATACAGATAAGAAACTTGATTGACCACAGATGGTTGAAATTTTAACTCACTTCTTATATGAAAAGAATAAGACATATGAAAATTGAGGTGTACCTATTGTTAATGCACTCTACTACTAGAAAGTCCACCTGACTCTATAGGGAGCTGGTCACAAGGTAATTAAGACTGCTGTCTGTTTCATGGTTAGATAACCTTCCTCCAGATAGCAGTAATAACAATCTGAAAAATATTCTTAGTGAAGAGTATTACACATACACTAAATAAAGAGATTTTGTAAAAAGCACTAATTTAAAAACTACAGGAATTTCATTAAGATACTACAATGTCAATTGCAAAAGTAAAAACAGCGTGCACATTAAAAACATGGGCAGATAAAAGAAATTCACCTTAGAAAAATGCAGAAATATAGAAAATATATATAGGAAATATATATAGAAAAATATAGAAATTGATATAGCTGATTGAAAAAAAATCTGAAACCAAAGCAATAACTGTACCATCTCAATAGGCAATGCTGTAAGATTTTTTTCTTCAAAAAATAAGGATTTTTTTCTATCAAAGATGCCTTAAATTGGTATTCCAGAGGAGCATTGAGACTAGCTGTGCTCTTAGTTCTGCTGACTGACACATATATGTTTGAGAAGGCATTGATTTGGTAATTCCTTTTCACCCCAGAGACAGTCATAGACAGATATCCCTGTGCTTGGAAATAATGTTCCAGTCTAGGAATTCACCAGAAGATGTTGGTCTGACAGTGAGACCTGAGGCATATACTTTGTTAAGAAAGAAAGGAAGAGACATTCACAAAATAGTTTATTCCCACTGAGTTTCCAAAACATAGGCTTTAAAGATTTAGAATTCTTTGTTGTTTTAGGAGCTAACGTTAAAGAGGAGGTGACAGAAGCTCTGGCTAAAAACATTGACTGATTTGGAACCCAGTTACAGATGTACTAAAGATGCTCTGGACCCTCTGTCCAGTAATTCCTTTTCTTTCTTGAACTAGACCGCCTAGAACTGGAAACAATACATCGGATGCAGTCTCACCAGGGCAGAGTAGAGGGAGAATGTAACCTCCCTCAACCTTCTGGCCATGCTCTTCCTAATGGACTCCAACTCTCAGCCACAGAACTTCCTGCTGCTGCTACTATCTGCCTCACTGACTTTGTTCCACTGAATTGCTTTTCATTCTCTGTAATAAGAAATGTCAGCTAGATTACTCTTCCTATGTTATTGATATGCTTGGGTTTTGTGAGGCTGATACTTTAAAAAAATCTTTGATCAATTAACTTTAATTTGAAAGGCAATAGATGATATACCACACTTGAAGTACCTAAAGGAAATCTACAAGAAAGATGGAGAGGGACTTTTGACAATGGCATATAGAGATCGGACAAGGAGGGATGGCTTCAAACTGAAAGAGAGTAAGTTTGGATTAGATGTTAGGAAGAAATTGTTTGCTGTGAGAGTGGTGAGGCACTGGAAGAGGTTTCCCAGAGAGGTTGTGGAGTCTCCTTTTCTGGAGACATCAAAACTTCTCTGGACAAAATCCTGAGTAATGCACTCCAGGGGGCCCTACCTGAGTAGGTTCTGTGGTTCTGTGACCATGATTTTCAAATAGCAAACAACTTCATCAATTTGCAGTTAAAAGTATTGTTACTGTTTATTTATCCATGTATTTTGAGAAACCAACTTACCATTAAATCGCTTTGTAATCAACATATTGAATCCAATCCATTCATTCTGCAGAAAGATGGGCAATTCACATATATATGTCTAGTTTTACTCAATACAATTATGACATTGATTGTAAATTTTCAAATTTTATGGGCGTTTTTTCTATTTCAGTAGGTGAATTTCACTTCTACTAGGAAGAATGACTAGGATTAAGAAAATCTTGTAGGTAGTTTGTGTACAGCTTAGTATAGTGACACACAGGATGCAAACTTCTAACTCCATTAATCACTTCAAAACAAAAAACCTATCTTCAGGTAGCAAGTACCATGCCTATAATTAACTTTAAAATAGATTCACATACTTTTTCATATTCCTTTGGTCATGTAAGCTACACCTCTTGTAAACTCAGGCAATTTTCTTAAGACTCTATGAGCTACTAATTAAAGCAAAAGACTTCTGTTGATACAGCATTCCAGACAGCAATTCAAGTCAGCTCCCTTTACAAGCACCAACAACAAACTATCTCTCTTTGTTGCATTTTTGGATACAATTGCACTTGAAAAATGCCCCTAACTAACTACTGTGAATGGTAGTAATATTTTGAGACAGATATTTGTGGATGGCAAAGAAAGGACAGCAGCCTTCTGCTATTTGTCAGTGTGATTCAGCCTGGAGGCCCAAGCGAAACATTAGCTTTATTTGTATAGGAGTGCAGGCAAATGAAAGAAATCTAAAAAGAAATGTGTGTCATGAATATAACAATACACTTTTTGGCACATTGAATCTCTTTTTCTATTGCTACATATATCCTGTGTATGGGTGGATTTGCCTTACATCACACATGATTTTCAGATAAAACTTTGGATTTTATCACTGCTGTCACATAAAAAAGTATTTGTTCCCAAGAAAATCACCTAGAAGTAAACTTCAGGTTTATTTATCTTATGTTCTTGGCTGCATTCTGTGCTAAAAGAGGAAGAAGAAGAGAATATAAATGCCGGAGCCCTAGTCTGAGACCAGGCTCTTGAGAGCTTTCTTAGGCCTTCAAGCTTAGACATAGTGAATGTGGTTAGAGAACAAAGCAGCCATGTATAATTCAACATCATTCAGCTGTTTTATATCTGGAAGAGATAGATTTGGCCAAAACATGGTCAGTGTCTGCATTTTTAGGTATGAGGCAACTAGGTCACAGAATGACATATTACTTCACCAAAATCCTCTACAGAAATGTAAACTCCTCAGGAACTGACCAAACACAAATTTTGGGGTAGAAAAAGCAGCAAGTAGATGATTAATCATCCCATGACCTTGAAAAAAGTATAGAAACAGGGAGATAAAAATGAAAAAAGAGAATAAATTAAATAAAGATTGAGGAAAGGAAAAGGGAATAAATTAAATAATGAAAAATATCAGACTTGTAGTCCCTAAAGTTTTGATTCACTGCACATGATGCAGAGGAGTCTATAAACAAAGAAAGACCTCTGCGTGATTTTGGCAATATACATCAACCTTATGCACAGAACTATCTCTAAAAACGAGTCCAGAAGCCACAGTCAGTGATTCCTTGCCTTTTAATTTTACCGGATAAGCAATTCTGTGAATTTGGCTTTTTAAGGCAGAAATATCTATGCACTATAAATTTAACTAACTCATTTTATAATGGGTTGTTTGTTATCTAACCTGATGCAGATGTGAACTGAGAGTAAAAGACTCGAATACATTTTCAGGGCTTTGTGCAAAATGAGTTTTCTCTTTGACCCAGTGCTTCAGAAGCAAATACATATCATCATTTTATCCCTTTAGCACTGAGAAAAGAATACCACATTGTTGCGATCCGGTTTTAAACCCAGAAGAGCATAGAAAACCAAGTCTCTGTGCATAAACCAGAAAGAACTTAGAAGGTTCAAAATATTCCCAAAAACGAGATTAAAACCAAACGAGGTTAAATGTTGTTGCCAAAAAATTGATGTATTTTATTTAATAGTAAAAAGAGGCAAAGAGAAGGAAAGAGAAAAGAAAGAAAGAAAGAAGGAGATAGAGAAAGAAGTGTGCATAGGGGGTGGGGGGACAGAGAGAGAGTGACAGGGGTTAGGTGGAAGCATATCACCCATCCAGGGGTCCCAGCGATGTCTCGTTGCTCCTCTCCATCTGCTCTTCTGCTGGTGAGGGTCCCCCGCTGCCGCGGCCACGCCACCACACGCGGCCACTCGCCCAAGAGTACAGAGTCCCGTGGATTAATACACGCCTTGGGCAGGTGGGAACGCCCACGTGTCTCCCTTGCAGGGGCCAGCTTGACACACTGTCCCTTGCAACACTGAGGGTCTGTTGCATCATCTCTGGTGCCCTGGTGCAGGGTCTGGGGACCCCTTTGGGGGGCCTTTGATGGGCCATGTCACCCCCTCTGCTGCAGATAAGCTTCCCCCCACCCAGGGTGAAGGGGCCCCTCAGCTGGGCTCCTCTGCACAGCGAAGGATGGGCGGTCACTGCCCCTCTCACCAGAGGCTTTTCCAGCACACACCCAAAGCCTTTCTTCCCCCACCCTTTGGTGTGAGGGTCTGTTCCAGCTGATAGCCCNTTCATCAGCCGGTCCAGGGCCTCTCAGAGTCCCATTCAGGGTGCTGCAGCTTTTGTAATACAGTTTTAAAAGTCCTTCATGAAAATGTTTTAAGGCATAAACTACAATATTTCAGTCTCTGACACACATTGAGCATTCCTATTATATCAAAAGTAGTTAAAATAAATTCCACCTTTCAGGAAAACTATTAATTGAAGAAAATGAGAGTATATTGATCATTCTTTAATTTAGAAAAAGTAGTACTGGAATTCTCTCTGTACATTTCACAAAAAAAATATTGCAGAAAAGTCACACTGTAAAGAAATTAAAATATATTGAAACTCAAGTAATTAAATTCCTGTGAACTATTTATAAAAAGAGTATCCAGCAAATTTTCCCTCATGATTAATATTTGTACATGCAAATAGAACTAGTAAGATATGTGTAGAATATCTGGAACTATTAGGTAGAGGGTGTTTTTTCTGACTAACTATTTCTCTAGGGTTCAGTGTGGGCCTTATTTTCTTCATTAAAACTGTTAGGTTCTAGTTAAACTACTTTAAATTAACTTCCTTAAAGTCCTCTCATTTTTTTTTCTGAATTCTGGAAAGCAAATACCATGTTTATGCTAAAAGACAATCTTGATGGGCTATTTAATTTTTTCCCCCCAACTGTACCTCTTTAAAAAAAATCAGGTATTATACTAGATGTTATATTCTAGATGATTTAGAAAATAGATTCTGTGGTGTACTGTATGATTTACTGACTCAGAGTTTGAAATTCTTGCAAGTCACATATCCATATTATGTTTACAAATTAAATTAATAACATTCCCCAGAACTATAATGAGAATCTCTTAGTAGCATATTGCATTATAATTAGCTGCTTGTAATTGAATTTGAAGGAAAAAAATAAATTACACATATTTAGATGAAAATAATCAGATCTATAAAGGAATTAGAAATCATTGTGATGTTTAAGTAGCCATAACCAGTTGCTTTTTCATCTGTTATGTGAATAAATAGTTTAAAAATTTAAAAACTATCACTCTTCAAAGAATTAATTGTCACTGTCCAAAAATTTTAGCTCAGTTTTTACTTTAAATTCTATTTTTAGTGTGTTATAGATTTTACTTAAAAGCTCATATTTACAAATGCAAAAATATCAACCAATATGAAAGCCCATCATCTCTACCTGCTAACCATATTTCTCTTCTTTGTTTCCATATGAATAATTCATTAATTGTAGCACACATTCCTGTGGCAGTTTTTGTTCCAATGGATCCTCATCTTTACAAAATTTTTTGAAATTCTTAACCTACTTCATCTCAATAGCATCATACAAATTTACTGATGTCAAATCATATTAAATCACAGTAGGCAAAGTCATAAGCATATTATGTCATCAGCTAATGTGTTTAATTTAGAATAGCTTAGTTTGCAATTCATCAGTTGAGGGTTTGCATGACTTCTTTGTGGAGCAGGAGTTTGACATTGAATTATGCTTTTACATTGTGTAGTAATGTAAAATGTTCAGAGCATTTTTCTCCACTTCAGGCAACTGCCCATGATATATCTATTGACACTGATGTTCTAATACCACTCATTCCTGCCAGACATTTTAATCCTCTATGCCCAAATTGAAAAAAACATTTAAGAAAACGTATTCATCTTTATGCTGGCTCATACTACAATTATTACAAGGGTGAGAACTTGTAACAACGTGCGGCAGTCTGAGCATTATGTGTTAGTCATCAGCTTTGATCAGTGTTTTAGAGCTTCACTGCTGATGGGAGGGATAGAAAGCAATTATATAGCACCACTGAGGTGCTATTCCAATTTGACCATGGTTTTGATTATTTTTCTTCTTTTGCTCTAGAAAAGAGTAAGTTTTATGATATCTAATTTCCTTTCACATTGTCACAATCACTCTTTTCTCCGTCAGTTATAAACTATCAATAACAGTGCCTTAGTTATTTAATGCATTATGTGAAATATATGTATAAGATATAGAAGACAGGTACATGCTTCAAAAGGGTGAGGACATTTTTACTTCTTTGTAAGGACACACAAATCCTTCTCCTCAGGGCTGCTCTCAATCCATTCCCCATCTTTCTCTGTATTTGTGTTTTGGATTGCCCCAGCTCAGCTGCTGGATCTTGCACTTGGCCTTGTTGAACATCATGAGATTTGCACAGGCCCATCTCTCAAGCCTGTCCAGGCCCCTCTGGATGGCATCTGTTCCTCCATCATGTTGACCACACCCCACAGCTTGGTGTTGTCAGCAAACTTGCTGAGGGTGCACTGGATCCCACTGTACGTGTCACCAACAAAGACGTTAAACAGTGATGGTGCAATATCAACCCTTAAGGAATGCCACCAGAACATGCTTAAGTGTTCTTCTTTGTTCTACAATTTTAGGATGTGGCTATCTTGTCCTTATTGTTTTGGTTACTGTTTTGTATGACATGTATTGATCACAGGGGGGTTTCATTTTCTTTTCAGTGTATTCTGCAATCTTATAGTTTCAAACACCCTTTTCCCTTTTAAGTTGTTTCTTTTTCCAGAAAAATGTTGACAAGCACACCATGAAGTGTCTGTCATGCACTGTGGGATTTGGTACCATGAAATCCCTCTTTCCCACCCCACGCCTGCCCATAAGAGTGAGTGAAAAGGTAGGCATGGCTTCTGTGTTGAACTTCACCTTGTCAGGAGGAGAAATGAAATTTATAAATGTACCACAACAGAAACATTATTTTTAGGTATCTAAGGTCAAGGGTGACCATTACTGAAGACTCAACTCTCAACATTGCTAAAAAGTCATTTCAGTTTGGAGTACCGCATTATCCTGCCCATATCTAAACCAACAGATTTGGTTCAGACCAGTACTTCAGACAGTATGATACATCACTCCAACTGTGTGTCAAAAGTGAGTGCATATTTCTACGAGACTTGAGGTTTAGTTTCTTCTCAGATTAGATGTAGGGGTTTTCCTTGTAACCTAGCACCTCTGAATGTTCTCTGTGCTATGTCCCACAGAGCTGAAAGAAGTCTCATGGGAGAGAATCATAAAGAGACTTTAGGAGAAATTACCATTTCCAATATCCAAGCAATCTTTATAACTTGACTGTACCATCATAGGTTTTATGTCTTGTTTTCTGTCCGCTAAGGTGTAAGGAAGGTGAATCTATTTTGAGAAGAAAAATCTCAAGTTCAAGTATTAGATTAGAACCTATATTCTGCAGTTGCTTTGAAAAGATTAACATGATTTACACATAAACATCTTTTGGGTTCCATGTTTTCATTATGAAGGAATATAGGATTCAGAAGCAAGGCTTACAGGAAGTGATTTCTTCTTCAAAGCATGTGTACATTTATAGTAAATCCAAGAGACGAAAACAAATAAAAAAAGGGATTTTCTAAAGCATTACTTGATATAAATACTTTGGAAAAAATGTAAAGAAAATCAGTCTCAAAAATGGGATATACTGTTTTTAAAATTAAACCACTCAAAATTGAAACCCATTATTTGCATAATTTCATCCATATTTCCTGGATTTGAATGTAATAAAAGTGAGGAATTTCAGCTCTGTTTAAAAGATTTAGTTACTGACAGGATGCAAGTACAAAAATGCAAGAATGCACAGACCATGGAAATGATGTAACAGGAAAATGAAATATTAAGAAAAATGGTTTGTGTCAAGGTCTTAGAACTAATTTTTAAAGAAGTTAAGCAATAAGATAATCAGTGAGAAAAAGACCAGGTGGAACATCCTCTAAAACTGTAAAATTTTCCTGTTCATATGCACCATATTAAAAACAAGTGAGAGTAACAAAATGTCACAAGAAAGAAACAGTTATATAAATAATTAGGACTATCATATCATTATATCAAAAAAAACAGGGATAGATTTCAAACAACAATATATTTGTTTCTGAAATGGAAACAATATTACTGAAAATTTCAAAAAAAAATAGGTATACATGTGTGTTTAAAAAAATACTTCACTTTAAAAATTCAATTTAAGCAATGACATTCAGTAGAGTATAATTGGAAGGAGTAAAAAAGATTAATTAAATTTCCAAAGTTCATGTGTGTTAACAGGCAACATAAGAAAGGTTTAATTAGCATCCTTAATGTTTTTCTAAGATATACAGAATCTCCTTGTAATGGGTTGAAACTGAGTTGACAAGCTTTTAAGCCAATGTGCTTTTGCGAATTTTGCATATTTAAACCCCGTGCAAGGGCAGGAAGTTCTTCTCCTCTTGTTCCCGGTTCTCCGAAAGGAGAGGTGGGGGGGGTCTTTGAGCCTCCGGGCCCGGCCTGGGCCCGACCCAGGCTT